>CM060672.1:12319908-12739908 GCA_030686955.1 Odontamblyopus rebecca | reverse complement strand
ATACATGGACATCGTGTTTTGTTTCATTCACATGTTTGAGTAATCCTTTATTATTAGTTTTATGTAAGCAGTAAAGGAACTACTGTCATACCACATGGTCCCAGACTACTTAGAGTGTTTTAAAGCACCTAAAAAACTCTGAAAGCCTTAGATAAAAGGCTTTTAAACTATCATTACTGTAACATTTTGAGGAAGTACAATATCTTAGATTTTGAAAGTTATCAGATGCTCCTGGATGCTTGTCTCATTTATGAAGTTCTAAATGGGCTTGCTCCTCCATCTTTAAAGGATTTTATTAATAAAAAAAAATACTGTGATAAACACCAGAGCATTAACAAGAGGAGACTGCAATATACAAAGGCGCAGAACTAAATTTGGCCAAACCGTGGCATCTATCAGAGGCTCAAAATTATGGAATACACTACCGCAGCACATTAGAAACTGTGGACACTACTCAACCTTCAAACAAATCCTTAAGAACTGGTTGAAAACGCAGCAGTCGTGTACTTACAGATGACTATCCATTTGTCTTGGGCTCTTTATTCCCTAGACTGAGGCCCTTCTTCTATTGTAAATAGTGCAATATCATGTTATTGTGTTCTCATGTTGTGTGTTTATGTCTCACTGGTGTAATGTCTAAATGTCTGTGTCATATTGAATGTTTCATGTTTGCACCTGCCTTAGGACAACGGATGGAATTTAGCTCCGGTGCAAACTCCAGCGTATTTATGAGGAAACTTTTTTGTAGACGCATTGATTAATATGTACTGTCCAAAAAAAAAAAAAACAGTAGGAAATAATATGCAGGACTGATCTGGAGTCTGCATGTTCATATTACATATCTAATAAGAGCCGCTGTGCTCCATTGAAACTCCAGAATTTTAAAAATAATGATTTTCTATACACTATTTCACACACTAAGTCATGTTTGAGGCACTGTTGTCAAGTGACACAGCTCCCTAAGTGAAACCATTTTATTTAGAAGGGTCAAAAACCATTGAAATAATTGAAGTTTCTCTTTCTTGTGTATCTCACAACAGCTTCTCGTACACCAAGGCACGTCTGTATTTCAAACGTCAGAGGAGACTGTCTGTTTCTGTAATAGTTTTTCTTTGGGGCTGGTGGGGTTTGCACTGTTAGATTGAACTCTTGTACCTGGTATCCTGAAGAACAAGGTGAGATTTTGCTCTTGGTGAGAAGAAAATGTTCCACCTTGACGTGAGATGGAGCCATACTGACACCACAGCGCAGATCTAGGTTTTCAAATTTATAGAAGATTTTCTACTTTTGAGGAGTGAGGAATTTCTTGTGACTTGGGATAGATTTCTGAAATGGAAAAAAAAATGTGAGAGATGTATTAGCAGATAAAGCAACTAAAGAAACTACACCACTGCATTAGACAGCTTGTGCAAATCGCTGCGAAGATTGTAGGGTTAAATATAGCTAGCAAAAGAAACAATAATATCTGATTGCTTCAAAGCGACGTATTGGAAGAAGTGGAATTACAATCCATTGATCCAAACTCTTGGTTTTGGATTCCAACTGGGCATTTCACATTAAGGGGTAAATGATCCAACATGCAGACCCAAAATTTACATTCGTTAAAAGAAAATTCTAGCGAGTATTATCGTAAATGGTCCCTCACATGCACATTCAAACACCAGTGTACGCTGACACTGAGAGAGACGTGGGTTAAGTGTCTTGCCCATGGACAGAACAACAGCATTCCTTCACATCAGTGGACAAACACTGCACCAACTGAGCTCCTGTATTTATTATTAATTAAAAATCCTTTAACAAGTTGTGATCCAGATCATCTGAACATTTATCTTGGACTATAAACGACTGTGAAAACTACACATTAAAATCCAACAACGTGGTAATATTATTTACACTTACAGTTTTAAGATTTATTTAGCTTATCTTTCTTTTAATGTGTGTCTGACTGTTTTCAATGCTAATGTAATTATCTGTCCACATTCCAAGCTCATTACTGACTATTAGAAATGACTGAATCTCAGTGAAGTGCACAACTTTAGTTTTGGCACTGCAAAACGGTGTGGTTTACAAACAAAAGCCGCTAACTCCCTGGGTTGTGTCGACAGCGATTCTTCCTAAAATAGTCCACTTTTGTTCAGTGCAGGTGAGAGTGTGAGCCCTGTCCTTTGTGATATTGACAGCTGACCACACAAAACCTTTTCACGTTAATTAATAGTGGGGGAGGCTCATTAAGACTAAGGCCAAACGTGATGCTGTAATTCAGTTACAGTGTCCTCATCTATCATCGTTTGGGAATCAGTGGGTGTAACAGGGCAGGGATCAGCAAAATTCAAGGAGCTAGTTCAAGTCGTAAAAGGATTTAAAAGGCCTGAGCAGGACTTTTCCATATATTAGTCTTGTTCCAGGACACATGGATTGTAAAAGCAGCTGTTGAGGTCAAAATAAGTTCACTGTGTAGTATTAGCATACAGCTACAAATTGTTGAATTGTTTGATGATTAAGAAGTGTGTGTTAGCATGCTAGCAGTTGTTAGCATTACAGTGATGCAAACTGGCCTCTGAAAGTTGTGAAAAGTATTTTAAAAAGTTCTCATTGCAATGAATGATTAAAAGGATAGTTTGGGTTTTTTGACATGAGTCTGTCTGGCATCCCCGTCAGCAGTGTCGTGCATCAACACTGACTTACCTCCCGACAGTGTCCGGTCAGTCGAGTTCCTGCCCGGTTTCGGTGCTGATGAAAATAGTCCAGCAAGTTGGCTGAGGTCATGAAAATAAGTGTTTTTCTTCTCAAAACAAAATGTGTTCAAAAGAGTGATACATTTGCGTCACAAAACCTGAACCACGAAAAAGTCAGACCTCATAATCACTCCGTACTATTTTCTCTCTGATCGTATCACTCCTCGCTGCCGACAGGTGAAGCCGCCCCCGTTTCACTGTGTTCACTGCTCGGAAAGTTAATGATAACGTGTGTGACTATGACACCGACGACGAAGACTTGCCTTTAGCACAGAGCCAAGGGGAGATCTGTATAAACCTGAATATACTGATGCCTAAATTCACCAGATGGAGTTAGAACGGGCAGAGAGAGAGAGGAGGGACAGAGTGGGACAAGATGAAGCTGGAGCCACAGCTGGAGCCATGAGACAAGAATAATAACAGTCTACATATAAGGTTATGTTTTATAGAAGCTTCATGGTAATATGACATTGAGTGATTTGCTGCACACATTACTAGCTGGTTCTTGATAGCCTGTTTGCTTGTAAACATAGCAGCACCACTTTGTTCTTACCTGAGGGGCAGGTACAGCAGTACTCTTCAAAACATATTTCTTCCTTTGTCCTGGGCATGAAGGAACATAATTGTCATTGCTCAAGTGCACACTGCACGCACAAAGCTTTTTTATCTTTGGTAATTTGGTTTCCACATTGAAGCCAATGGTAAGAAGTCAAAGCTGCCTCAGAGAAATGTCCGTGACAAGGACGTCCGTGATGTCCTTATGTTATTTTCCTCCTTCTTTATGGAACACCTCATCTTCTCTCGTACACCACACACACCTCATCTCTTCCGGTACGCCGCACACACCTCATCTCCTCCCGTACGCCACACACACCTCATCTCCTCCCGTACGCCGCACACACCTCATCTCCTCCCGTACGCCACACACACCTGATCTCCTCCTGTACACCGCACACACCTCATCTCCTCCCGTACGCCGCACACACCTCATCTCCTCCCGTACGCCGCACACACCTCATCTCCTCCCGTACACCGCGCACACCTCATCTCCTCCTGTACACCACACACACCTCATCTCCTCCTGTACACCACACACACCTCATGTCCTCCTGTACACTGTGGACACCGCTTACGCTGCGTGGACCACGCTCCCTCCTGTGCGCCTCTAAACCAGAACTAACACCAGGACCAAAACCAGGACTAAGCCAGGTCTAAAGCAGGTCTAAAGCAGATGTAAACCAGATCTAAAACCAGGACTAAAAGGAGAAATGAAACTTAAAACCACATGGCTAATTTGCATACACTGCACTGAAAACAGCTCGGTGCTGATGCTTCAGCTTCTGTCAGACTAAAGAACACTAATCAATGAATTATTTGTGTTGTATTTTCATTGATTTCATAAATGCAACACACAATAGTCTTTTATATAGAGCAGATCATATGCAGTGTTCTCCTCATTTTAGGGCACAGGTGTCAAACATGCGGCCCGGGGGCCAGATCCGGCCCTCCAAGACCTTTAATCTGGCCCTCGGCTGATTTTCTATTAAGATATTAAAAATTTTCAGATTTTTCTGGTAATTTTCTGAGCATCTTAGCATAGCAGCATCTCCAGTGCTTCTGTGCCTGGCGCCTCCACCAGACAAATGAAGACCTGCCTCTTTCCAAACACTCTTAAAGGACGATCGTTTTGACTGTTGACCGTGACACCCTCATCAGCAAAATGTCAAAAATAAGAAAAGTGGAGCTGAGTGCAGGATTTTCCAAGAAAAATGGACTAATTCTTGGTGCTAATGCTTGGTGTGTTTGCAACAAGTGGCGGCGCTCAAGGAATATAATCTTAAATGCCACTACGAGACACTGCAAAAAATACAATAACTTGAAAGGAGAATTGAGAAGACAGAAGATAAACGAATTATTGCTGGGACTGAAGAAACAGCAGTCTGTTTTCACCCGGAGCCAAGAGGTTCGTGATGCTACTGTGAAAGCAAGCTAACCTAGCATAATATTATAATATTTTGTAAAATAAAATCAAATAAAAAAGATTTCTGTAATAGGTTTGCATTTCTCTGCATAAATATTTGGACTTATTGCTATTTTTTGGGTATATATGCCATGAGTTTTCTGATCCGGCCCCTTTGGGATCAAAGTTGGTTGTATACGGCCCCCGGACCAAAATGAGTTTGACACCCCTGTTTTAGGGTTTTGTGGCTCCGCGGGTGTTTTTTTCTGTGGGAGATGCTCCAAATGGCTCTTTGAGTATTTAAGCTTGCCGACCCCTGGTCTAAGTGAAAGACCAATGTCAAGTTTTTTTATTTCTAGACTACAGTCCCTTGGCCAATCAGGATTCAGAACACAATGCACTGTAAAAAAAAAAAAAAAAAAAAAAAAAAAAAAGCATAGAAAATCTGCGAAACAGCGAAGCCGTGAAAGGTGAACCGCGTTATAGCGTTATTCACTGTATTCTTATATAACTAATACAAGCTGTAGCTCTCATGTTAGCGCTCTCATGTTAGCGCTCTCGTGTTAGCGCTCTCATGTTAGCGCTCTCATGTTAGCGCTCTCGTGTTAGCGCTCTCGTGTTAGCGCTCTCATGTTAGCGCTCTCGTGTCACAGCCTTCATCGCTCTAAGCATGTAAACACTGCCAAATGACTGAAAATGGGTTCGCGCACAGCTTCACCTGGCGGCAGCGCGCAGTGATACAAACGGAGAGAAAATAGTGCCAAGAGATTATGAGGTCTCAATTTTAGTGGACAACGGTTTTGTGATGCAAATGTCTCACTCTTTTGAACAAATATTGTTTTGAGAAGAAAAACGCTTTATTTTCATGACCACAGCCAACTTGCCGCACACTTTCATCAGCACCAAAACTTGGCTCACTGGACGCTGTCGGGAGGTAAGTCAGTTCGCTTTTCCACCTTCAAGGCACTCAAAGTCTACATTCATGCACCAGTGTATGTAGAAACGGGGGCCGTGTGTCTTGCCAAAGGGACACAACAACAGTATTCATGTGGGGGAGCTGGAATCACACCGCTCAACCAATGCTGCTCACGGGGGCTTATAGGGATTTGAACTTCCAACCTTCAGATCAAATGAGCACTCTACCAACTGAGCTCCTGCCGCCTGTAATGACATAAAATAAAATATGAAGAGTGGAAAAGTTAAGATGACTGGGAGTATATTATTACATATACATGAAATATATTACATGGTTGATGACATTTCTGCCCTTTTAAAAGATGAATCAGCTTGAAATAAGAAGATGGGATAATTCTGCCAATGTGTTAAGTGAAATGTTCTTAACCCATTGGCAAATAATAAGAATAAGACAAAAAATGAGGTCCAAAAAGAAATGTACCTGTTTAGAAAATGTCTAGTGGAGATTTTGTTTTGATACTCGTGAGGGGAATTTAGCCAATGCTCATGAATTTAAAAGCGAACATTTTTAGAGTTATTGCACCACTTCATCTTTCTTTGAGATAATCCTGTTTACTTTTGACTTCAAGTACTGAGGATGCATTAAAATCTACCATAAATAGACATAAATGCAATGAAACAAACATACACAAGCACAATTTAAAGGACTTATATTACTCTATTTTCTGATCTATGTTATAATGTTGTTTCCTCATCAAAACTACCTGGAATTGTGTTTTGTTTCATTTACACATGTTTAACACACAGACCCTGCATATTTAAGCTGTGTTCTTCTCTCAAACACTCTGTTCCACCTTGTGATGTCACGTGGTAATACAGGAAGTGCCCCACTGTCTTAAAACTGCATAAACCTTCACTACAATCATCTGGATGATTTCACAGCTTCCTTTTACATTAAGTTCAGAATATACAATATATTCTGAGTGGGAATGATTCTAGTGATGAGTCTTGAGAGAAGAACTGAGCTTTAATATGCAGGGTTTGTGTGTTAAACATGTGTGAATGAAACAAAACACAATTTCAGGTATGTTTTTTGATGAGGAAACATTATAATTATAGATCAAAAAAGTGCAAGATGCTCTTTAAAGCTCACAGGAATCCATTTTGCGTAATATAGGAGCTTTAAAGTTAGTTGTCCTATCGACCGTTTACATATTTCCAGTCAAATCAAAGTGCAGATATAGGTGAGTCGTGTGGATACTGGTGGAGTTACATTAATATTGATTGGTTCAGTCTTTGAGCCTATTTTCCATCCCGCTAAGCATCACGCCTGAATCGCCCCAAAACCTTCTCCTCTCCGCAACGCTCTCCATCTCATGTTTGGGGGTCCCAGCAGTCAGCAC
Source organism: Odontamblyopus rebecca (assembly GCA_030686955.1). Classification (NCBI taxonomy): domain Eukaryota; kingdom Metazoa; phylum Chordata; class Actinopteri; order Gobiiformes; family Gobiidae; genus Odontamblyopus; species Odontamblyopus rebecca. The sequence goes on along the minus strand of CM060672.1, from coordinate 12,732,895 downwards.
ACACATGGATGGCTGCGCTCCACCTGCTCCGCACCCGTCGCACCTGCCTCTTTTTCTCCCTCTCTTTCCCTCCCTCCATCCTCTTTCTCTCAGCTTGCCTGTACTCCCCTCTTTCACCCTCTCTCTCTTGTGTTTACTCCACTCGAATGCGCTCTCTCTCCTCCCTCTCTCCCTCACTCTTTCTCTCCCCGTTTGAACACGCTCTCCCGTTTCACTCTCTTTCCCTCCTTCCTCCCCTCCCCATCGTTCTTTCCCCTCTGTAACTCTTTATCCTCCCCTCATTCACTTTCAACGCGCTCCTCCATCTCTTCATTTTGCTCTATCTTCCTCTCTATCTGTCCCTCCCCTCTCTCTATCTCTCGCCTGCCCTTCACTATTCACCTCCCTTCCCCTGAACAACTCCCTCTCCCTCTTTCTCTTCCTCCACCTCCCTCTCCCCCTCTCAGATAGACTCGCCTTCCTCCCCTGAAACAACACGCTGCGCCGCCGTTTAGATGTGTCACTTTGGCTATGTTATCCCTATGTTTTTCTCCTCTCTCTCCGTCATTCCTTTCCAATCTCTTTCTCTCCTCTTCTTCCTCGCTGTCTCTACTCTCTCCTCCTCTCCCGCTTTCCTCTTCCTCGTCTCCTCCCATCCCCATATTCTCTCTCCTCCCCTCCTCTCTATCTCCTCTCATCTTTCTCTCTTTGCCCCATTAACTCTCCTCTCCTCTTCTCTCTCATCTCTCTCTCTCTACTACATATCTGTCCATCTCTCTCTATCCTCCTCTCTTCTACCTCACCCCCTACCCCTTCTCGCTCTCTGCTTACCCCCTGTCTCTTTCTATTCTCCCTCTCCCAGTATTTCTCTCTCTTTCTCCCTCCTCTCATCTCTCTATCCTCCTCTCCTCCTCCTCTCATGACTCACTGTGTAGAGAGCGCTACTTTCTAATGACACAGGGAGAGTGGATGCGCCCTGACAAGGCTCGCATAAATCACAACCGTTCGATTTAAGTTGCTTTGAGGAGTGTCAACAAATCCGCAGGAGGAATATTAGACCTGTGTGTAGGTAAAGTAGAGCTCCACCTCCTGAGAAATCATTACGGCACGTCTGCCGCGTTCACGTGGTGTCAGGCGGGGTAGAAGGCGATGCAAAAGTGTTTATTACTCATACGTGGTCAGGAATTAACTAAACACTTCTAAAAATCTAAAATCTAAGTTATTTCAGAGGTACTTCTTAAAGGGATAGTTTGGAATTTTGGACATAGGGCCTCATTTCCTACTGAGCCAGAGTGTTGGAGACATCCATCCATCCATCCATCTTCTTCCGCTTATCCGGGCCGGGTCGCGGGGGCAGCAGTCTAAGCAGGGGCTCCCAAGCTTCCTTCTCCCCAGCCACTTCCTCCAGCTCCTCCGGACGGACCCCGAGGCGTTCCCAGGCCAGCCGAGAGACATAGTCCCTCCAGCGTGTCCTGGGTCTTCCCCGGGGCCTCCAACCGGTGTTGGAGACATGTGGAGACAATTTTTTACAAAATTCAGTTCAGTCCTTGTATTTGGAGAGGTTGCCTAGCACCAGCTAGGCTAGTGCATGTCAATGGGCACAGTTGGTCTGCCACCTTGCATCGTCACATATTGAGGGACTATTTTCTCATATATCAGTCCGTCGGTGCTGAGCTTTCTATCAGGAAGTACAACTCGCTGCTATTGCTCAGACATAAATCCCTCAAATACAAGGTTAGTTTTACTTCTAAAATTATTCTGTCGACACAGACATTTACATGGACAGTCTGGAGTTATAATAGTTTTGCTTCGGGTGCTTTGTGGAGTGGGTAAGGCTGTTTTAATGGCGGGATAATTATACCCATTGACATGCTCTAGCCTAGCACCAGCAACCTCTCCAAATACAAGGACTGGATGGAATATTTTAAAAAGTGTCTCCACACGTCTCCAACACTCTGGCCTATGAGGAAATGAGGGCCTATGTGCAAAATTACGAACTGTCCCTTTAAAGGTGCAAAACATGATCGAACATGATTTTGATCCTAAGGAATAAACTCGATACTGATTCCCATATCATGGTGACTAAAAAAATAGATAATAGATTTTTTTTCAACATTAAATCATACATTCTTTTATACCATGTGGTCTTATATCTGTGTAATGCCTGCTCCATAGTGGTCCATGGGCGTATACTAGTCTGTGTGCTCTTATATTTGTTCTGATACAGATCAAGATCATACTAAAGCTGTTCAGGAAAGGTTCATTTCGGTCTGGTAATGTAACTTCTTAGTATTGATACTTGCTCAAACGAGTATCTAGTTTTGATACTGGTTTTTGTATTGGTTATTATCTAATTTTCAATACTTTTGACCACCCTACTCTATGTAACTATCTCTGTCACTGTGGAGATGTGGTTGCTTTGCCTAGAATTCTTCACAGTTTGATATTAAGCGTATCTCTTCATGGAGCCCAGCACCAAACCATGTTACATGTCAGTTCTGTGGAATGGTGGGCCCACTTACAGTAGAAGGCATATTTTTCAAGGTATTGCTTTATCATACACTGCAAAAAGCTTAAGATATAAAGGCTTAAATCTATCAGAAAATGACTTAAAAGTAGTGAAATTATCTTGCTGCATGGACAGACATTTTACTTGACAAGTTATCTTAAAATAAACAACCTCTAGACTAGAATTAAGCCGTCTCAGAACTAGTAAGTAGATAATAAATCTGAAAACAAGATGAATAACCTGATATAAGTTTTAAAATCTTGGAAAGGTCAGAAAAATTTGCAGTGAAAAACGCAGATAATTCAAAAATGAGCAAGTTTAACACCATATTGTGGTACATTCCAGTGTAAGCAATATCCATAGCATATCTCCATGGAAACAGCCAGGTGTATGGAAACAGCAAGTTATATATCACAGACACATCTTGGTTAAGGGATAATGCTCCTAATATTTCAAATTCAAATAATCAAGCTACAAACATGTTTATGGAGAGATTCATCACTCTGGGAATAGTTGAGTCAAAAACAAAATCTCTCTCTCTAAAAATAAGTGAATGCCAAATTTGGGCTGCAGTTTTATAAGCCAGAGTAAATATATTGCTTTGGCACAATACTGACCTTTACGGAAAATGTAATAACAATTTGACAATTCTCTCTTACTATATAAAAGCAAAAACACTGTCAGACCAAAACCTCATTTGTTGTTTTGAACTAGAGTCCATTGTAGCTGACATTTTCACACCTGAAACTTGACAAAAGTTTGCACCAAGATCAACTTCGGGGACCACAACTTCAATACAACTAAACTCAATATTTTTTTTAAGTGTCTTCAGTCTAGTATTAGGTAACCTTTCTTCTGATAGATCCAAAAGAAATGTTCCATAGTGGTAAACTTTCTGTCTCTAAGGTGACGCCCTCAGACCAAGTTACAAGGCAGATCTGTGGATGGATTTATTTATTATTAAAAACATCCATCCATCCATCCATCCATCTTCTCCCGCTTAATCCGGCTGGGTTGCGGGGGCAGCGTGCTGCCCAATACTCATAGCACCTGACCCCCCCTATGAACCCCTCTGCAGGTGGTGAGCCCACAGGAGGGTGGACAACATGGTCCTTGATGTTAGTTCATAGGGGTTATTAAACAAAAAAACAAAAAAATCTAACTTGCACTATGTAACTTGTAGGTTTATACCTCAAAAATACATTAAAAGAAAGAGGAACAAACATGCATTCTGCTTGTGAGCAGGGTTTTCTCTCCACAGATCTGACCTGTAACATGATCTGGTTTGGTCTCCATGTAGATAAAAGGCCACACTGTGATATGCTAACATACATGAAGATTCACAGACAGTTGCTCCTCGGTCAGACAGTTTCCAGCATTAGGATTCGTTCGCTCGACAGTAGGCAGGTACTTTTTTTAATATAACCAATCGCTGTTATTTGGTCGTGTGCAGTTATCGCAGCTCGGGTTGGTTCTGGCCCACAACTTCCGGGATTTTTGCGAACTGTGTAGTGCACTGTGATCCCGGACCTAGTTGCTGGAGAGAAATTAAAATGAGTGGAGGCCTGGTTACCTCTTTTCTGCATCACTCGAGAAAAAACTAAAACTCAAACGCAAATCTTCCCACACCAGTCAATCTTTTCTTACAGTCAGGGAATAACATCTCCATGGCAAAAGCTTTTGACAGACCCTCCACCAGAAAAGTTTCAAGCACATAAACAAGCCATTTAACCCCAAAAAGTAGTTTTATTCCTTCAAAGTCAAAATTCTGCTTTTACTGCTTCACAAGTAGCTGTAAATCTGCTGATGGTTTGAAATGATAGCACTCTGATTCAGTTAAATTGTATTAATTGCACAACCCTGATTTTTATGATATTGGCATTTTATTTTTCAGTACAGTCCACAAAACCTTTTTAGACTAAACACCTAGAATAAAAGAAATAGTACTTAAACCTGTTACTATTAAAAGAACATCCATTGTGTGTAAAAGAACATCAACATTTTCACTGGGAACGCTGTGTGGCATGGACGGGGTAACTCTGGGCACAGCGATATATTTCATTTCAAAGATAATTCATCAGAAACCTGCGACTCTGGCCTTTCTTCTCTTTGTTTATGGTTTTTACAAAACTGATGAGAAGGCACCAAAGAGCGTCTGAGCCAGTATTTAGTGATTTAGCGTCTAATCTCGTACTTAATCATTCTACTTGAAAGTGTTCAACAGCAAAAGCCTAATTATATTTTTTCTAGCATAAACAAATCGAAGCTACATGCTCTGTGTTGCAAAAAATAATCTACACTACCAGCCAAGGTAAAAACTGAGAAATGGTGTGGTATGAAGATGCTCTCTTAAAACGCTAATAAGTACACAAATCACCAACACACCGCATCTACTAAACAGCAATCTGTTACTATTTGAACGCTACATTGGGTTAGCTTAATACACCTGCTCTGTACCTGATTTATTCCCAGGTATTGGAGATGAATTTGCGTCCGTACATATATATAGTATAAGCAGGCCTTGGGCTCAAAATAAGTGCTGCGTCTAATTATTGGGGATGCAAATATCCAGCTTTTTCTGTTCCGATACTGATGTCAATACACTGGCTTTAAGTATCGATACCCAATTTCAACTAATACTAGTGCAGAGAGCAGTAGTTTTAGTAGTTTAATATTTCCTTTTTTATCGTAAAAATGATCCAAGTGTGTTTTGAAACTGTTATTTATCATTTAAAGTCACTACAGAACAGAAAATATACACTGCCGGGCCAAAAAAAAGTCGCCACCCAAATTTAACTAAGCAAATAGGTCAGATGTTGCTGCAGTTGGTCCGGTCCAGGTTCAGCAGCAGTGTGTGCTCAAAGAATGAGATCAGCTGAAACTGAATATAGTGAAGGACCAGGTTATTCCATCAGTGGAATTTTTCTTCCCTAACGGCACAGGCATATTCCAAGGTGACAATACCAGGATTTATTCTTTGAGCACACACTGTTGCTGAACCTGGACCCAACCAACTGCAGCAACCTCGTACCTATTTGCGTAGCTAAATCCAAGTGCCGACTTTTTTTTTGGCCAAGCACTTTACAAGTTCAATATTACGGGGTGATTCGGGCAAATACTGGCCAGGAAATTATCCAATTACACCAATTTATAGACCAAAATAGGATATTGACTGAACTGATATCTTCAGGCCGATAATGATATATCTAATAATAAAAACAGAAAGTGTTCGTTAGCATGCTAGATGTTGTTAGCTTTAGTATCACGGGAAAATCTGGTCTCTGAGTTGTGAAAAGTGCTTATAAACTCGTTATGGTGAATAATTGAGATGCTCAGAACACATAAGGTAAGCGAGGGATAACTTCAGAGCACTGCAAACCATTTCAAATGAACTAGTTTTATTTTTAACGTTTTTAAGAAGTAAAAACCAGATCCAGCGCCTTTGATCATTCTTCTTGATATTGTTCAACAAACGTCTCATTTGGAATAATTAGGGTAAACAAGGCAAAAAAAAAAAACTACATGCATGAAATAATTTGCGCTAAAAGTCGAGGTAAAAGCTACAAACCGTGAGATACAAAAACGCTCGCTTAGAACTAACAAGTCCACAAATGCCCTATACACTTTTCTGCATCTACTCAACAGCAATCTCTTACTATTTGAACGCTACATTAGGTTCGCTTAATACATTTAAAACTCCCAGACCAAAATCGCGGCGCTTTTCCCTTTTACAAAACCCCCCACTGAAGCAGCCTTTTAATTCCATTCATTTAAATAATGCACAGCTATTAGTTATATTAAAGATAGGGAAGGGCTGAGGCTGCCGCTCCACCAAATTTTATGGCTTTTGGGAACGCTTTTATACGCTACTGGCTGCCACTCAAGACCAGAAAAGGAGCAATTTAATCAAATGTGAGATATCTAAACATGAGGGAGGGCGGAGGAGTCAGAAAAGGGAAGGGGGAAAGGCGGGGGGCATTCCGACAAGAACTCTATGTACCCTGTGCTCTTACAGTAACAAAAAAGTACTATAATCATGAATTTTAATGTGCATATAGAGGACACACTTTTTTTTTTTTTTTCATTCTTCGTATATGAACAGGCCATGTGAAAATTCAGAACCGCCAAAATTCAGTCCATGTGAGGCTCACTCCACTTTCTGACTGGATAATACTCTCAAGACTCAAAACACCAAATTATAAGAATACAAAGAACTTCATGCCCATCATGGCCAATGTTTCTGGAGTTAAGAATAAATCAGCTCTCAGGGAAAAAGGCAATTACAAAATGCTGGATGAAAAAGGAGGCACCTACAATGGGAGCTTTGTTACAAATTATCAGACAAATCAGAAAAATGGAAATCATGACTTTCAGTCTCCACCTACAATGACACAAGGAAGAAAAATATAGTAAAATTTGGGACTGTACTATCCATGGGCAGTGATGTGACCCTTTGATTGTACATTTAACCTTGTTTCGTTTGCATATTTTTTCTTAGTTATTCTTTTGTAGGCACTAAAACGTTCTTAAAAATAAAGTTACAAAAAAAAAAAGAATAAATCAGCATTGCAATTGTTACCAGTAAATACTATATTTGATTTGTCTATCTGGCGACACAGTTAGGGCATGTTTATGGAATTTAAAATCAAAATCTTACATCTATTCCTTTAAAAAGTATTCAGCAACTTAACAAAATCTGATTTTCTTTGGTTTGATTATGTTTAAGTTCTTGTTATGTTGCATTGTGTGGTGAAGGAATGCTCTAAAGTGAGTGAATCTGGATAAATCGCCTTAGTAAATAGGCTCTAATTACCATAAACTAGAAATGTGACGCACCATTAAAAAAATGCCGGCAAATCAAAAAGAAAAGCAAGCTATTTGACTAATAAAATCCTCGCTACTGCTGTCTGCTGTAGTCAAGAACAGAAAAAGAGCAATTCAATCCAACATGAGAGCGTGAGACATGTAAAGACGGGGAGGGGGGCAGGAAAAAGGGGAGGGGCTAGGGGGTGGGGGGTGGCTGATGATAAAGGTTGTGTGTCTGTCAATGTCACGTCGAGTCAGGATCACGGTTAGAGGGGAGCGGGTGGGTGGGGGGAAAGCGGGGAGCGGAGGGGCCGGAGAATCGCTGGGAGGGTGAGGAGGTCAGAGGGCGAACAGCTCATCGGATATCTTGAGTGAAGGATCATGGGAGTGCGCCAATTGGACATGATGTGAATGCTAACGGTGTAGAGTACAGCAGCAGAGACGGTGTTGACAGTTTGAGAAGTTCCTGAGACTACACACTTCAAACTTCTGCTAGAAGATGGTGCTAAAGCGAATGGAATAAGTTGCCCATTTTCTGATTTGTCTAAATGTTTAAAAGGAAGAATTAATGTGAACTATGCAACAACTTTCAGGTGGGGATCGTGCCACCGGCTTCTCCAGGAGACAATAGGCTCTATTTAGGCTTTTGTCACAAACCAGGAAGACGTTTGGAAACATGCAGTGACAACTTCCTGTTCACAGCAGTTGGAAAAATGAGAAAATGTCCCAATTTTCTTCATCTCCATGTCATTGTAGCGTTCCATTATGTTTGGCTCATCAACATTTACAACCATACCTCAGTTTTCCTTATTTCCACACTGACGCAAAACTCCGAGCGCACTGGATACATGCAATTAGAAGAGACGAGGGCATCAAATTCAAGATGATTCCAAACAGCACATACGTATGCAGGCTTTATTTTACCAAGGATCACATTTACTTCAGTGGGTTTTGTCACAGTCAGTAGGCAAGCCCAATGTCGGGAACTACACCAGAAGTTGTAATTGCATCTTTCCAAATGACCAAACGTCTTCCTGATTAGTGACGTAACGTGAATAGAGTCTATAAACATTGACTGGCACTGGCATCAAACTCATATAGTTCCTTAGATGCTTTAATTTTCATTGTATTTTTTGCCATAACAAATTCAAGATAGATGAGTTTAAAGGGCCCATATTACGCTATTTTCTAATCCATGTTATAATGTTTCCTCATCACAAACATACCTGGAGTTGTCTTGTTTCATTCACACATGTTTAACACACAAACGCTGCATATTTAGGGTGACTTCTCTCAAACGGAAAACATTCAGTTCCACCTTATGATGTCAAGTAATAATATACAGGAACTGTTCCACTGTGTTTTTAAACTCCATACACCTTTATCAGAATCATTTGGATTATTTCAGCACTGGAATTACAAAGCTGAACATTAGGGCTGGGTATCATTGAGAACTTGCCAATACGATACATACCTTAATACATATGTAATACGTTTTTTGATACTGTGCACTTTCGATTCAATACAATAGATTTCAAATCATTCAATACGGTTCCATGAAAAACAAAGGCTAAATCATGAGTGTGATACTAAAAGTCTAATAAGTCCACTAAGTTTGTGCAAAGTTAATATAAAAAACACCCATTTTACTCATCAAAACAGTGAAAATGACAACACAGTTGTAGCTGTTACAGAAAATTATTTAGTAAAATATTCCTAAAAATACTTTTGGTGACATATTGACACAGCAACCCACAATATCATTACCGTATCATCAAATTAAATAATACAGTGTATCAATATTTCAATATTTTTGCACACACCTACTGAACATAAGGTAAATGTAGCTGTTAACTTGAAAACTGCCACTACATGACATCACAAGGTGGAACAGAGCATTCTGAGCTGTACAGTAAATAATAATAATAATAAAGGATTATTCAAACATGTTTGAATGAAACAAAACACAACTCCAGGTTTGTTTTGTGGAGGTTATAACATTTAAACATGGCCTAAAGCTCACAAGAGTCAACTGTGATTAATACTGTGGTCACTTGTTTATCGTGGGTGTTATGTTCTAAAAATAACCTGTAATAGGCAAAATCCGCAAATATTTTTTATAATTATTCTATGTGTTTTAAGCCTGTAAAACCCCTCAGCACACTTTATACACTTTTTTCAGACAGACTCCGTGACCTAAACTGAGGAGCGGCAATCAGGGCGAATGATGTAAAAAAAAAAAAAAAAAACTTTCAAAATTGCACCAAAAAAAATCGAAAAAGCGAGGCCGCGAAAGGTGAACTGCATTATAGTGAGGGATGACTGTATAGGACCTTTAATCTTATACTCTCCACCAGAAAAGTTGTAGTATGTTGTATACAAAGTAGTGCTAATAGCTCTAGTAGTAGCAGTAAGAATGGTAGTGGATATCGCTGCATCTCTCACTAGTAAAACTTTTAGTCTGTAATAGTAATTTAACACAAAAGTTTGTTTCTACCTGACTGCAGATTTTTCTCACCTTTTCCACATCTGAGTATGGGAATGTAAAGATGGATCGTGCTATTCGGAGGAAAGTTAGCTTGTGTGATTACATGGTCTGGCAACACAGCAATATGATTTATCCTTCGTATTACCGCAATTTTACAAGAAAAACCCACTCTAAAAGCTTTCTCACAATGAAAACTTTGTGGGCTTGAAAAAGTGCACTAACTTTTTCTCCCACACCCCCTTTTTGTCTTAAAAAGTAGTCAAATCAGCAACAACTACCATTCATCCAGCTCAAATGATTACAGTTGTCAATACTGGCTTCTGTGCCTAGTATTTTTCACACATTTCCTATTGTAAGCTTTTAAAGTTGGCATGACAATAGCTAGACAGGATCCATTTCCTATTTTTAATGTTTGAAAATTTGAAATTATGATGTTCTTTTTTTGTTGCAAAGCGTGGAAAAGGCAAACTTTGGCATGCATTCTTGACATATTGAATTTAGACAAAACGCTCCTTAACGACAATGAATTATGGGAATAAGCGAGTAATTGAAATCGGCAGTTCTTAAAGGGCCAGTACCAGATTTTGAACCATGTTTAAGAACGGTTAGTCCCGCCCACTTAGTCCCTTCTTTCACTATGACTTTGAACTGTGGCATAAAATCAATCAATCAAACTTTATTTATAGAGCGCTTTTCATACAAAAATGCAACACAAAGCGCTTAAAAAAGAACAATCCCAAATTTCCCAAATTTCCCACATTCCCCCTCCATCCTCCACAAAACTAAACTGAACAGATGAGTCTAGAGATTTACTATCTGTGACAATCCCACATAAAGCTAAACTAAACAAGTGAGTCTAACTGTGACATAACTATCTTTATTTACTACTAACTGAAACAGGAAACTGAGATTACTACCGTGATATACTGTCTTTCATAACTCTTTCTATGTCTATACTATCTTTCATAACTCTCTATACTAACTATAATAACTATAACTAACTACTACAGAGAAAAAAGGAAAATAGAGGAAGAACAAAAGGAACACATATATACATTATGACACAACATTCAGTTATGACAAGACATTGCAACCGGGAGGATGAGATAGTGCAGTAGGCAGGCAGTATCCAGATCCTGCCTACTGGACCAGATCCTGGCTACAGCAGACCCACCCATCATGCTGGGTGGGGCAAACAGGCTGCGAGGGCGTACAGTCTCTCAGGGCAAATTGAGCAGTCGGATGCCAAAGCCAAATCTAACAATGTCTGTTTGGATAAGATTGTTCCTAGTTTTTTTCCTCCTTATCGGTCTCATCCAACCTTTAAAATGCATATGCTCGAGTTTCTCAAACGAGTCACAGGGAGTTGTTTCCACATGCTTCTCATCCAACAATGTTTCTGAATGGATAACATTTTCCGTTCCTAGTTTATGCCTTATAGTTCTCATCCAGCTTTTAGAATGCATATGCTGGTGTTTCTCGACCTGTGGTACACAGATTCCCCTGTGATTCAAATATTAGCTTCATTTTAGTGTTGTTCCGATACCATTCTTTTCATTCTTTTTGCAGATCCGATCTGACAACGATACTTGGCCTTGGTGTACTCGCTGATACTGATACCAGTCTGATACCATAGTGTGAAGAAGTACACTTAGGTAGCTTAATTCTGTAATATACACAAACAAAAATGCAACTTCTGAAAGGCCATTTTTAAAGAAATGCAAGAGTAAATAAGACTTTGAGGACTAAAATGTTGATGAAATGTATAATGATCTTGACGGTTCACTTTCTACTACAGTGTGGATAAAAGCAACACTGAGGCCTGTAAAAACACGCTCATCCTCGGCGCACGTGGTTATGCAGAGTAAACAAAGTCCGAGTTAGCGCTGTCGCCGTCGCCGCTGTTATCGGGATGCAAGTTGAGCGTCCATAAAGGCTAAATAAAGGTATCAAAGACGTAACACAAATGTATTTTCTGTTATTATGAGCCTGTTTTGAGTCTGCAGAGGCTCTACAGTCTGCGTTTAACCACCTCTTGGTCTGAGTACTCGCCGATACCTGAAAAATATGCAGTATTGGAGCTTTTGCCTTTTACATCTATTTTTAATTATTCTATTTTATGGTGTGATGTGGTGTTAAAACCACCAGTACAGCTAATATCTTACTTTTATCGCGTAAAAGGAGCTGAAAACTACACACTTCTTAATGTGCGTATCTTAATAGTCCATTTAAAGCCAAAGCTAATGGAACTGAGGCACTATTCACTACTTGAAATGAATGAAACAAACTGAGCTACAAGAATATATTTACTGCACAGACGCGACTCCTCTCTGATATTTAAAGACATTAGCACTTAGGAAATGAGCGTAGATCAATAACATACACAGTGTTACAGTGAGAAGGGGCTTGTTTGTGCGTCAAGTGCTTCGCTGTCGTACAAAACTGACCAAAGCGAGCCTTCCCCACATCTGCCAGTTGTTTTTACATTCCCAGTCAGCGAACATGAGCGGCTTTCACAGTCAATGTGTGATATAGTTATGTAATATAGACTTCAGTGAAAATTCTTACTGGCTTATGAAGGAAATCTCAACTTTCTCCCCACATCGCAGATGCTTTTTAGACTTAGACTTTATTGATCCACAAGGGAAACTACTTGGACACAGTAGCTCACACATCACAATATATTATAACAACAAAGGGAAAACAGATATATAAATGGTAATAATAAATTCTAAATAAGTCGCAAAATTAGCAAGAGACTGGTGTCAAATAGGACATAATTATAGACATGGATATGCACAAGTTCATTGTGAATTGTGATTGACAGCACCTTGGGTCATCTTTTATATAAGGGGGTATCGTACAGTTGTAGGGAGTAGTATCTGTTACATAAGGGTGAGTTGTTGTACAGTTGTAGGGAGTATTATCTGTTACATAAGGGTGAGTTGTTGTACAGTTGTAGGGAGTATTATCTGTTACATAAGGGCGAGTTGTTGTACAGTTGTAGGGAGTATTATCTGTTACATAAGGGCGAGTTGTTGTACAGTTGTAGGGAGTATTATCCGTCCCTCTATAGTCTGGTGCGGTGGGGAGTTGTTGTACAGTTGTAGGGAGTATTATCCGTCCCTCTATAGTCTGGTGCGGTGGGGAGTTGTTGTACAGTTGTAGGGAGTATTATCCGTCCCTCTATAGTCTGGTGCGGTGGGGAGTTGTTGTACAGTTGTAGGGAGTACTATCTGTTACATAAGGGCGAGTTGTTGTACAGTTGTAGGGAGTACTATCTGTTACATAAGGGCGAGTTGTTGTACAGTTGTAGGGAGTATTATCCGTCCCTCTATAGTCTGGTGCGGTGGGGAGTTGTTGTACAGTTGTAGGGAGTACTATCTGTTACATAAGGGCGAGTTGTTGTACAGTTGTAGGGAGTATTATCCGTCCCTCTATAGTCTGGGTAAACAGGAGTGTACATGATGGAGCGGTTTGCCCAGCGTCCTCCTGTGACAAATGTCTCCAGCTCACAGCCGGTCACGTGACTAGTTCTAATCTCAAACAAAACAAACCCGACGGGCGATAGGAGGCCATGGGAAAAAAAATTGAATTCAAGGTTGTCAGAAAAATCTATATTTGTAGAGCAGATCTCAGTGAAGATTTGAAATAATTTTCTTTAAAACTGCAACCACCCACAGGCTCGTGAGGCTCCAGCTGGCACGCCGTCCTGAAGAGAACAGATTCTTCCGCAGCAGGGGCCATAGGGATGAGCAAGAGAGAGTAAAAGAAGACCATTCTGCTGATTAAATTTACTGATTTAGTTGTTTGCTTGCTCTGGGGTGGCTTCAGCTCACAAATTATCAGCTCTAAACACTGGATTTCCACCAATACAACCAATATTAAACACAAATGAAGCCGGTTTTATTACGTGGTATAAAAGATGAAAAATCAGATCATTTTCAAGTGTTTGCAGTGGTTCAACATTATTCCTCAGTTACTTTATGCATCCTGAGCATCCTAATTATTATATAAATTGACAATGTAAATGGACATAGCTAACCCAGTAGCTACCATTTTACAAACAGGAAGTGAGCACTTTCGGCTCCATCGACTCCAATTGATTTTACTTTGAAAAATTGTCTCCCCTCTCTCTGTAACCGCTGTTGTGAGCCTCGTCACTTTGCTCGTATTAACCCATGATCCTGGTGTTTTTATTTAGCTATTTGTCCATAAATAAATTGCAATTCCTAAGATAGAACTCGCACTGATAATAGCAAACACCGGTCTAATTTTTACCATTAAAGCAGATAATACAATACATCTGTACTGAGGTAAAACACATTTTGCTCAACACAGACACAAATCAGGTACAGACACTAAAATAACAAATAAAATAACATAGATCCCAGACCGTGGTTAACATAATGGCCGTGTAATGCATATTCAAATCCATCATTTTATAGCTACCTGGAGTGTACAGGCATTGCAGAAATAATTGCTTTCCACCATTCCCCATTATGGAGAGTAAACGCTGCAATCATGAGTTAGTGAATACAAAGTTGTCTTTAAGAAAAACAAAAAGAGAATTTGTAGACTTACTCATAAACTTGGAGCTGGAAACACTGACTGTTCAAGAAGAGGAACTCCCAGTCTGTGCCGTAGTCGATGGCCAGCTTCCTCTGGAGTTCACTGCACACACACAAAAACCAAAGCTTGTTATTTTTTTTTTTTTTTTTGCAAAATCACAACAAAGCAATCACATCCTCCTCCACTAGAAAAAGCTACATAGTGCCTCTTTAAGGCTATGTAAAGCTAGCATGTGTATTGGTAGGAATGCACAGATCCAACTTTTTCAGTTCTGATAACAATTTCGATATTAAAGCTATAAGTACCTGCCAATACCGACAACCGATACCAGCGCAGAGACTGAAAACAGCTTTTATTTCCTTTAAACACAAACAAAATAAGACAAAACTGATCCATATGTGTTATGGAGCGGTTATTTATCCCCCAAGTAACTATAGAACCGTTTTGTATAAATAAAAGTTCAAACATTGAGACTTTCTGCTGCAACGATCAGTAATTCGTGTCCAACTAGGATATCGACTGAAACTATATCCAACATAGGGCTGGGCGATAAAACAATAACGATATGTATCTCGATAGACACATACTCGATATCAATACAAAATGCGTTCGATAGAATGTTTAGCCAGAGCCCTCTCTGGTTTAGCTCCGCTTTTTTGTTGCGACGTAAGCTTGGTCGCATGAGCAAAGGCGCTCGTCCTCTTGGGCACAGAAAATACTGGGACCATAGACAGTATAAAGAATATACAGTCTATGATTAGGACCAGACCCGAACCCGCGCACATTAAAACTCAGGGGTTGTGCTCCACTGCAGCGGCCATAGTATCTGCGGAGACGCCTTGCAAACACACAGTTTTGTTTGCGTAACAAATAACCCTTCGTTTTGCTATTTCCACTGTGTGTGCACTGTTTAGGACCTGTCTGAAATGACCCTCACACTCACAGGATTTACCGCACACAGAAGCTTTCAGTGGAGTTTGGACTAAAGCTCCTGGATCATGGAGCGAGGAGCACCTGATGTAGTGCGTAAGTGCTCTGGATGTGTCTCCGTCCAGGTGAGGAGCTTTGTCTTTGCGTGTCTGATTTGTGACCTGTGTCGTTCAGGCTGGAGCATCGTTTGTGTGGTTTCGATGCATAAAGATGAAACTACAGTATTCACGTGTCTGCTCCGTGCGCCGTTTTCTTGCCTCTCGCTGTTTTCACTTGGTGACACATGCAGAGGAAGGTTAAGTTTAAAATAAAAAATGTTTAAAGTAGTATTTTTCCCTCCTGGTCCTTATTTTAAATAGGTCACACAATGTTTGGATAATCATTGATACTGACTGATATGACACACTTATATGGTGATAGAGATTTCAGCCCTAATCCAACACCAGTATGTTATCGGTGCATCTTTACGTATTAGAATCATGAAAAGCTGAAATGGCCACACATCATCCAACAAAATGTCTGTGTCATTTTGACTCTGGTGGACTCATTAATGCCTTTGATAACAGTGCTAAGTTGTCATGGATGGCCGTGTTTTACTATGTTGTTCAAAACTCCTGGGAAAAAACGAGCGGTTGGCAAATCCTTCTGCTCAAAAAGTTACATAGCGCAACTTTAACCACTATGCCAGCGGTGCTAATTTGCTCTAACTTTCAAACCCGTGGATGGCACTGTTTAACTATCTTTACACGCAACTCTGGTGGAACTTTTCGTACTCTACTTAAAAGTACCCACTCCCTTGGCCCCCAGATGCTTTACACACTGAAGTGACTGAAGTCTGCTGACACTGTAGCTTTCTCTGCTTCTAGTCACTGAATCCATGGACAGTGTGTTGATGAGGCAGCCCTTAAAAACCTATTTCTATGCAGACTACATAATTATGGTCATTGACTGCACTGCATTCCTCCACTAATCGCATATAAGGGAAGTGAAGCCCCTCTCTTAACAGTACACAGACTCCTATTTCCATATTCATAACCCTGAACCTCTAATGGCGTTAACAAATGTTTAGGGGCCGCTCGGAGTTTGGCTTTAGTTTGATAAGAAATTATTGCAGACTGGAAACGCATTTTAGGTCTATTAGATGTGTAAGTAGGGTAAAGGCCATTATATTCAAACACAGAAAAGATAATGGAAAAATATAGTCTCATAGGTTGGGATCACAACAGTCTAGAGTCCCTATAGCTTTAAAGTGAGCTGGAGGACAGGGCAAAATTAGTTTTTTGTTTTTTGTAACTTTATTTTTAAGAACGTTTTAGGGCATACAGAAGAATAACTAAAAAATGATGAAAACCAAACAAGGTTACATGTACAATCAACAGGTCATACATATATCATAGGAAGAGCAGTGTGTATAACAGTCCCATTTTTCCAATACTTTTCTCCTTTGTGACGTTGTAGGCGGAGATTGACAGTCACGAGTTCCATGGTGCGGATTTGTTTAATGATTCGTGTGAAAAGTCCCATTGTAGGTGCCTCTTTTTTCAACCAGCATTTTGTGATTGCTTTTTCCCCCCCTGAGACCAGGAAAATCCTAAACAGGTCAAAACTTGTTTGAATGTCAGACTGACGATTTGTTGATCTGGTTTATGGTTAATATTTTTTTAAAGGGCTCATATTACGCAATTTTCTGATCTATATTCTAATGTTTCCTCATCAAAAACATACCTGGAGTTGGGTTTTGTTTCATTCACACATTTAGCGCACAAACCCTGCATATTTAGACAGAGGTCTCCATACAGACTCACAAGAATCATTTGAATAATTTCATCTCTGCTGAACATAAGGTAAAGGGCAGCTGTTAACTAGAAAACTAATCCAATCCAACTTTATTTGTATAGCACATTTTACCAACACAAAGTCTCCAAAGTGCTGCACAAAGCAGGCACAATATAAATGAACACATTATTTAATATAAAGCATAAAATAAATAAAAAGCAAGCCAGTAAAAAACCTTAAAATACTAAATTAGCAAATGCTACTAATATAATTACCGCTTCATGACATTACAAGGTGGAACAGAACATTTTGAGCTTTGGAAATGTAGGCGGACTAATAATAAAGAGTTACTCAAACATATGTAACAAAACAAAACCAAGTTTGTATTTGAAGAAGTATCGACATTTCTAACACGTCTTAAAGCTCACAAGAGTCAGTTCTGCATATTATTAGACCTTTAATTACTGACCCAATCCAAATAAAAACTGGCACAAAGTTCAGTGTCTTCTTTGCCTTCTTTATAAATAAATTCAAGTCTAACCATTTTTTTCCCTTCACAATAGCTTCAGAGAATGGTGCCATTATTCAATCCCGAAGGCGTGAAAAGCATGAGATTAAAACTGTGGCTTTGTGGACCCAATTCTTAATAAAAATGAGATTCAACATTTGTGACTTTTTATTTTAAATATTTCTTTTAAAGACAGTGAATCTCCCATATGTTCTATTTAAAGACCAAGGAACTCAAGAGAGACTCAATCCCCCAGTGACTGAACTAAATTTCCCATTAATTTTTCTCATCGACTTTAGCTGCTTAGCCTCTGCGATTTCTTTGAACTCTTAATATTTGAATTTTTCGAAAAAGTCTAAGGGAAAAATTTATGGAAAATTTCATTTCCATAACCTGAGCTGCCCACCGTCTGAGATTACGACCTCCACATTCTAGGACATGAACACAACCTCTAGCGCGATGTTAAAGCTTTACGTAAGCAGCACAGATGAAAACGTATCCTGAGGTAAATTGTAATAATATATTGACTCATTTGACCAGGAGGATGCAGAGAACCAGTCACGCGAGCTGTGCAGCCTCTCTCCTCCTCATACTGCTTTTTGTTTAGGGGAAAATCTTGACCTTTTGGTAATTGCCGTCTTGGTGCTTGGCTCTCCTCTGCCCCTACTGTAATGAACAGTTTGCATGCCTGAGGGCCACCCAGACTACTTATCTGCTATTGCCTGCTGGCCGGGAGCACAGCAAAAACACGTGAAAGCAAAATGTGGCTAGGCTAAAGCTTTTGTTACACCGTACACAACAATAACATTCATTAAAAACTATAAAACATCGAGCTTCTTGCTAAAACAGCTCATTTAAAGTCATTCTTTTTCAATTAGGTGGAATAATTACAACATTTTCTGCATTGCTTGGCTTCACTTGGCGCTTAAAAAAGGTAGCAGGGAGAGTTGGATTATTCATACCAAGCCAAATCTTTTGTCAACGTGAGCTGGAATCGGCCTATCCAGCGCTGCTCAGTAGGCAGCCAATAGCGTTTGTTTTTCTTCATTAAAATTAGCCCTAGGTACCGCGCGGTGCAAATTCATTACTGTGCAGCTTTCCTGGTCTATTTTAAGGCTCTGGTTACATACACAGCCACCCTGCTTACAACACCAGCTAGCATACACATAAATCATGCCACTTACGATTTTGCCTTAGTTTGGTGCATAAAAAGAAGCTTTGCCATCACAGTACAGCTCCTACAATAAAAACTACTAGTATGCTAACTTATTATTATTTTGTCTACATCTCCAAAGCTGAAAATGCTCTGTCCCACCTTGTGATGTCATGTAAGTGGTAGTTCTCAAGTTAACAGCTACAATTTACCTTTTGTTCAGTAGAGATTGTCGATTTTAGACCTGAAATTATTCCAACGATTTTAGTGAAGGTGTATGCACTGCAAAAAAACAAATCTAGTCAAGGTAAAATGACTTGGATTAAGAAAGTTTTACCATGATTTGAGTAAATTAAGTAAAATTATCTAAGATTTTTGTACTTAAAATATGAAAATACATCTTTCTACACTTAAAATAAGAAAAACAACATATTTTCGCACTTAAAAAAGGAAAATAAAATGAAAAAACTTGTAATTTCACTTGTCAAGATGAATCTACTCAAATAAAGTCAATTGTTCTTAATTGAAGTCATTTTAACTTACCTAGATATTGTTTTTTTTTTCCTTTGTAGAGTTTAAAAACACAATGGAGCACGTCCTGTATTGCCACACAACAACATAATGTGCAGTGTTTTCTATTTGAGGGAAGAACTCAGCCTAAATATGCAGGATTTGTGAGTTAAACGTGTGTGAATGAAACAAAACACAACTTCCAGGTATGTTTTTGGATGAGGAAACAACATTATAACATAGATTATCGTGAAAAACAGTGTGGATCCTTTAAGCAACCAGTTTATAGACAGTGAAGTTTAAAAAGAAAGGAAATAGACTTATTATAATAAAAATCATGCATTCACTTAATTACCTTATTTCCGCATTGACCCGCTCGTAGGACTCCTCTGCCTTCTTGAGATTGGTCGCCTCCCACTCGGCGGCTAGACAAAACAAAAGGTCAGACAAATTAACAATATGGACCGCAAGCGTCTGGGCAGCTGCATGTTAGCAAACACCAGCTAGTTGATATACAGTGTTAAAAGAAAGGGCTGGAGAGATGAAAGAAGAGCGAAAAACAGCGAAAAAGTGTTATTCCAGTTGCTTAAGATGCCCCGAGACTTGCAAGTTTCACACTGACAAGAGTGTTAACCAAATGTGGGAAAAAAAGAGCCAAAGTTGAGCAGGTTTTTTGACCACTGCAGTGCGTGTAATGGTGCCGGCGCAGGTGGAAAGCACAGCCTGGACATCAGATACTAAAGGGGGGAAAAACTTGTCATTTTCTTCAAGGGGTTTTGACAGTGACAAAAATGTAATAGAAGTGTGAGTCCGAGACAACGTGACAGACAGGCGCTGGGACGGGTGTGCACCTGTCACCACATCCACTCCGCTGAGATTGGAAAAGTGGGATTCACGCTGAAGCCGGGAGGACGACAACAAACCGGGAAACGTACACGGTAGTAAATTAAGTTTGGGCAATCAGCGAGAATGGTGTTTTCACTTTTCCAATCCTACTTTTATGTGTGTTGCTAAATTATTATATACTTGGGCCACCCACAATACATGAATGAGGTTTTTTATTTCAAATAATAAATGGTTAAATCTGTACAATCTGTATAAACCTACTTTTATTGAATCACTTGTTAGACACATTTTGTAGTGAGGAGAAATTAGTACCAAATATCAATCCATATACTGACTAAGGTATAGAAAATGATTGATTCTCATGCAAAAAGTGTAAAAAAAAACACAAAATATTTCTTTTTTGTCAGTTTATGAAATACATAGTTTATATAATAGTCTATGTGTATATGGAGGACTGTGCAAAGGTTTTAGGAAGGTGTGAAAAAATGCTGTAAACAAACCTATAAATACTGATTTTTTGTGTTTTTCAATTTACAAAATGTAAAATGAGTGAATAAAAGAAAAAGCCAAAGTCGTTAAGAACGATCTTCAGTGCAAAGAAGAAGCAGAAGTTGTGTTGGTGATGGTCGGGCCCCACAGAGCCCTGCCCTCAACATCATGGAGTGTGACTGGGATTAACATGAAGAGACAGAAGGATGTGAGGAAGCTCCATCCACACAAGATCTGGGCTTAGTTCTTCAACATGTTTGGAACAGCGACCAGCCCAGTTCCTTCACAAACTGTCTGTGAGTAAAACTAGAAGAACTGATGCTGTTTTGAAGGCAAAGCTCACACCAAAGATTGACTTGATTTTGATTTTCTCTTTTGTTCATTCACTGCATTTTGTTGATTGATGAAAATAAACGCTTCCATTTTTGAAGACATTCCTAGTTTACAGCATTTTTTCCACACCTGCCTATAACTTTTTATATAGAGATAAGACTATTATATAAACAATGTATTTCATAAATTGACAAAAAAGAAATATTTGGGGGGCAAGGATAGTGACGTCAAGGTAAATGTCTTTTGTTGCCTGCGATCCAGAATATCACATTTCTTTATTACTTTACAAAAATGTGAGTTTTGTTATTGGCGAATTCAAATGGGCATGATTGACAGGTGGATTAGCCAATCAGGGAGGGACACATACGGTCTGTCCGGAGAAAATAAAACATTTATTTGCAAAGAAAGAAAAAAGGAACAAAGATAAATATGCCAGTACTTGCCATAATATTAAGTACTGTCTGGTACTGGATCAAAACAAAAATGGTATCGTCCATGAGGTGTAATTTCCTCATTAATAGTAGAACAAATGAAAATGTTTCAGTCTCACATTTAAAGTGTCCTGATGGAATAATGTTGGTGACAGTAGAATAGGTTTACGCAGCTCATCACAATCAAATGGAAACACCAATTTAAGCATCACAATTATGAAAGTGAAAAGACTGCATTTTTGTGGTAATTCAATATTCTCTGCAAACACCAAACACCTCTTTCATTGAACTGCTAACCCTGCACTTAAAACGTCTACAAATATGTTCTGAAATACATGGGATTCTTCTATTACTTCTGCAGTTTATATTTCATTCAGTTCAATTTATTTTTGCAAAGCCCAAATCACAACAGGAGAAGCCTTATTGGGATTGATTTAGCTGAAAAAGTCCGGAAATTAAACATTAAGCAACAGTTACATAGTTATGGGCCAATAAAACCCAAACAAATGCCCCTGGATGTGTTGAAAATGCGCAATACGAATTAAATTTGGATTTTACAACGTTACAAATCAAATTATAATTCAATTTCTGTTTCTTAAAAAATGTAACAAAGCTATAAAAACTCGCTTAATATACATTCTTCCTCTGCTTTTACTTTACAAACTTCCAGCATTATATCCCAGGGAACAAATCTTCATTACTGCGGCGTTGGCTAACTAGCTAAGAGTTGAATGCAGCGCCAGTAAATTATAATAGTAAACATTAGCGAGCCAGAAAATTAAAAGCAGCTTATTTTAATGCATAGACGTCCTGATGTAAGTTATACTCACACACAGTTTAAAAGCGAGCATAAAGCACCCTCATTAGCTTAATTATCCTGCATTTTTGTTATGCTCGGTGTGGAATATATAGGAGAATGACAGACACTGGGCTGAAAATAGTAAAGGTGGAAAAAAAACACACATATCCACATTTGAAGAGGCACTAGGATTGTACATGTTAAGTGAAGCATGAAGAGTACAGGCACTTTCTTTCACAGCGGGATCACACATGAAACTGTGAGGAGAGATGGCAGAAAATACCACGAGTAACGCGCCGCACAGGAATCCAATTTAATTGTCTTGCGCCGATGGACCTGGGGATTTTCAGGGGTGTTTGGAACAGGTTTATTTCATTCACGTCATCGAGGAAAATCTTTCTCTCAGCTGTAAGAGAATATAGGGGAGGGCGCTGCTGACAAAAATGAATATCTCAATGATTTCTTAGTGGTGATATTCAGATGGTATTTTAAAGCTGCACTGTGTACCTTTCCTGCATGTCTCCTTGGAGATATTACTGTTTTGTCTTGATTATACCACAGTATGGAAATAAACTTAGTAATGGGCAGAGCTAAGCCTGGACATGGTCATTTTGGTTCATTTTTTAAGGTATTTTTGAGCTATGAAACACCTGTAATTGAACAAATGCAAGGAAGATGTGTTTAATGCCCTACTGTGGAACATTCCAGGCAAAGAAATAACACGTAAAAACACATATTATGCATTCCTGTGGCTTTAATTCTCTTCTAAATGCTTTTGGACACTTTGGGACTAGTATTTCATTTTCATTTTTCATTTTCAAACTTTAAATAATGCCTACAATTTGAAAATATACCTCATTTACACCTTCGTTTTCAGCAAAGACTGTATAAAGAAGTGGAGTAACGTGAATGTAACGTCAGCCATAGAGTTCAACGTCAGTCAAATGAACCTCACCAAGACTAGCACACTGCATATTTCTCTGATCTGGCCAAGATTTTAAAACTTATATCAGGTTATTCATGTTGTTTTCAGGTTTATTATCCACTTACTAGACCAGAGACTGCTTCATTCTGCTCTAGAGGTAGTTTATTTTAAGATAAGTTGTCCAGAAAAATGATCTTGCTGCATGGACACATAATTTCACTCCTTTTAAGCCATTTTCTGATACATTTAAGTGTTTATATCTTAAATTTTGGCCAAGCTTTTTGCTGTGCAGTTAGGGGAATAAATTTGGAGTTCCATATTAGAAATAGGAATTTATTAACGGACAAAATAGCTAAAATTAAAACACCAGGATCATGTAGAGTGAGTTAATATGAACATTTTAAGACTACAATAATGAGGCTCACTGCAGCAGTTACAGAGAGACCTGACAATTTTCAATGTAAAGTCAACCAGAAATAGAAAAAATGGACACAGAAGTGCCCCCATGAACACTTCTTATTTGGTTAGAGGGTTTGATATGTCCATATATACACAGTTTATCAGCCTTTAGGTGTTGGAGCTCCCTCTGCTGTCAGCAATGCATCAGAAATGTACCAAAATGTAACCACAAAAGGGCAGAAATATCACTTTATATCCTTGTTTGGAAGATTACACAAAGCATTTCTGTCGTTTTTAATCATTTTAATTAAGGACGGTATAGATTCTAATTTCTCCAAATCAATAATTGGAGTCTTTGTATTTTCAGTGCATTTTAATGGACATCGGTATTGGTATTAGATCATGGTAATGAATAGGAAGCTGTCATAGCACTGGCTGCACTTGCTGGGGTAGCATTTAGCATGTTCGTAGTATGTGGTCACAGCTGGTTGCCTGCACAGATACCCCCGAACAATTCCCCAGACACCTTTTTTTGTGCTTTAAGTCGTACAGCTGTGGCATGTCCAAAAGGCAAGCTGTGATTTTCCATTTTGCTACGGCTATTTTTAGAAAAAGAAGAGCGTCCCTAATACAGCTGCACAATAAATGACAATCAAACCTAATTCTCAATTAAATTGGAACAATTATCAAATCACAAAGGCTGCAATTAGATATAAGAAAGAATGTCCTCTGCAAAGAACAAAATCTCCAGTTATTTAGAGAAAAATCTTGCTGTCCTTGGAGGAGACCTTTGGATCTACTTTTGAAGTCACATTTCTGGGAAAATCGAATGTTTTTGAGTGCGTAGAAAGAGAGGGAAGTGTGTAAATGAAGCTAAATATAACTCCAAGGTTCAAGGTTATTTTAATAGGACCTGGGCTGCCCTATAAAGGCAGAAGGCAGTAACATCATGTTTGGTCAGAAATGAGTTCATGAGTGTCATTTGGGGGTAGTTGAGACCTCCTTTACCATGTGAATAAATACTGTGAAAAATATTGAGCTCAAAATTGACCTTTGACTCTTATTTGGCAGTGACTGTACTCTGCCTTTGTATAATGTGCCAAAAATAAGGAGTCGTGCAAATGCAAAAGGGCAGTAACTGACACTTACTGGAGCCTTTAGCCTCTGCACGACTCCTTGTTTTTGCCATGATAAAAAGGCAGAGTACAGTCGCTGCCAAATGAGGGTCAAAGGTCAATTTTAAGCTCAATATTTTTCGCATACAAATATTTCTTCATTATAGCAACTACTTATCAAATTTTGGGAGCTCTACCGATTATACTTTTGTCTGGACAAAACAGAAACCTTGAAGTCATTTTTCTCACTCTGGCGAGTTAAGGTCTTTTGCATTTGTAGGGCAGCGTGGGTAGATCCTATATTGCTCAAAATCAACTTTTGTGAGCATAAAGCCGCGTTATAATGATGTTTCTCAAGAAAAATGTTGGAATTCATGATTTGTGCGTTAAACACGTGTGAATGAAACAAAACACAACTCCAGAATTAGAATCTTGAACCATAAATCATCTCACACTGAATGTTTTGTGCTGTTGTTTTGCCCATACTGGACATTTTGTATTTGCAAAGTATATTTCTTATTTTAATTACCTTGTTTTTTAATATATATTTATATTTTTATTTGTATTTATCATAGCTTATATTGCTAATTGCATTCATTGTTTTTATTATGTTGGACAATATCACCAACGTTAGTTCCTAGTTTGGGAATTTGTTCACTGATAATGACAACAGAACTTATTCTGATCTTTTTTTTATTCTGTAAAGCACTTTGAAATACTTTTGTACATCTTGTGCTTTACAAATAAACTTCCATTGCCCTTTTTTAGACCTCTAGAAATGCTCTAAGATGCACAGGATTTTTTTGTAAGGCTCCTGGATGTGTTTACGATGTGAACAGATTCTTACTTTTTAACTCGCTATATTACAAATCTGCATTTTAACATTATTTTTACCTGCATCAGTCCATATAAAATATTATTGAACAGTAGAATCTAATGATGTCCTTTGAACTAGAGATAGAGCAATATATCAGTTGTCTAATATTGACTACAAAGCTCTCTTATAGGTTTGTAGTATGAAAAAAGGGGGAAAAGGCTGTGGGTGAGTTTGTAGTAAATTTAAATGACATCATTTACAGAAAATAATCAAAACCTGTGCTACAAATCGGCTCAAAAATATCAGTAAAGCTTATTGGCGCTGGTGGCTCTGGATTTGAATCACTCAATATGGCATCGGCCATGGAAAAAACACACACACACACATGAGTCGATCTATAATCTTAACCATCTTGCAGTCCTAGTCCCTAACACCCACATCCACTAAGGTCCCCAATCAAACGAAGCTGAAACAGACAGCGACTCCCAAGCGGCTTTGACTTCTGACCCCCCGCAGCCGCCGTACATGGAGACGGAGGGCGGGGGGAGTGGGAAGGCGGTGAGGCGTGCAGAAGTACAGTGTAGCCGGAGACATAGGGAGGAGAATAAGTGGACCCAGTAAGAGTAGCAGTGTATCCGCGTACAGTACACCCCTTGGCCCCAAAGCTTATCTTCTAATGAGTGCACGGATTACATTAGTGGCCACACGGTCAATGTATGTCACGACTTTACCATCAGCGCATGCATGGACTGGTTTATCCGGCCGTGCCCTGCTAATTAGCGACGAGGCTTTATCAACATAATGGTAGACTTTGACAATCTAATTATTTTCCTTGCTGCTCACTCCTATTAAAAACTGGAAGAAGGGGGGAAAAAAAGAAACGAGGACAAATGACTCCATGACATTTCAGTGGGAAGAGCGCAGCACCTCACTTTTAGTACCAGACACGACTGAAAGAAATCCATATTGTGTTTTTTTTATGTATCTAAGCAACATTTGTCTTTCCCCAGTAAAGATATATTTTATAGGCAGATTAAAATATGTTCGCTGTGTGCTGTTTACTTCGAATTATAAAGCGTTTTATTGTCAGGAAGTGCGCATCAGCATGCTAGATGTTATTAGCTTTATTGTGACTGTAAAACTTCGTTCTCGTCTCTGGTTGTGAAAGGCGCTTATAAAATAAACGCATCGCAGTGGGTAAAAATGCTCAGATGGCATAAGGTGAGTGAGGAATGTCTTTGGACAACTGCAAAAGTTTTTAAATGAACTAGTTTTGTTTTTCATGTTTTTCAAAGAGCACGTTTTAAACTTGTCAAGATTTGGCAAAAATACAAAATGAACTGACAAACTAAAACAAGAATCACACGTATTTCAGAAGAATACTTTGAAAATATGTCTGAATACTCAAATGAAAATGTATTTTGCAACATATTCCCTTACACGGGCAAATCAGAGTATTGTATTCTGAATATTTGGGATATTTTTATTTCCGTTATATCATAGAGTAAGAAAAAACATTACAAACACCTTTTATTCTTTATTTATATCTAATTAAAGGTGAAAATCAGTCATTCACGCGCTGCCAGAGCTGTGTTTTCTGTTTTTCTAACTAACACTGTGCAGTCAAATCCAGAAACTGCCATGTATTCAGTATAATTTAGGACAATAAGAGAGACCAGAATACAGGTACTACAGGATTATTTATTTTATGCAGAAGACAGGATATTTTTGTTTGTTGGGGAAATTATGGTACATTAAAAATGACAGCCTTTCCTATTTGCTAATATGTCCATTCAAATTGCAGTTTAACTTTGATTGCTCTACCAGATCCTATCAAGGGGACAGATAAATCACACAGACCATGCATAAAAATAGGTGAGGCGATCCGTAAAGTACATAGTAACGGAGCAGTTTGAGGTCTCTAGTGCATATAAGGGCCCCGGCTGCTGTTTACGTACCAAACAGATCAATACAAAGAAACCATTTTTTCAGTGCCTCCAAGAAAAGAAAAGTGAAGCTGCATCGCGATGTGCGGTACTTATGAAAACAAAGGGAATTCACCATCCAGGGCAACCTTGAACTGTCTTATTCACACCTTAAGATAGGCAGCGTAGGAGTGCTGACTGTAAAAACGGCTTTTATGCGCAATCTATATATCTAGGTAAAGTTCCAGGTGAAGATCTGCTCTGTGTCATCGTCGCTAGCAACCATTTCCTCTCCTCTACTCGCACTGAGCTATAATAGGCAGAGCACACAACACAAGATTTATTGTTGTAGCGTTTTCAACCATCACAACTTACATAACAAACTTCTATTGCAAAAGGTGGTTTAGGGAAGGACACTGGGTCTGATTGATAGCTATTGCTAAAGCAGCTCGCTAAAATAAGATTATGCTGCGATTTGATTTTGTATATTGCGTTTGACTCATTCTCCGACACTGTTCTCCTTGATTCTTAGAGTTGAAGTTACACAAGGCTAACTATAGATGAGTAATATTACAGAGTATAACCGTAACAATATTATGTTATGACATATTTTGGCAATACAGCTGAAATGTACAGAATGTGTCGTCTTGAATTAGTAATGTTTTAGTTGAGGTTTCAGACAAATTGTAACACACCAACTTCACTTTGTACTTGTAAGTTTTAAAGATGGGCTGATGTATTGTTTGGCTGTTGACCGATATTTGTACTTTTTAGCGCATCGTCTATCGGACTTAAAGGGAACTCCGGCACGTTTGAAGCTAAAGTTCATTGGGCTTTCGCATGCGCAGTGGGAAATCAACAAGGTAATGCTAAGGCTGTTTATAAAGTTGTTTTATAACGTTTCCAGACACTAATGAGTGAACCAGGCAGAGCGTTTTGTTTGTTAGACTCGTGGCTGTTATAAGATGTGTTACAAAGTGGTGTTAAGCTTCTTCAGTTTGCAAATTGCCGGTTTACGTAGAAGTTAAGCACTTACCCAAATCACTACGCTAGACTAACACAGCGAAATCTCCACCGAGGCAACACTGATCTGTGCCGTTTTTTGGGCTTCTGACAGTATTCGACCACCTCTAGCAATGGACTTCAGCTTCAAACGCACCGGAGTTCCCCTTTAAATCTCCAGCAGAATCCGATATTTGTTTGGCACATTCAGCTGTTTAAATATACATGAAGAACAGACGCAAAAGCTCAAAAATGTGACTCCACTGTTCTCTTATCCAGTTTGTAGTAGAACAAGGTTGTACTAAATTCAAATGAGATAATTTGGGCAACATTACCACAATCTGCCCTACATATTGGCCCAAAATATCGGCAGATCAGTCTCTCTGGATCCCAAACAATCCATATCGACATCGGCCATGAAAAAACCCACATCATTCTCAAAGTTTATACAATTTTTGCATCATTCTGAAATTAAGCTACAA
The DNA here is from genome assembly GCA_030686955.1 of Odontamblyopus rebecca. Taxonomy (NCBI): domain Eukaryota; kingdom Metazoa; phylum Chordata; class Actinopteri; order Gobiiformes; family Gobiidae; genus Odontamblyopus; species Odontamblyopus rebecca. The sequence goes on along the minus strand of CM060672.1, from coordinate 12,704,101 downwards.
TAAAGTGACTGATATTAAAATTTACCACATCTTCAAAACAACATTCACGATATTATTGATAATTCGATGTACTGTGCATCTCATCACTTACTGAGAAACATTATTTTTGTCTCTAAAATATTTTGTGCAAAACTACAAATGTGGCTTTAATAAAATCGTTTAAGTAGATTGCAAATGCAGCACTGTGTAGGCAGGCGACTGTGGTAAAACAACCAGAGGTGTGATTCAAACAAATCCTCCCTGAAAATAACTGGAATTTATTGGTATAACTTCAAATAAATCCTCATTTGGTTTGGTGGCTGTGTCGACTGTAAAACTCTCATCTAATACTTCGTTTATTATCTATTATTTGAAAAAGTATCAATGCTGAAACAAGTACATATTAAATAGGACAAAAATTGGACATTTCCTGAATACTTTCACATTTGTCTTCATCTTTATAAGCGCTAGTGTAAGAAACTACTGCAATTTTGAGTAGAAAATATATATTCTGTTGGGTGATTGGGGTCAAGGGTGCGTGTTTGCTCCTCCTCTGTTCTGTTCAAATGCACAAGGCTCTAATATCAGACTATAAAACAGCCGTCCTCACTCGGGACGGTTCAAGCTGATTATTTGCATCACGTGTCTCTCAAACAAAACAAACAGAACAAAATATAAAACTTCTTTTACCTCAGATACATAAGACTTTAGTGCTTTGTTGGTTTGCAGAAATTCATGCTGTTTCTCAGTCCTCTGCATGATTTAGTTTTATTTTTTAAGCTGCCACGTTTGTTTTGACATGAATGGACCTCGCGTCGCTCTGAATCCACCCGTCAATCATCTGAAATCGCCGAGATATTTTTTGTTACCAAATGTTTATTGTTTTGGCATAACAAATAAACAATACTCATTCTCCAACGCTGCTCTGATCTGGCCAAGATTGTACATAACATAACAGGTCCAGGACAAAACTAAACAAATAAAAGACTAGTGGTCATCTGTACATAACATTGGTGAGATTTTTTAAGAGCTGAAAAATAAGTTTAGATTTTCTGAGTTTTATTTGAACTCAATCTGACCAGAAAAAAGTGACTTGATGTTTGTGAGGTGATTTTGTTCCTCTAAAATACCATTATAACCATTATAGTCACAAGTTTGTCAACATTAGCCAACAGTTTTCCCTCTCACCTCTTCTGTTGAAAATCTAACACCTAAACAGAACCGTAAATGCTCGTATTGATCGCAGGCTTCTGAAAATGTGTTCTTTAAATCCATTTTGTCTTGAGTTTTCTGACGCTCTTAAAACTTTTTTTCGGTTGCATTTGCTGCTGTGCGCGCCGTGTCACCATGGTAACTGCTGAACATTCCACCAGTACACATACATGTATTACACCCCCAGCGTGATATCGCAGCAAAGTATCAATGCACCTGCAGCAGATCAACACTGAGCAGGCTGGAGCGCGGCAGCTGTAACCATCCCTGGCATCATTTCCTCGCGCGTACTTGCTGCAGCTAAAATATAGGGCTGCACGCTCCTTTGTGATGAAATGTTTACTGTTGGTTGTAACAATGTATGCGCCCCTGTACCCGCCGCTGTCAACACATACAGTGATGGCATTAATAGCCACGCACCGATCGCACACGCACCTGCCGCAAGGACGCATGACAGCTCCAATACAAATGAATGTGATCTAAAACCTATTAAAAGACTGCAGTCCAGGTTTACGCTGCCATTTTCCCATCCGCATCTATTACTGTGAAGCGGGATGGGAAAGTTACACAGTGCAGCTTTAAAGGGCACTGTTTGAGGTTTGTTATAATGTTGTTTCATCATCACAAAGATACATGGAGCTGTGTTTGGATGTTTAACGTTTTTTGCACCTGTCTGTTTTGCACTGATCATTACCTGCACTGTTATATTCTTGTTTTGTGTTATTTTATAGTTTATTGTTTTCTACTTTATTTTATTCTACTTTATTTATTGCACGTTTAGTGTTGGTCTACGTTTCGCTCCAAGTACCGCAGCAATTTCCTGATGTTGTGAACCTGCTCACTCATATGGCAATAAAAAACATTTCTGATTCTGAAAAAAACACAAAAATCCTGCATATTTAGGCTGTGTTCTTTTGCCAAACTGAAAACGTGCTGTTGCACTTTGTGATGTCATCAAGTGGTAATACAGGAAGCACTCCACTCTGTTTTAAAAGTCGAATAACTTGTGGTCATTCCAGTGTATTGTAGGATAATGCAGTTCAAATGAGGCTAAGAGAGAGCTGTTCACTTTAAAACTACTACTTAATGACATCACAAGGTGGAACTCAAACTGTGAATGAAACAAAACAAAACTCCATGTATGTTTTTGAGGAGGTAACAACATTCTGACATGGCTAAAAGCTCAAAGGAATCAATTTTGTGTAAATAGGACATCTCAAACTACTATTGTTAAAATACAAACATTTCTAATTAGTTCTACCAGTTTTAGTACCACAAATATCATATATTTTGTATATTTACACAGAATGTTAAAGTGTATACTGTCTAATACATTACTAAATACTAATAAAATACAACACTAAACACAATACTAAATACAATCGATCAATTAAATACTGTCCCACTTTATCTGTAGGCTTTTAACTGTACGTTTTAATCACACTTTATTTGTGTATGTTGTTGTAAGGCGACCTTAGGTGTTCAGAAAGGCGCCTAATAAATAAAATGTATTCTTGTTATTAGCCATGCACTTATATCAGACAGTTCGTATAGAAATAAATGAATGACCTGATGTACTAAAACGCTGCTGTCCAGGGTTACATTGCCATTTTCTTATCTCCATGTATTCCATATGTGCATTTAAACACAAAATAAAAGTACTTATTGCATTTTTTTTTCCTTTGTATGTGATTTAACACAATGGGGTTCCTGTGCAAATGTTAAGTGTTAAAGGTATGAATAAAAAGCATGCAGCCACACACAGCCTATCTGATGGCTCTTATACAAATAAATGACTGACTTGAAGTTCACTGCAGTGGTAGTTGGATTGATGGAAACCTATTAAAAGCTGCTATCCAGGGTTACGTTGCCATTTTCTTATCCCCATTCATGTGCTCCGTGCCTGGTGGTGGAGGTCAGACTCTCCCCTGTATAATGTGGCACTGGAGTATCTCATTGTGTTAGCATTGGGTGAATAACAGCAGCTATAGCAGAAATAGTGTTATGTTTTGCCCGAACTGATTCCTGACTCAGTTTTGTATTCATGCTCCTACACTCTTCACAATGTAACGCAGGCTTTTATCTGCGACAGTGAAGGACAAGAGGCTGAAATTAAGAATGGCTTGGGTCTCTGTGGTAGCGCTGCCTTGGTAACAGTATTATATAAGTCAAGGCAGAGCTCGAGGATGTGTGGGATGGGCAGCACAGTGGCCTGGATTCACACAGTCAAAGGGACACGAGGGCAGTTGTTGAGCTAAAAAATAAAGCTTACGATAGTCGAACTGTCAAAGCTGAAAATACGCAATTTAAACATGTATTAAACAGCAGATTTGTAGTATAAAAGAGCAGCTTTCAGCCCTTTTATAAGGTTACCTCATTAAAAACATGACTGGAGTTGTGTTTTGTTTCATTCACACACGTTTGAGTAACCATTTTTGGTCATTTTTGTCTAGATCTCCAAAGCTCAAAATGCTCTGTTCCACTTTGTGATGTCATGAGGTGTTTTCAAATTAAAAGCAATGTCTTGCTTTTTGTTCTGTAGACACTGATGATTCCAGGGCTGAAATAAACCAAATAATTCTAATGAAGGTGTATGGAGTTTAAAAACACAGATGAGCACTTCCTGTATTACCACATGACATCACAAGGTGGAACAAAGTGTTTTCAGTTTGGGAGGAGAAAACGGCATAAGTACGCGGGGTTAAACATGTGCAAATGAAACAAAACGCAACTCAGAGTAGGTTTGTGATGAGGAAACATGATGACAGATCAGAAAACAGCATAGGCCCTTTAAAGTACTATGCACATGATGTAACGTCTGAAATGTTCCCCAGCATGGCATTAAGCAATCTCTACGGAAACAAGCAGGTGGCGCCACAGGGGTAGGGTCACATCTGCATATTTTTCATAGCATTTCTGTAACCAATAAAAGTACCTATAACTGAATGCCATATTGACATATATAAAATCTCTATGGAGACAAGTACGTGGCAGACTCGCCGCCAGAAAAGTTACACAGTACATCTTTAACTCAGAATGTTATTCCAGTTCTTGTCTAGTTTTGCTTTATTTGAAAACAGCTAGTTTTACTTAAGAGGCAAATAAATGTGCAAGCCAAATGATCACAGTATTTGGTTAGACTTGTTATGGCACATTTATCATTCAGCTTTTGTGTAAACTGCTCTGTCCATTCAGGCTTAGGAACAGTAAAAAAGAAGTTAGTGTTGTCACAGTACTGCAATTTCAAACTTGATTTTGGACTAAAAAGGCGATACTTATTTTGATTTGATTAAATATAGTTCTTTTAATACAAAATGATGTATATTCAAAAATAAAATGAAAGTGGTTTTAATCTAGTCACACAACTTTATGCATCTATTGTAAACTGCTGCAGTCAAGTAGTGGTCCTCAACGTTTTAAACTTTTTACAGGGCAACAGGGCCAAATGAGTACAACAACAAAAATAACTCAAACATACGTAGTTAATACCAGAAAATGCCAAATAAGAGCCGGATTCCAATGAACCGCCGGGTCTCCTTTAAACAAGTGTGCAAGTGTATATTGTGATAAATATTCACCTCATGTCTAATGTAACAGTAGTGCTGCAACAGGACACAGGACTGATGCTCATGTTGTCTCTACAGAAACAAAACTTAAAACCACATGACTAATTTGCATAAGCTCTAAATAAAACAGCTCCTTGTGCCGCTGAGGCACAGAAACAAAAAGTAAAACCACATCGATAATTTGCATAAACACCTTCAAATGTGGGAATCTCCCTGCTCCGTAGACATTTTGCTGTAACATTTCAAATGAACTCACCTACATCTGTATAGAAAGTCGCCTAAATTATAGTCATACCAGTTAAACAAATTTGAGTACCATATTTTCCCAGTTTTGCTGAGCAAGATTTTAGTGAGGAGGGAATTATTCGCCCGCCCCAAATTGCCGCCTGGTCTCAAATAAACGCCTGCTCTGTTAAGAGATTGACACAAATAAACACCCCGGCTATTATTTAGTATTTTATAGTACTCTGTAGTATATTACACTACTGTTTGCCAAGTTTTCATTTAAATACATCTTTTTTCTGCAGCCTGCATATGTATTAGACCAGTCACACTGTTCAGACCCCGCCTCTCCCCTCACTCTCCATATTTATCCCTAATTTAGACCTGATATAGTCCAGGTATAGATCTGGTGCTACTCAAAAAGCCAATTATTATTTTATTTGTGGTGAAAAAAGTTGTGTTAGTTGAATGGATTAGTTCCAGCTCTGTGGAATAGCCAACAGTCCAGCTCTGGTCCCAGCCCCTGCACAATGACTCAAACAGAGCCGAGGCCCAATGAGCAGAGTAAACATCCGTCTGCGTCGCCGAGTGAGCGCTGCAACTACTGGGTGCTGCGTATGAATATGGATGATGTAACAACGCTAGGAGCTGACCTACTTCCTGTCTCCTCTGCTCGTGGCCGGGTCCCCTTCTGGATAACAGTGTCATCTCGCAACATACTGTAATAGCAGGAAGCACGCCATTCCCATGCTCAAATCAACATGCTTAGACTTCCATGTTTTCTTTTCTTTCGTTTTGAGGGATGATAACATGATAGCTGCAGTGCGCTGTGGGGAGGAGTGGATAGGTGTTTGTTTTAATAGGTTAATCACTCACAGAGGTTTTACTAATACTAGCGCAGATGAGTTCACATGCAGAAACAGTTATAGCTGATCTGCATAAGTCATGCTAAGGTAATTATGGACGGTGATTGTAAGATTTAAGTCCTTTTACATGTTTAGAGAAATTAGTTTAAAGGTGAAATGGTCATAATAGTTAAAGGACCTATATGATGCAGATTTTACCCATGTTACAATGTTGTTACGTTCCCATAAACATGATTATTATTGTGTTGTCTACATATACTTAAACATACTTACTTGTACATACTTAAACTTACATACTTGTACATATACAGTTTACATACCCTGGCAGAATTTATGAGGTAATTTGTGTAGTTTCTGTGGTCATTGTGATTTAAAAAAAAGGAAACACAGTTGTTTGATAATAAATGGCTTCACACAAGTACTAACTATGAGTGAAAGAAAAGTGTTTGTATTAACATTCATATTCTCTGAATATGAAGAACTCATAAATTCTGCCAGGGTATGTCAACTTCTGAGCACAACAGTACTTGTACTTATAAACTTTCTAACTCTGAAACTTTAAGATTTAGTCGACCTTTACACTTTGAAAATCATGTTTAAAGGAAACAACAATCTCCAAAATATGTCAAAAAGACATACATTTTTAATTTAATACAAAAAAAAAAAAAATTTAATAAAAACATTATTAAGTTTTGTATATCTGTTAAGGGGGTGGACCTGTGGAACAACTGACAGAAGACCTAAAACTTTGTACCACTCACTTCCACTTTAAAAATAAGTTTAAACTCTGGGCCGGTACATGAATTATCGTATTTAGTTTGTGCTAGTTAGTATTTTGCTTTATTGTTACTCATTTGTTTGTTGCTTCTTGCTGTATTTATGATGATGAACTGGTATTGAGATGATGTAATGAGGAATAAAGGGTAAGCAGAAAAAGCTAATAAACTGTGTATGTTAAATAAGACAGAATAAACCTGTGACTGAAATAAATGAATCAATCATATCCAAAGTTCAAAATCCTTTGTGATATTGTCTCGTGGTAGTTTTCTAGTTTTACCTTTAGATTAGTAAAGACGGGCAATTCCACGGTTGAAATTATCCAAATGATTTGAGCAAAAGTGGAGTTTAAAAACACTGCAAAACACTTCCTGTATTACAACATGACATCACAAGGTGGAGTGTTTCTGTTTGAAGAGAAGAACTCAGCCTAAATAATGCAGGATTTGTGTCTTAAACATGTGTGAATGAAACAAAACAAAGCAAAACTCAGGCTCTTTAAACTACCACTTCCTCTCCTGGCCTGTTTGTTTATAGCCACGGGTGCAAAGTATTGGGCTGGCACCGCTGGAGTGATACACCAAATTAGCCTGTTTTCACTTATCAAATGTTGGAAGGCAGGTTTGACCGGTTGCCAGATTCCGCTCTCTTATGTCGATCTTAAATAGATTTTTCTCTCTCTCTCTTCCAGTTCCTGAAGCAAGCACAGTCTTGGCTCCGTACCAAACCGATTCCAGATAAAGATATTGCACAAACGACCGCTCTCTGGTGTACAGCCCCAGTTCTGTCGAGATGCCTCTCCTTTTGTCTGCTCGGGCTTGTCCATCATAGAGCCTTCTCCTTATATTCACGTCACACGCAGCGCTGCTAATGCACTGGATCAATAGTAGCAGTCTGGAAGGGTTTAGCTCATCTGGTGCTGCCGCAGACCTCACTGAATGCAGTTAGGCTAATGCTGCTGTGCTGTTGTACAAATGTGGTTCAATGGATATTTAGACGCAGTCAGCAGAAAAAAGATGAAATAGCAAATAGAAAATTGTCAAGGTTTGTCAGGTTTTTCCTATTTTTTATTTTATTTTTTATATGTATTATTTATACGTTATAAAGTTATACTACTATTTATACCCCCTCTGTAACCATCAGTCTCCCTAAGAAGAACTTTGGGCGCTCCTTTCTTTTTATTATTATTTAATTTAGCTTTGATTGAGAGTGAGGAGTGTAATTTCATTTTTTTATATGCGAATATGAAAATTTTGAATCTTGAATATATTTACACCATTATTAATACAACAATTTACTCAAAGAAAAATGTTAACTTAGTCAACTTAGATTTGAAAATAAAAAATACATAAATGTACAATTATTTTATGTCCTGTATAGTAGTTCTGTGTAGTTTTGCTATACCTGTCTATTTCTAAAACAATTTAAAATTTGAGTTCTGATGTTCACTCAGTGCTCTACAAGAATAGGCACTGGTTGCATATAAAAAAGTAAATAAAAGTATGTCTTGATAAATGATATTAAAATATATTAAAGTGCCCATATTACGCTATTTACTGATCTATGTTATAATGTTTCCTCATGAAAATAAATACCTGGAGTTGTGTTTTGTTTCATTCACACATGCTTGACACGCAAACCCTGCATATTTAAGATGAGTTCTCTCAAATGAAAAACACTCTGTTCCACCTTGTGTCATGCAGTATAATACAGGAAGTGCTCCACTGTGTTTTTAAACTCCATACACCTTCACTAAAATCATTTGGATCATTTCAGCCCTGGAATTGACGATGTCTACTGAACAAAAGGTAAAAGGAGCTGCTAACACAAAATGGAACAGAGCATTTTGAATTTTGGAGATGTAGGAAGACTAATAATAAAGGGCTACTCAAATGAAACGGAAATGAAACAAAACAGAACTCCAGGTATGTTTTTATGAAGTAATAACCTTCTAATATCAATAAAGCTCATAATAATTTTGCGTAAAAAGTTGATTTAAGCAGCAGTAAGTTAGAAAATCAGGCAGTGAAACAGTCATGAGCCAATAACAGAAAAGAAAATAAACTGTGGGACATTCCAGGCAAAGCAATTACATCTCCATGGTGACAAGTAGGTCTCTGAGAAAAGCTACATACTGTAACTTTAAGTCCTTCAGCAGCTCAAAAGCCAAACGGCACGACCCGTCACCGTATAGCTTAAAGAGAGCGTTTTTTTTCCAAGCCTCTTCACGGTCCGCCTCACACTCAAGGTGAGAGCAATTATGTTTCAAGGACGGCTCGCCCCCTTCAGGTCAGGGGGTCTAAGTAATGGCAGCCCCCTCCTGCTTAACATTTTACATCTAATTTGGAAAGTGCAGAACAGAGAGCTTAATTAACACAAGCCCTGGCTGAGCTACAGAAGTTAGCAGCGGCGCTAGTCCTCGCCTTGGTCTTTCATTTGTCGAGGGCTGAAAGCGCAGCGGTGCAGAACGATTGTCCGAAGAATTGCTTAGATCTGCTGAGAGAGGTCGTGAAGGAGGCTGACGTGGCAATAATTAGAACTTCATTGTGTTTTGAAAGAAAAAAAAGAAAGAAAAGCGGATATATGTAGGCTTCATTTTGTAGGTTCAAACTATTTTAATGTAAATTCTCTATACTCCTGCTGTCTTAACTTAAAATGATCAACGCTCTTACCAGTGACGGCTAGTGGTATAATTTTTTGGGGGGGCGCATAAGTCAAAATTATAAATATGTATTATAAATATATGTGTTATGTATAGGCTATATAAAATTATAACAAATGCCAGAAAAAGTCATTTTAGTCACTATTTGCTGAACTTTACCTAGAGCACAATGCACAGCCAAGCCAAAGTTTATGCAGAAACAAAACCTGATGCACCTGCTCAAACCCAACCCAAACAACACAAAGCAACACGCCATAACACACCATAACAGACCGTAACACACCGTAACACACTGTAACACACCGCTCAGAAACAGCCCCCACAACCAGTCCCCGTAACGTCATGAAAATGCAGCAAAAATGATGCTCCGGTCACATCACAACATCAGTGCCGCTCCTACAGCACACGACAGAACACCGGAGCGGCTCCGACGCTCATTCATTTACACATTTACCTGTTAACACTATAACATTTGCCCCAAACTAACAAAAACAAGCCTCTTACCTTCTCCAGGGGACTGATGCAGAGTGTGTCCTCTATCCACGGTCCTGTTGGTTCTGTCTCAGTTCAGGTCCAGTCTGGTCCACGGGACAAGGTCCTGGAGCTGAGTGCACGAGCTGGTTCTAAAACTCGTCTTAATCCCACTTCCTACTTCAATCTGAAAGTTACGCCAGTCTGTATTAGCACCAGGGCACCAGGTGGACTTAAGCCCTCTGCACTACGCTTTTACACCCAGAGTGCCCTGCCAGCGGCAGCCAGTGACTTCCCCAGCTACGGCAGCGACGGCCACCCGGTCTGTGTCAGTGTGTCCCGTGCTTTAGGTTTCTCCTCCCGCTCTCTTTCGGTTTAGCCGAAAGTAGCTAGCGGCCATAGCGCACAGCTCTGTAGTTCTCCATTCATTAGCCTGTAGCATTAGCATTAGCCTGTTGGGGTGAGGCGGAACAGAGCAGCTGAATCCTCATAGGTCAGAATTGTGATAATGTTTCTAAAGACCATCAGTTGATTTGAGTCGCCCCCACCCCGCACACTACAACGTTTTTCAGGGGCTGCAATACAAACTAATGGGCAAAAGCAACGTAATGACGTCAAATTGTCTTAATGTTTCAGGCCCCTCCATAGACCTGCTCCAATGGGACGCAGAGTCTCTGCACACTCAAATGCACCATGTGACTCAAATACAGCGATATGAGCGCATTTAACATGATAAAAATATGTCTATGCAGATACACATTCGGTTTTAAACAAAATATTAAACATACAGCCTAATACAAAATAACTTTATAATTTTATTTATTTTTTTAAATCAAGGGAGTGCGGCGCACTTGCGCTCTCTATTCACCAGCCGCCACTGGCTCTTACCGCTCTGCTCACCTTGTATGGACAGAGCTACTATATTTGGTCTTGTTTTACAATGGTACAGAAACCTTCAGTCTCTTTCTGAATATAAATGAGTTTTTTTTTATTCCTCAGACAATAAGTAACCTTTAAAGAGACAGTGTGGTCTATGTGTCCCCAAATACAGCTTTTACTGATGAGAATAAATAAGCAGTTTTTACCATATATCGAGAATGAAAAAAACATATATGTGCTCTTTATCTGCAACTTAAAGCACTTGTACTACATCAGTTGTGATTGTAGCACATTTTTAAAGCAATAAAAGCAGACTACACAGTGTACTAATAAAATAAAAGCAAAAAAGTAATCAAAATTCAACAACCTTTATTATTTTGCTAACCGACAAAGTTAATTAACATCCTAAAATAAAAGCAAGAGGAAGTAAATGAACTCAAATTGCATTCTGTTCAAGGAGTGACCTACTGAGGCATCTCCTAGCCTGCATCACTAGCACCAACCACAAACAGGAATGTTCATTAAAACTTTGTCTCCTCTTTAACTCTCCCTCTTCACTTTAGTCCATAACTTACAATGTAGATGAAAGGAACAACTCCGCACTGAAGTGGAGTGCAGAGATAATTTGTTTAGATCACACTGCGCAGCATAATTAAAAAGCAACTAGTTTAACCTTCAGCCGCCTTTCACAACAATTCAACTTTTGCTCTACTACAATACGATGTGCTTTGTTTTGGGAGAAGATTCAGATACATGAAAAATTAAACAAACTGATGTATTTATCCCCACCGGTCATCAGCAACAATAAATACGCTTTGCAACTGATGTCCTGGCGGTGTGATGTTAGCTGTAGGCATGTTTCTGTCTGAGGCGTTGTTAAACTTGAATCTGAGCTGTATTTTAACACAGCCGGACCAGAAAGAGCTGACTTAGTTGGAACTACAAAAGGTGACAAGTCCATTAGACATAGTCAGAAACTAGCTACCATTATTTGCCAGTTTCAATACATTCGTCTTGATCACAGGCTTCAGAAAATGTGCTGTTTAAATCCATTTTGTCAGGACTCAGATTTGTGCTCAGCTACTCCCATTTTTCAACTTAGACTGATTTAAAACAATAACTCGTACTCCTCTGGTCACTCATGCACAAAAAACACTTGATAAGTTAGTGTTACATATCTGTGCATTGCGTTTTGTTTCATTCACACGTTTAACACACAAATCCTGCATATTTAGGCTCTGAGTTTTTCTCTCAAACGCAAAACGCAATGTTTTTTATGAGGTCACAACATTCTAACATCGATTAAAGGTCACAAGAGTCAATTATATACATAATACAGGACCTTTATCTACGGACTGTCTCTTTAAATAGATCTAGAGTACTTGGAAGCTTAACTATTATTGTTTGTTAGTAATCAAACACACAGTTATTTTTCTGGATAGTCAGAAAGTAAACAGAAACTACCCAAACCTGGATTTGAAGAGATCAGTGATATGGACGACAAATCATTCTAAAATGTCCTAAAATATGATACCTGCTATAGTTTTACACGGGTAGATCGTGTACTCGCAGTACATACTGATACTGATTCCATAAGATGTTTATGGAATCAGTTTTAACTTTTTCACTGGTCTCATGGTTTGGAAGCATCTCTGCTAAAAACAAGAACTCCCTGAATCAGTTGATTAAATGGGCGAGTAAGGTGATTGGCCATCCTCAGAACAGCCTGGACTCCCTGTACTCAGGACAGTTACAGCGGATGTCCCAGAATATTCTTCATGATACGCAACATCCTCTAAATTCAGAGTTTAAGCTACTTCCCTCTGGTCAGAGGTTTTCAGTTCCAAGATCAAGAACAAATTGCTTTATAATGAGTTTTGTTCCAGCTGCTATTGTATTTATGAATAAATTGTAATTTATTTATTTATCATGTTTTTGATATAGTCCATATGTATTGCAATTTTTTAGCTCAGTCAGATGAATTCTTTTATTTATGGAACAACCACTCTGCACTGGAGAACTGCAACACTTTATTTATATTTATATTTGTTTTTATTGGTGTTTATTGTGCAGAATGTGGATGAATGAAATGTGGGACCAGCCTCTCAAATCTGCAAAGCAAATTTACCTACGGGTACAAATAAAGCAACCTAACCTAACCTAACCTAACCTAACCATACACGTTGGCTAACGCAGTGACACTCCCCCTGCTGTGCGTCTCTCTCCACTGCATCCAACTGATTCACCCAAACAGTGAACACAAAGCAGCCATGGGAAACTTCACACAGAGCCACCAACACCCAACGCTGCAGCAATGACAAATCTACTCCCAGACACGCCGCAATGACATCGGGAGGGCTCCAAAAAGTGGTTTTAGGATGCTATTTCGGACACCGGCTGTTTGGTCTAAGTGGGTGGCAGGGTTGACCAGAGGACTCAGTATTCGAGACACCATGGGCTCTACAGCAGAAACACTCGAGCAAGCACAAAGGACAGAGGAGATCGGGGTAAAAATAAGGGAACACAGCTCAGCAAGGGCCCAGAGAGCGTGATCACAGCTCAGTGGACAGCACCGGTTTGCCCTGTCCTAGTCAGCACCATGGAGAACTCCAGCTGAACAGCCACTGAGGGAATACAGAGGAGGGGAAGGACGAAGGAAGCTGAGAAAATATAGAGAGAACAACAGTTTTCAACTACAAATCAAATGTCAAGACTGCCAGTTTTTTTAAAGGAGGTTTCACGGTCAATAAATACAAAGTGAAACAAATTATGCTAACAGATTACAGTTCAAATCAGATAAATACTGTAGATTGATCAGATAAGCCAATGATTAGATCAGATGTTTGATGAAGAGAACAATGAATTTTAATATAACCCCTTCAATCTTTCTGTTTGTTTATCTTGCCCTTTTTGCATAATTTTCCTCATCAAAGCCAATAACTAGAAGGAAATCAGATTACTAGAATTAGGAAAGTAAGTAGTGGTCCTCGCAGAAGGAAATCAGATTACTCACATTATATAATCTGATAAATCCAGAAATCAGATAACTATCAGATTTTTGCTGTGCAACAGACACGTATAATGTCTGTTTTATTCAAACTGAACTGACAATGATTACACATACTCCAGACAAGTTTGAAAATGTTGAGTTATATTCATAGTTTTACTCTAATTTACTCTTGTGAGCTTTTAGTCATGTTGGAATGTTGTTACCTCCTCAAAAACTTACCTTGTTAGAGTAACCCTTTATTATTAGTCTGTCTGTATCTCCAAAGCGCAAAATGCTCCGTTCCACCTTTTGATGCCTTAACGTGTCATTACATTTTCAAGTTAACAGCTACATTTTACCTTTAGTTCAGTAGAGATTGGCAATTCCAGGGCTAAAATAATCCAAGTGTTTCTAGTGAAGGTGTATGGAGTTTAAAAAACTGTGGAGCACTTCCTGTATTACCGCATGACATCACAAGGTGGAAAAGAGTGTTTTCTGTATGAAAGAGGAACTCAGCCTAAATATATAGGATTTATCTGTTAAATAGGGCTGGGTATCAATAAGTAGTTGCCGATACAATACACACCTCAATACATAGGCTGGGATATGAAACTTTTTTCGATACAGGGCACTTTCGATTCAAAAAGATTCGATATGATATATTTCAAATGGATTTGATATGGTTTAGTGTAACACAAAGGCTAAATCATGGCTCTGATACTAAAAGTCTTTATTAAACCACAAAATCTTTGCTAGTTAATATGATAAACACCCAATTTACTCAAAACAGTGAAAATGTCAATGCAATTGTTGCTCTTACACAAAATGATTTAGTAAAAATAATCTTGGCGATATATCGATATATACAGCAGCCCACGATATCAATATGGTATCATCAAATTAAACAATACAATATATCAATGTCTCAATATTTTTTCCACCCCCCCTACTGTTAAACATGTGAATGAAACAACACAACTCCAGGTTTGTTTCTGATGAGGAAACAACATAATAACAAAGAACAGAAAATAGCGTGATATGGAGCCTTTAATAGTCCTTTTGAATTGCCTTGAAAATTAAAGTACTTTTTCGCACTTTGTATAAACAAACAAAAAAAACACTGTCTTAATGTACTCCATTGCACTGAACATAAGCAGAAGGAATTTAAAAGCAGCACATGTGGTTCCAGCACCATGGACAGCACCTGTATGGTCTGTTTGAGTCAGCACCATGGAGAGCTCTAAAGAACAGTGACTGATGAAATTACAGCATGAATGTGGTTTTTCATTAAAATACAAAAGCAATCCATTTCATCAACAGCTGTTTCCACTTCTACTGTAGAAGTTCACTCCTTTTGTTTAGGGAATCACTTTCAACAATACATTAAAAACTCCCTCTGGATAAAACTTTATAACTACCATTTTATTAGTTTTATAATGACGAGGAAATAGTTTACAGTCATAGCAACAACTTAATTAAAGGATTAGGGTTAGGAGAGAGTTTATCAAGTAGTTACTAAACTTGAATTTATAAACTATTTGTTCATTATGAATTAAGTCATACTTTATGTCCAATTAAGGCTAGTACAAGTGTAATTATTATAAAGTGGTAGCAACAGCTTAAAATAAAAAGTTTTTGAAATGTACATAATAAATACTTGTTAACTTGTAATGTTAACAACAGCAGTAAATCCCACTGTAGCAAGCATAAAACTATTTACACTTCCTGCATTGCCACATGACATCACAAGTTGGAACAAAGTGTTTTCAGTTTGAGAGGAGAATTCAGCATAAATACGCAGGGTTTGTGTGTTAAACATGTGTGAATTAAACAAAACAAAACTCTGGGTATGTTTTTGATGAGGAAACATTATAATATAGACAAGAAGCTAATTTCTCATCAGTCTGGGTTCTTGGGATCTTGATTACACCACACATAATAACATAACATAATAATATGACCATTACAGGATGACTAGAATAGGCCTAGCAGTATTCTGGCACAGTGACACTGACAGTGACGAAGAGAACAGCAGCCTAACCCTACTGGAGTTATTTCTATCGACACTGCTCCATCTCGGTGCCGCTATGCTAATACTACCCCCAAATAGGGCCTTTTCAGGACATGTCAGACAGATTAGAGCACAGTGAGGTGAAGCACTGAGACAAGAGAGCAGAGGAAGCCTACTGGCCCATAGCCTCAGAGTTAGCATTAGACTTAGCAGGGGGTAAACAGGAGAGGAAAGGCACGTTCTGATGAGCACCCAAAGGTGTTTTTTATATGGAAAGTGCTGGTTTTGAGAAGCAGCAGCTGCTAGACTTGACTGCACATGTGCATAGCTGGCAGTGCCTGAGTACAGCTTTATTAAAATGATTCATGCTTGAGATGTTATTAAAGGGCATTGGTAACATTTCAGAACTGCAATTTTATAAAGCTTATTAAAGCATGAAAGGCTTTACTCAGAATGAACAAACTCTTTATTAAGAGGGATTCAGGGTTAGTAACTACTTAATTAATACCTTAATCATACCAAAATCATTCTTATCTGACCAATATGAAGTAAGTGTTCATGCATTATTAAGGTGTAGTTATTAGGTTAGGTGAAGTACCAGGGCATTAGGAGGACAGTGGTAACAGGCAGAAAGTCCTATGGTCAGTTACTGGACTGTTGCTTTGCATGTTCTGCATATGTTTCCTCCAGTTGTTTCACTCTCTCATAAGTCTAAACCACAAGTCTGATCCTCCAGCAACATCCTGACCGAGCACATGATCTGAAATGGGTCAAATGTAAAGAACACATTTCTCCATGACTGCCTTAAAGTCAAACTGCGTATGTTGTATTTCCTAAGTGAATATCAAGAGCTATAAACATACATTATTAGTAATGACATTATTTTTACTGCAGAATAATTCCTCAGTTGTCTTTGTTTGATATGGTTTGCATAGCGGTGCTAATATTAGCCCTTGACCAGCAGTCAGAGGCTGGCGTAGGGGGTTGGTATGACAGGCCTGGTGACCTCTGGTGATCCCACAGGCTCTGTGAATATGCTGTGTACATATATGTGCATATATGTACATATATATGACATATATGTACACATACATTCATGCATAGTGGCGTGCCTTGTCCTGACACACATCTCCACACTACATGAGGCTAATCGGGGGGAAACAGAAGAATGACTAGTGTGAGTCAAGTCGTCACGCTAAGGCTGTGATCCAGTGTGGAGCTCTCCTCAGGCTCAGCTCTGGCCTCTATAGCCTCTTTATGTGTGTATATGTGTATATGTAGAAATGTGTGTGTGTATATGTATAACTGCATGTGTGTATATGTGGCTCTGTATACCTGTATGTGTGTATCTGTATAACTGTATATGACACACACACATGCACACACACACACACAGTGCGGAGAGTGCACCTGCACCTCCTGTGTGCCAGCTCCAAACATACAGGCCTGTGCAGCCCTGCAGAATTATTCATGGCTGTGGTTCTCATGTGGGCACGTCTTTAAATAAGAGCAGGTCAGAGGCAGTTCATGTGCACCTTTGAGTCTAAAAGAACTCAGCGTCTCACATCTCAAACGGCCACAGTGCAGTTAACAGCATCTGGTGGTGATCACTGGTAATGGAGCAACACTATAGGAACAGGTTAAAATAGGGGAAATTATGTAACAGTTAAATACAACAAAAAATAGCATTAAAGCACATAACAAAATATCATGAAAGCTGATTTATTTAGTAAAATCTGTAAAATGAGTCAAATGTAACTTTTGTGCCATTTGCACTGTAAGCCCAATGCCCTCTAATAGTTTACAGTGACTTGATTTGGTGATATTCAAACAGGAACAGGAGGATGTTGTGCAAAATCATAAATGTCTTTCACTAGAAGATCAAAAAATGTTTGATGCTGATTTTTTGCGGTACATCTTACCCACAGCTTTACTCTACAATGAAAAATAGTGTGAGAACTGTTTTTAAGTGGTTTTCATGAGGTAAAACACATATCTGGTGTTTGCTAACGCCCCCTTCCAGTCTGCAGCTGATCCAACAGTACCTACGGTCTATCGCTACAACATATGAATTCAAATGCAGTACAAAATGATTGCTTAATGCCTTTGTACTACGCTTGAGGACCACAAATCTCTCCCTGAAGGCACAGCTCTGAAACTCAGGCTTGGTTATATAATTACTCTTACTATATACAAAATAATTACGGGCTCCTATATGTGATTGAATAATTATTAAACTCATTATCTCCACTGTACTCTAGGAAGTCCTTTTCAAATTACACTGCTGCTTTAACTACCCAATCTTCATCCCTCAAAGGACGCTTTTCTATTTTTTTTCCCAGACTGCATTGCAAGACATCTGCTTCATTTACTTTTACAGCCATTGTCTATCCCCATTGGATCGCAAGCACTGCCTCCTTCAACTCCTGGCACCGTCGCAATTATGATCAAAAGCTTCCTGCTCTATACTGCCGAGCACTATTCCTTTAGTGGTGTGGACAAAACAAACCCCATATGCTATGTTAATTAATTATTTTCAACATTACAGATGCTAACAGCGCAGCTTAGCATCCCTTAAAGTAAAACCTGACCAGCATAGGCGAGGCTAGCGTCGCTGATACTCGCCGCCGTAGCCTGATGATGGCAATTATTTAGACGTCCACTTGCTAATTATAATACGGGGTGACAGGTGCCCGAAACAATCTGAGCGCAAACTGCCTGTGAGACTGTGGTGGTCTTCGCTCGCTCAGAGACGCAGATAAAGATAGCCAAGTGAATATAGTCGAATAACTATCGCCCAGTCTAGAAACCCGCTGTGAGCTTGACGTGCTGTCATTGTGTCATTGTGGAAATGGCTATTAAAGGTGCACTGTGTAACTTTTCAATCAGAGTGTCCACCACCTCCTCATCTCCATGAAGATGTTATTTTTGATGTTTTGTCTGGAACGTCTTGGTATTAGTGCAGACACGTCCAAATAATGTGGCGCTCAGACCAATCGTTTTGACCCTCAGGCTTCCAGGTGAATTGGCCCATATGACCACAAGTAGTACTTTTTACTGCATGTTTTTGAAATCTACCTTGATCAAGTGAATTCAGTGTGTCCTTCTGAGGGTCTAAGCATGAACAAAGGTCTAGTGGGTCATTCAAACCTGTTATAAATACACAGATTTGAATTACTCACTGTTTTGACCTTCAGTCGGCCCTCATGCTGGTCTCTGTCTTAATATGTGGCCCTTGATGAAAAGATTTTGGACACCCCTGTATTAGTGATTTTACTAGACTACAATGCGATGACGTCACACTCTCAGGCAGGGGCAAGAGAAAGACTTTCCTCCTGATTATATTGTGCTCATAAACTGTGTAAAAAAGTGGACTACGCAAGTGTGACGTCACCCACAGCATTCAGCACCACTCATGCTCCCGATGCAAACAGTTACAGAAGGGAAGTTGGACAGCCAGACTAGAGCCAATCATGACTGAGGTTGTTAAATGTGCCCGCCTTTCTCACCGGAAAGCGAGAAGGGGGCTTACTTAGCAACCAAACACACTAGCTGTCAATCAAACCTGTTGCTAATGCTAGTGGGAGGGACCTTGGGGAATGAAGGAGTCTGATTGGCCTGTTATTTACATTCATATCTCGATTTAGGGGCAAAATAGAGAAATGAAAAATTGAGGATCATGTAGAGCGGGTTAACATGAAACAAAATAATGAAAGAGGAGAGACAAAATACAAATGTAAGTCCATCCTATGTCCACATATATACGGTCTATGATTGTACTTTACCATGAAATATCTAAAAGGTAAACTCACAGATCCAGAACCTGATTATTTCTATTATTGACTAGACCAAAGAACTTGTATTGCAACACAAATCTGCATTTTAACAGTATTTATTTTAGCCCCTTCTGTATTAGATAATATTGCCCAATAGAATGTCGTGAGGTCGTCTGAAATGTACCAATGGCATTAAAGGTTTCCATCTTGTATTTCCTCAATACCGTGGGTTGTTATTGACCTAAAAACTTGCATTTTTATTGTGTGAGAGCTCACCGCGCCACAGATTTGACAGGTAACTTGGTCCTGTGGTGCCACCTGCTGTCTCCATACAGATAAATAATACTAATAATGTCATACTATGTAACATTCCGGGCAACATCGCCAAGGTGAGAAGCAGGTGACGGACAATCCTCTACAAAAGTTACAGAGTACACCTTTAAGTATAGTTGTTTTTGTGAATTCTACACTAATCAGCTGAAGATTTAATTGATTCTGAATATGCATGAAACAAAGGTGCATTATGTAACTTTTCTGGTGATCAGTCTGCCATCTGTCTCCGTGGAGATGTTATTGCTCTGTCTGGAAAGTTCCACAAAATGGCATCTACAGTATTTCCATGGCAACAAGCAGTTCATGCCTCCAAGTGACAAGTCAGATCTGTGGAGAGGCGAGCCGGTTCACATTAAGCGTGTATTTGTGAGCTATAAAAACACTGGTAACTGAAAACCTGTAAAAAAGATCAGTTAAATGCAATTCTGTGGAAGGTTTCAGCCAAAGTAGAACAATGTTTTAGTCCTTTAACTTACAATTAATTTTGAACTTGATACATGAATATTTAAACACTTTCAGCATGGTTTGTGAAACAATTTAACTTTTTATTAAACTTGTTCTATTCTTTCCTGTACCATCTGGTGGCATAAAATCCAATTTCATGCCTCAGCCCCTTTCTTCAAGGACAAGTCTTGTAGCCCATATGGATGTTACCCGTCTGTTAGCAAACTTGAGGAAAATTATGACAACATTAAATACTATGAAATGTCCACTGCACATAGAGACACATTTTCAGGATTAAAGCTAATTTGAATAAAAGCAAATTATCTCACTTTGACAAAACTGAGCTCACTATTGACTCTAGAGATCAATTTTGTATTAAGGCTGAGAGATTTGGAAAAAATATCTAATTGCTCTTTTTTCTGGTAAGCTTTGAGATTTCCATTACACATTATTATCTATTATTATGTTTTAATAATAGGAATCAGTTCAGAACTCTAAGTTTTAAACATATCCACAAGAACTGATACAAAACCTGGAATGAACTAATAATAATAATACTAATTTTATTTATAAGGCGCCTTTCTGGAAACTCAAGATGGCCTTACAACAACATAAATAAGTTAAATACTATTAAAACATGCAGTTAAAAGCCCACAGTTAAAGTGGGATGGTATTTTAACTGATTGATTGTATTTAACTGACCTGTTGTTTTGATAAACTAATACAAGATTGAGAATCACATTTCAGAACATGCATGTACAGCACAAAACTACAGGGTTAGCAGTTTGTTACGCACTATAAGAAAATATTTTGTTGTTTGTGAAGGAAATGATGGTTCTTCAAAAACTGCAGCCTTGTGTGTGCATTCAAATTGCGCATTCAATTACGATTCATCTTGCGGGCTTTATTTTGAACCTTCTACAACTTTTGCTGGGTTTCAGGGCAGCTAAAAAAAATGATGTTCAACTGCAGGGTCCAGTCAGTAACAGAAATGATCAGGTTCCATATTTGGGAATTTACTTTTCCGATATTTCATGGCAAAGCTCAATGTAATTAAGGGAAATCTGGTACTTTCCCCCCATCTGAGAGCATGACATTCATCACATTCTAGTATCTGAAACCCACCAATGAAACTATAAGTCTACTACGACTAGGACTGGGGAAGAAGATGCCAATATGATACATACCGCAATACGCAGGCTGCAATACGATACTGTGCACTTTCGATTTAATATGATTCGATACAATATATTTCAAAACAGTTCAATACAGTTCGGTAAATAACAAGGACTAAGTAATGGCTGTGATAATAAAAGTCTTTATTAAGCCATTAAGTTTGTGCAAAGGTAATATGAAAGAAAAAAAATATTTTACTCATCAAAACAATGAAAGTGTCAAAGGTATTGGATGAACAAGTTTCCTTTCTCCAAACAAGCAACACAACTGTAGCTCTTTCACACAATAATTTAGTAAAATACACCAAAAAACTCTCTTGGCAATATATCGAAACAGCAGCTCACGAAAACAATACTGTACCATCAACTTAAATTGCGATATACTGATATTTCAATATTTTTGCACACTCCTAACTACGACGAGAAGCCCTTGAGTATCCAGTGGAGACCACACAAGCCTTCCTGCTGTCACACCACTTAACTTACATAAAAGCGCATCAACATAAAGTACAGCTCACCGCCCAGGGAGCTGAAGGCCGATATCGAGCCCTCCTCTGGGACCCTGTGAGGGGGGAGGGCGAGTGGAGAGAGGGGGCGGAGGGGCACGGCGGGCGGGTGACGGAGACTATAACCAATCACCGAAATCAAGACGCTTGACTGGTGAATAATGAATATAAATGGGATGCTGCGGGCGTGCGAGCGGCCGAGGTGGGGGGTGGCGAGATAGGGAGCCGGTGCACAGCTGTTGATGTGACGGGGTGATTGCCGGGTAGCTCTGTGTACACTTAAGACGACAGCACTGCATTACTGCACATCTATCATCTGTCTGTCTTCCTGTCTCTCCCCCGTAAGGCCCTCCCAGTCTTCTTCCACGTCAGCCAATGAGGTCGATTGACTTCGATGACAGCTCCAATCAGTAGGAGCGCGAGGAAGCGGCGGGGGAGGGGGAAGGCCACAGTCTATGTTATGTTATGTTGTGCCTGAACAAGAGAAAAACGCAGGAGAATTGTTCATTTCTCATGCATTGCTGTAGAGTTAATGAAGTTAATGTAAATGAGTAACAGCTATAGTGACGGGACTAATCTCACTTAACATGCAGGCAGATTGTGCATTTCAGCGACTGTGTAACTGATGTGAAAGATGGCCTTTTTGTCTGTTTCTGTTAGCTGTCACTGGAATAAATAATGGTTACAAAAATAATTGCTGTTTTCATATGTTGACACGCACTGTCAAAAGTTTGGATTGGATTTTTTGCATGCTCGAAAATTAAATCAGCTAAAAATGTGATGTTTTTTTTCTGCCAATATTCAAATATAACTGTAATCTGTCAAACGCGTTTTCACATAAATTGCAGTCATTTTTAAAATGCTGGATTGAGATATTTTGTCATTTCCAGCTCTAGCCTTGTGATAATTAAGGAGACAATAGCAGCTGGTAGCAGCCAAAGGCAGTGTCATGTGTTTGAGGTCCAGGTGTGAAAGGGACTTTCAAAATGTGGAGCACAAAAGAAGAAAAAAAGCATGATTTAGAGTGAACAGTTTTGCTGTTAGCTGATGTTGAGTCAAACAATAAGGATTTTGAAAATGTGTTCAGTTTTAGTTCTATGGGTAGAATGTTTTTAGTCTGTTTACATGTTAAAAGCTCAAAATGCTTTGTTCCACCTTGTGATATCATGAAGTGGTAGTTTTCAAGTTAAGAGCTGTATTGTTTATAAAATGTGCTATACAAATACACTTTGTTTGGATTGGAACAGCTACTTTTATCTTTAGTTAAGTAGAGAGAAACAGCATTATAAGTTAGATGAGAAAACAGCGTAATCTGGGCCCTGTAAATGTAAAAAGCCTCTTGATCTGGTGCCGCAGCCCAGACATGCACATTGCACAGTAGGCTCATCTCCAGTGGCCCTTAACAACAGTGTGTCACAGTGACACTACTTGATGAATAGGTTAAAGCAGGGGAACATTTTGGGAGGGAATAAAAGTTTAGCTAAACCTTAACCTGATTTTTCACTGTCAGAGAGTGTTCAGCCCCCAAAGACAGTTTTCAGCCCTATGATTAATATGGCAGGTTAGGGGATCCTATCAAAATAAAGCTAAGTTCAACATCTGTGGATATTTCTTTCCAAGATAAAAAAGTAAATCTTCAATAGAGTTATCAATGGCACTGTGCTCTATCTAAAAGTATGAAATCATAAAATATAAGACCCTAGGGTGTGATCATCTGAGGTGTGGGACAGTTTTTCCTATTGATTACATTGTACAGTGTCATAAAATGTGCATTATTGTCATTATTTACAAATGTTTAACCTCATCAATTCTACTGGGGACTAGACCCTAAAACTTGATGTATTACAAGAATATCTGAATCTTAAATATATTTTATTTTTAACTCCCCATCTGTATTAAACATGACTGGCCTAAACTGTCATATGTACTTTAAAACCACAGTATGTAACTTTTTTGCTAAAGAAAACAGCAGCGCTAAGTTTCAACACTAGTGTCTAAAAATAACTCGCTTTTAGCGTCAAGTCACACTTTGTAGCTTCGTGTTTGCAATGATTAGATGTTAGCTAGAAATACAGGCTCTCATTTAATGAAAGAGTGAGCTGGTTTCAGGGCGAGTTTGTGTGAAATGGAGGATCCGGACGGAGCAGTGGAGAGAGCGGCAGGAGAGGAGCCTGTCTCGTCTGTGTGTTTATGAAGAAGTGATTGTGTCAGTGGAATAACAGCACTTTTACACATGTGTGGAGGAACATGTGTCTGTTCTGGACCTACTCTGCTTCAGGGAAATACAGGATGTTCCTTCGGGAAAGACGTGGTTTTGCATCTGTGAGAGGTGAGAGATAATGCGCTGTTGCAATTCTCTTTGTAAATTTTGTACATATATTTATTCACTTTATATTATATTTTTTATTATTATTTCTAGTTTTATTATTATTGTTTATCTTGATTGCATCACACTTTTTTTCCTTTTTTGCACTAAACTGTCCTGGAGCTACTGTGACTGTTGAATTTTTCCACTGTGAGATCAATAAAGTCCTATCTGAGCTTATCTTATCTCTTCTAACGCAGGGCTGTGTTTAAGGGGACGTTTGTGACACATCAGGCTGTATTATAAGTGCACGTGTCTGACCAGTGCACGTGTCTGACCAGTGCACCTGTCTGACCTGTGCACAGATGTTAGTATCTCTTCATGATCTTCAGGAACGTACATTTTGTATAGTGCATTACACATCTGTAAAACTCATACATAAATCAATCATAAATCATGTGGTGCCTTGATGTATAATAATACTGACATAGACAACAATAGTACTGAAGGCTCAGCTGCATAAATAAGATGTAGGAGTAGAAAGAAGCAGACCACAAATAGTCCTGTTTGTATAAAGAGGGCGTCAAATACAGTCCAATATATACAAATATTATTAAACTCTATGGTCCAGGCTCTATTCTGGAGCCAAATTATTCTCTAATTTGATTCCAGAATTGCTCAGAACTGCAATAAATGTGAGTAAAATAAATATGCTAATTTGCAGCGTAGTTTGCATAAAAAGTGGCATTATTGAATTGTTATTGATTAAATATTGATGTCCACCCCAAGTCTGCGTGCCTACCCATAAAAGTCACCACACACTACTGGTTTCTAGTTTGAAGCAGTCTATTTACAGGCTGATCTCCATTCGACATGTCACCTCCCATTTTACTGGCAATTATCTATTAGCACCCAGGCCCGCTCTGGGGTTTGTGAGCGCCACGTGCCAAACAAGTGTGACCTGCCACTTTCTATCAACAAGGTCTACATTTAGCAACTGCAATGCGTCCCCACACAACGCCAAGCACCGGTGTGAGAGGGAGAGGGGGAACCGTTGCACTTTGG
Organism: Odontamblyopus rebecca; assembly: GCA_030686955.1. NCBI lineage: Eukaryota > Metazoa > Chordata > Actinopteri > Gobiiformes > Gobiidae > Odontamblyopus > Odontamblyopus rebecca. Next base: position 12,678,863 of record CM060672.1, on the reverse strand, counting down.
TTAACACAAACAGAATCCCAGATGGTTTTCACGAGGAGAGAGAGAGAGAGAGAGAGAGAGAGAACCCAGCCACGTTCACGCAGTCGTAAGTGAGATTTTCAACACTCTCCCCCAAAAAAGAGAAGAGGACTGTCTGCCTCGAATTAAAGGCAAAGGAGGATTTCAAACGCTGTACAGATCCTGAAGAGACTTTGTATGAGTGAGATCAGAAAAGATGGATGGGCTGAATGATTAGGCTTTTTAGTTCAAATAGAATATTAGAAGAAAACACAGTCATGATACATATTATATCGACGTATCATTCAATCACAGACGTTACCCATAGCATTTTGCTCCAGTCAAATGAAGCTCATCGAGGCTTGAAGCTAGGAGCGAATTTGAAACCAGGTCCATATTAGTAATAGGAAATAAAACACCAGGATCACATAGGATGGGTTAATATGAACATTTTAATCTCACTGCAGTAGTTACAGAGAAAAGAGTGACAATTTTCCAATGTAAAGTCAATTGGAGCCAGAGTTAATGGAGCCGGAAGCGTGTCCATGAACTTCCTATTTGGAACGTGGTGGCTTTGTTTGTAAAAGTAGGGAGACTTGGTGTGTTTTTGTTGTAATACAATGTGACTTGAGCTGTAGAAGGTTGAATAAGACACTTCTAAGGTTAATTATTGTCAAATAATAGTACATTCTGTTATTCATATATTGCAGTTCAGGCCTTTTAATGACACAGTCTATTTACTGGTTTACTGGGATTATCCTGCTTTATTGTTATAGAGTCAGAGGCATAAAGCATTTACAATATTATCGTTTACTGCAGTATATCTCTGTATGTTGTGCTTCAAAATGGGCCATCGTGAAGTGGCCTAGAAGAAAAAAAAAAAAACAAACCCCAACCAGGTTTATGGTCAGATATATGGAGCCTGCACGTGGACTTCCTGTTTTTTTAATGAATCTTTGAGCTATAAAACACATGTAACTGAACAAATACAAAGGAGATATGTTTAATGCCCCACTGTGGAATAATAAATAAGATCTCCATGAAGACAAGCAGGTGGCAGAACCTCCAGCAGAGAATTACTTAGTAGTAGTAAAGTAATGTATTTAAAACAGTTTAAAAAATGTTTAAAGAAATTACTTTGTCACACTATACTAATGAAGAAACTTCTTTTTGAGATACTTATTGTTATTGTTGGTTTGAAAGGAACTATCTAATGTTTACTGTGGTTGATCAGCAAAGTATAATTTAAATATTTACAATGACTTAGGTGTGTAAAGTTGCTTGGTTAAGTCCTAATGAAAGTCTAACAGGAAGTGAAAAAGGACAAACTTTCTAAATTTGGAGAAGGGGTGGGATTTAATACGTTTTTTTACTTCCTCCCACTCCTTTTTGGGCATGTAAACAAATTTGATAGTCCTTGTTTAAATTTTCCTTCCTTTTGTTTCTTGTATTTGGAGTTTGCATGTCTGTACATACACTCAACAAAAATATAAACGCAACACTTTTGTTTTTGCTCCCATTTGTCATGAGATGGACTCAAAGATCTAAAATTCATTCCAGATATGCTGGTCCTGGGCTGGTGTGGTTACACGTGGTCTGCGGTTGTGAGGCCGGTTGGATGTACTGCCATATTCTCTGAAACACCTTTGGAGACGGCTTATGGTGGAGAAATGAACATTCAATGCCCAAGCAACAGATCTGGTTGACATTCCTGCTGTCAGCATGCCAATTGCACGCTCCCTCAATGCTTGCGCCATCTGTGGCACTTTGCTGTGAGACAAAACTGCACATTTCAGGGTGGCCTTTTATTGTGGGCAGTCTAAAGTACACCTATGCACTAATCATGGTGTCTGATGAGCATCTTGATGTGGCACACCTGTGAGGTGGGATGGATTATCTCAGCAAAGCAAAAGTGCTCACTATCACACATTTAGACAGATTTGTGAACAATGTTTGAGAGAAATGGTAATATTGTGTATCTGGAATGAATTTTAGATCTTTTAGTCCATCTCATGACAAATGGGAGCAAAAACAAAAGTGTTGCGTTTATATTTTTGTTGAGTGTATGATTTTGTGTATTATGCTCAAAAGAAACCAACCATAATAATAAAAATTTAAGTACTAGTATACCTCGAAGTTATCTTTTTTGATTGTGTTCAACTAGTCTTGAAATATGCGGTTGTTCACACAACAGTATAACGTCTGTACTGGGGCTGACATGTATAATGAATAAGACCTGGTGTGGAGGCCTGTAACACAATGGCACGAACAGATTGCATCATTCAATATAAGATAATAATGACTTCTGACGCAACCACACAAGTCACTTCAACTTACACAAAATCCCTGAAAACCACCAGGGGATCAGGTTTTACAGTATGACACTTGACATTAAAACAGATGGAAACATCTGCCTAAACAGGCAATTAATGTGGTCCTGTTTGAGCCCAGTTTAGTCCTGATGTAGACCTTGATTTGGTCCTGTTATAGGCCTGGTTTGGTCCTAGTTTAATCCAGGTTTAGTCCTATAGTCTAGTCCAGGTTTAGCTCCAGCTTTAGTCCCAGTTTAGTCCTGATGTAGACCTTGATTTGGTCCTGTTATAGGCCTGGTTTGGTCCTAGTTTAGTCCAGGTTTAGTCCTATAGTCTAGGTTTAGCTCCAGCTTTAGTCCCAGTCTAGTCCTGATGTAGACCTTGATTTGGTCCTATTATGGTCCTAATTGTGGACAGTGACGAAAACATTACTCCGTTGTGTTACTTAAAGGTGGATTATATAACTTTTTTGTTCTTGTTTCTATAGATATGTCATTTTTCTGCCTTAAATGTTCCACAGTATGACATTAAACAGCTATACCTTACATTTATGAACTCACAGGTGGTTTTATAGCTCAAAAATGCGTAGAAAAACTGGCATTCTGACTGTGAGCGGGGTCGCCTCTCCAAAGATCTGACCTGTAACATGGTCTAACATAACACCTCCATGAAGAAGTACAAATACCTACAATTTATTCTTTACTACTTTGACTTTGTTACGTTATACCGCTGCTTTTGGAGTTGTATAGTTATGCGACCTTCGTTGTAATAGGACACGCTGTACATACGCGGTGAGAGAAATAAATAATCTTTCCACTTGACGGTTTTGGTTAATTATTTCATGATATTAAAACATGAACACTGATAAATAAAGCAACAGAGGTTAATTAGCATTAGTTTGAGCCGAGCCAGCGTGGTTCACCCTCAGGCGTGTACAGTAAATTTGGACAATGTGTGAAATCCTACAGTGATAGCTAAATCCAGAATAGTACATGGCGTGCACTGGAGCATGGACTTGTTCAGAACATTATAGTACAAATAATTACATTTGAGTCATCATTCAAGTTATGGCTCCGAAAATGTGTAAGCAATTAATTAAATTCTATTATTAATGATAGGGCAGTTCTGCAAAGCCGCTCGTCTAATCTACACTGGCTTTTTAAATATGGCTCTCAAAACATTACTAATGAATGTTAACTAGTCTATATTACTGATGTCATGATACTATAAAGCTTATACTAAAGGAATAGACTCAATACTGATTCTGACACCATGATGATAATAAAAAACCCTCATCGTTTCAGCATTAAAACACTTTCTTTTATATTACCATGTTTCAACACTTTTGACAGCCATAGTTTATATAGGGTCATTTTACATTTCACAGTTGTACCAAGGACAGCTCCAGTTCTGTCCTTGATGATATTTCTCTGAGGATAGCTACAACATCAGAGGTTATCCGTGGGTTTCAGCTTCCTGTTTGCAGACTCAATTGAGGACTTTTCTCTGTTTAAACGCCTGTATCGCTATGAGATTTCTCATTTTTACCACCTGTAAACCCATGAATAGGTTATAATACATCCTATATGGAAGCATGGCCATGAATGATTAATACAGCCACATTATGTTGAGTGTTCCTGTCTACTAATAGTGAATAAGATTACATTTTGGCAATTTCATGACTAAATTTTGTGATTGTGATGTTTTGTATTACACACAATAGACTCTTGTGAGCTTTAAAACATGTGATAAAGTTGCTACCTCATCAAAAACAAACCTGGAGGTGTGTTTTGTTTCATTCACACGTTATTATTAGTCTGTCTTCATCTCCACAGCTCCTTGTCCTTGTCACGAAGTGCTAGTTTTCAAGTTAACAGCTACTTTTTACCTTTTGTTCAGTAGAACTGGGTAATTCAAGGGCTGAAATCATCCAAATGGTTATAGTGAATGTGTATGGAATTTAAAAACAAAATGGAGCACTTCCTGGATTAGTGTTTTCAGTTTGAGAGAACTGGGTAAGGAAACACATCATAACAGATCAGAAAATAGTATAATATGGAGCTTTTAAGAATAATTGTATTTAAAAGTGTGAATGCTCCATAAAAATAACGTAAATGAAACACTGTTTGCATTTACCTGCCTCTTTGGTAACAGCACAAAGTTTCACAGTTGCAGATGTTGAAACCATCAGCGGTACATTACGTTCTCATATTTCTCCACATGTCGGGGAGCTTGCTGAGCACACAAAAGCCATGCAGGCGTACGGTGTCAAGAGCCACAGAGCCAGAGCCATGTGATTTATGCTTAATCTGACCACTCACTCTTATAAGGCTGGAACCGCACTTTCATTTCACAGAGTAGTCCGCTGCCCACCCAGAGCCTGTAAAAACCTGTCATGATCTAAAGCATAGGAATAGTGGGTTTGTGTTGCCAGGTAGCGCTCACTTCTCTTCATTCATAAAGTGCGTACAAAAGGTTTTATGTTTTTTTTGTTTTGTTTTTTTACTCAGTTTAGTGGGATAGTACCTGTGGTAAATATTTGTCATAGTTTTACATCAGGCAAGTGGCAGTTTGTGTGAAAAAGTTGAAAAGAAATGTGCAAAAACACAGTAGCAGCGAGTTAAAAGTGAACACATCTACTACGAATTCTACCAAAATGCAGAGACAATTAATGCACACGAAGGCATTTTTATCTGTTTAAATGTTGATTTAACAAAATAAAACTGTTGTCATTTATTTGTATTTGTCCAATCACAAGTTTAGTGCAGTTTCTAAGTTCTGGCCATTCATTCATTCCACACATTCAAGTGACTTTGCGCAAACAAAAAGAGCTGAACTTGTGGCGCCACGTCAACCAAGCAGGGACTATGCTCCAGCGACATTATTATCTGGAAGTAGCTTGCCGCCACCGAGCTGATTGACTCCGTTTATGAGTTTTATGTAATCAATACACTAAAGCCAACGTGGTTTGTCATCGTTCACAAAGAGACTGGGAAAACAAAACATCCAAAGGCATTTGCAGACAACAACAAACGCGTCGTTGGTGTCTGCGCTCTAATGCAAAGGTGTCTAGAGGCGTCCAACAAGATTTCAATGACGCAGTCGAAACGCAGCTTTACTCAATTTGTTTTTTATTTACTCTCACTTTAGTAAAGAATTCCATCAATACTTTTTTCTCCTTGAGTAATATTTAAGCTGCAAATCCACAAAAATCTCTCTCAGTATTTTTATACAGACTGACGCCAGTTGGTCCCATTCAAACCCGGCCAAACATGACGCGCAATCAGATTGTTTGTTTTTCAGTGATGCATGAAACAAAGGAGCTCACAGGCCACATATTTAAATAAAATAAAAAAATCAATTCAAACTTATCTCACTTCAGATAAACAGAGGTAAGCGCTTGACTCACTGAATCTGCAGAAATCCTCAATGTTTTTCATCCCCTCTATATGAATATTTTTTTCTTTTCTTTTTTTACAGATACGGATGGACCATGACTGTTCCCAAATGGCTAATCAACCTGTCAATCAAGCCCATCTGAAAACAGGGAGATTCACCGGTGACCAGACTCACATCTTTGTAAAGTACTGAAGAAGTATTTTGGATGAGTATTTGAGCTGTGCAGTCTAATCTGTCATGTGCCCTTTAATGTATGTTTCAGCTGTGTGGCACATCCCATAATAATACGCTTTGTGTTGTTTACAATTGAACCACATTTTCCCCCGATTTTTTCCTGCCAACCGTCTGCGGCTTTCAGGCACTCTTTCATAAACGCGTAAAAAGCATCACATTGTAAATTCCCTGGTCTATTATTGCATTTGCTGTAATGACAAATCCCACACAGCCAGTGCCAAACAGCTCCGCATGGGAATAGGCCCAAAGGCATTATGTTACACCTGCTAACTGTGCTGGAGCGACTCGAATCTGAAAGTGCATATGACAGGTTAGATTTCACTAAAAGCAGTTAACATAATTATATTTAAGATCTGACGAGGAATCTTGCCTATTTTTCCCCTTCCATGTTTATAGATTTTCTGGTTGAATACGGGCAGCAGATGTGACTTACGTAGAGCTAATTCTAACTGTGAACTAGCAACTATAATGTCAAGAGGGACGAAACTTTAATACTTATTATTAGACTATTATTATTAGACTAATAAAAACAGATGTATCGTGGACATCACTACCTTACTGTCACTGTTATCTGTGCAATAACCTGCTCCACAAACCACGTGCAATACAATTATGTGCAATATGTTACTCATCCGTGAGATACTCTAACCACACCTTATTTAATCCTACCTGCACCTTGTATATTATATTTTATTACATTTTTATTATATCTGTATTTTCTTATATTTTCTTATATTTTTACTATAGTGTTTACTTATTTCCCTTGTTTTGCAAACACTTTTTTTAACAGTACTATTTATTGCATGCTATTAGTACTTGAATATCTTAGCGAGTCTATGGTTCTCTCATCCTAAGCATTTCATTGCACTGTAAACCTTGTGTTGAAACCTGCATATGACAAATAAACAATATTGAATCATGAATCTTGAGATGACAACTCCTCTACTTTGTTAAATCGATGTTTAATCTGTATGTTTCTTGGTCATAAATAGTACCCGCATTTTTAGGCATATTAGGTATTTTGTCTTAGACGTCAGCACTACTTCCTGTATTTATTTATTTTTTACTTCTTTTACTTCTTTTCTACAAACTGCCATTTAAATGTCCTATATTACACAAAATGGATTCGTGTGAGCTTTAAACCGTATTATATGCTGTTACGTCCTCAGAAACATATCTGGAGTTGTGTTTTGCTTCATTCCCACATGTCTGAGTGATCCTTTTACATCTCCAAAGCGCTAAATGCTCGCTTTTTTCCCAATTTTTTCCTTCTTTTTCCTGTATCCACCTGTTTCCACATGACATCACAAACTGAGAGAAGAACTCATCCTAAATATGCAGGGTTTGCGTGTAAACGTGTAAATGAAACAAAACACAACTCCAGGTATGTTTTTGATGAGAAAACACTATGACGTAGATCAGAAAATAGCATAATAATTGCCTGTAAACTGATATAAAACTATGCTAAATATGTATTATCCCACCAGCCCAAGCAGGAATGATGAAAAATATGTGCACCTGTCATGTGCACTTTAAAAATATGGCAAGAAAGCACTGGAAGACTTGCTTTTACTCTGTCTCATTCTCCACACTGGCTCCGTAGTGCTCTTTTGCACTATTAAAGTCTAGGGCCATTCGGGGTCATTGTCGGCTTCAAGTGCGCACTACAGGCAGTGAATTACACAGGCTTGAGGATGGGATTCTTAAGAAGACAATTATTCTCAAGAATGGTATTTTGAAAACGTACACGGGTCAGCCTTGGAAAACGTGACACCAAAAGCAAGAGAAGATGTTTAGACATTGTTTGTAGCTGAAGCTATGAGAACTGTACACAATAATAAATACTCAATGGAAAACAGAAGAAATGTGTTAGAAAATATATGAAAAGAAACTGTAGAGATACAGGTAATGCATTCAGATTAGACTATTTTCTGATCTACATTATAATGTTTCCTCCTCAAAAACATACCCGGAGTTGTGTTTTGTGTTTTATGATTAACAAGCAAATCCTGCATATTTACCTTAGTTCTTCTCTCAAACAAAACACTCTGTTCCACCTTGTGATGTCATGTGGTAAACTGTCGTTGTGTCCTTAGGCAAGGCACATCATCCACATTGCCTAGTATGAAAGTGGTGTGTGCGTGAGTGTTGGTGGTGGTCGGAGGGGCCGATGGCGTAGATTGGCAGCCTCGCTTCCGTCAGTCTGCCCCAGGGCAGCTGTAGCTACAATAGTAGTAACTCCTTACACCTTCACTAGAATTGTTTGGATGATTTTAGGTCTGGAATTGACAATTTTTACTAAAACCAAAGGTAAAAATCTCTGTTAACCACTAAACTACCACTAAAACTACCACTGCGTGACATCACAAGGTGGAGCAGAGCATTTTAAGTTTTGGAGATGTAGACAAAGACATTACTTAAACATGTGTGAATGAAACAAAAGACAACTCCAGGTATGTTTTTGATGGGGTGACAACATTATAGCATTGGTTAAAAGCTCACAAGTGTCCATTTTGTGAAATATGTAAAAAAAAAAAAAAGTATTCTATGATGGTGTCCAATATATTTTAATATTATATTAACTTTATTTATATAGCGCTTTTCACAGACAAACGTCCCCAAAGACGCTTTACAGAGCATTGCTTATTAACACAGCATTCTTCATCCAAGAAGAATACAATTATAATACATTAAAGATAATGTATGTAGCCTGTTAAAAAGATCCTACATTCAGAACTGAACCTGCATTACCGAAATAAAAAACTTATTTATGTCAGGCTCATTCTGCTTTCTGATTAGATACTGTGTTGTGAACAAAAACACCAAATTAATCCATAAACAACTTGGCTATCATGCTCAATGTTTTTATAGTTAAGAATAAATCACCATTACAGTTGCTACCATCAAGCCACAAATATAGCACATGAACTTTTGAAACTGAAGTTAGACATTAGTGTCCGTGCTGTCAACAAATGTGTGAAAATGAATGTTGTTATTTTGCTGTCCAATAGAAATGAATGGTATATCCGTGCTAGGGTGTGTGCAAAGCAGTTCTCAACACCTCACTCACTGGAAGTATCAGTAGATCAAGGGCGTTACTAAACTTTTCTGGGAAATGTCCAAATTTATGATACTTTGCAGCTGATGTCAGTATCAATCAAGTATGAACCTGACCATGAAGAAGTGAACTACAGTTGATTTGTGTTGTTAAACTAGTCCCTCTGAAGTAAATTTACAGTCAGGAGCTAGCTAGCATTAGCCAGCCATTTTTCATTAGTCACTCTCAGCTTTTTGTGGAAACTCAAACACCTAAACATGACCATCAATGCTCATATCGATCACAAGCTACAACCAGCTTGTATTTTTTCTTAAGTCTTTAAACGTTTTGCCTGTTTGTTAATGTGTGCATTGTGTCACTGTGGTAACTACCATACACCTACATGTAGAACACCCCTATCATGCTGTGACTGCAAAGTACCAATAGATCAAGGTCATTACAAAACTTTTCAGGAAATGCCCAAATTTTTTGGCTTCCGATCTGATTTTTTAAGGAGTACTCTTTCCGATACGCCTATGTTTTCCACGACAGACAGCGGTTGACCGTCTAAAGCGATGAATTCAACAATCCTCTGTGTTATTTTCTTGGACTTGTCCAATTTCGACGTAGCTTTTCTCTTCTTTGAAATGCCTCCGCCAGTGTCCGGTGGATTCTTTTGTATGTGGTAAATCAAATTGTAGTGTTAAAATGAGCTTTGCTGTTGTTTGCAGCAGTTGTATGTCACTGTTTGACTCTCGTTTTGTTGTAGTGAAAAGTCCCACACAGCGGACATGGTGGTGTTTTGATTTACAGCTGCCGTAAAGCACACCGATTCCGCAAAAACATGTGAAACTGGATTGGTCCGATCGGATCAGGCTATCCCTAATGTTGATACCTGCTCAAATGAGTATCTATTTTTTATACAAGTTCTAGTATCGATTAGTATCTGGGTATCACATTATTGACAGTTATTGGCTGTGACAGATTAAGCTCCATACAGAGTTCAGCCAAGGTAAAGTTATTCAAAAACTATGTATACACAAAATTAATATTTGTTTTCACACTGGAAGTTGGCGTTCAGAAAATATATGAATAAAATGTGTTAGAAAAGAAAAGTGAGTTACTCTTCATTAGCAAGTGTTTGCCATTCCCAAGATACACAGAGAAGCTATAGCAAAACTACTAGAATATTAACATTTCCACCTATGCTTATGTTATGCTCTGTACCTCTGCTCAGCCATCTCGTGCCTCATGAATTCATCTCTCATTCATATTTATGTACGCACACGTTTTGAATGAAAACCTTGGCTTGTAGCAGTATCCCCACAGCGGCTAACGTACAATGGGAAGTAATCAAGCCTAAGCTAGCTTAGCACGTGGGAGAAGATTTAGCCCAACACACATGCATGAAAAACAGGACGGCTGATATGATTGACTTACCTAATCCAATTACATATAAAACAGTTGCTCATTTAAGATGCACATTAAGACAGTATTTTGAGGAATATTTTCTAATTAACAACAAACACACTAATTGGAATGAACAGTGATTCATGCTGCATAACCTGATTGACGGCATTCGGAAATATAAAAATGGCTTTGATGTGTAAGACTAAAGAACACTTCTTACATTATTGTGGCTTGTATTCCGCTTTAAACACGCTTTTGGTCACCTTGGGATAAGTATTTTGCATTTTATAACTTGAAATAATGTCTTCATTTGGAAAACACATTTTATAAACATTACCTCAATGAGGTAATGTTTCCGATGAGGAGTTTAGGCGTTGGTGCTCACTCTGCTGTGAGCAACAGGAATGAACAATCAGAAAATAAACAAATGATGCACTTAGGCCCTGTGAATGCTACGCTAACAGAGCCATGCATTAGTTGCAAACACAGTTTGGACATAAAATGACTTGAGTGATGGTTTATGAGCTTAAAAACTGTGCGTGAAAAGTCTGGAGTTTTATCTGTGACGTAATCATTTGGGCAAAATGCAAATGGAGCACGTTTGAGTGCTCAGAGAAAACAATTTTGGATTAATGGATTAAAGAAACAAGTGTGAAGGAAGCAAAATACAGCTCCAGGTAATCAAATAACAAAGCTCAAAAAAGTCAAATGTGTGTAATATGTGTCCTTTAAAATAGTTTTTTCTTTATTTGACAAAAGACATTTAAAGTGTTTATGACAGGTTAGACAACTTATTTTAATAAAACACATTATATTTAATTTATGCAAAAACATTCACACTGGTTTTCCCAATCTGGCAATTTTTTTGGTTTAAAATTTGACTTCCTGATAGGAAATTCTATAACTGTGACCGAGAAAAACTCCTCTCATGTACACAGAAATGATTATCTGATAAATACACATATAAAAGGAAACACCTTTATTTGAATGAAATCATGTTAAAAGTGTCAGAAAAAAACGTATTTTTTATGTGTAAACTCTGCTGAACTTTTGGATAGTGCAATGCCATTATGTTTGAACTCTACTTCCTTTTCAACACATTTTGCAACTTTTTTTTGCTACTTGATTTGTGTAAAATTACCATTGATATTTACAAAAATTATAATCCCTCCAAATTATGTTAAAACTTGAGCAACAGAAAAACCTGTCGTATGCACTTTAAAGGTGCACTATGTAATGTTTTTGGTTGGGTGTCTTGAAATGTTCCACAGTATGACATTAAACAGCTCTACCTTAGAGCTCAAAAAACAGGCATTCTGACTGAAAGAGGGGTTGCCTCTCCACAGATCTGACCTGTAACTTAGTCTGGTTTAGTCTCCATGAAGATAGAAAGGTTTAATGCCGTACTGTGAAGCTTTCCAGAAAAAGCAATAACATCTCCATGGAGGAAAGCATATGACTGGCCCACTACGAGAAAAGTTGCACAATGCACCTTTAAGAGTTACAAAGCGATTATTTCCCACAGTTATGGACAAACACTGTACTAGCTGTGCTGTGTATGGCACAGATGTGTGAAAAACCCTCGCACCAAACCCAGTCTTTAAGTGTGGATAGTCTAACAGCTCATTGCTTAAATTTGTTTATCTACATGAGTTTAACAGGCATGACATTTACCAAAATTGATTCCTTTTCACAGCCTGTGCATTAGTTTGAACGTACGGACGGCGATGACTCTCCGTAATCCCATTTTAATTAGAAAGATGTAGCGAGCATGCTAAGCTCACGCGCTCTATTCCCCGCAGCGATGCCACACTGGCAACGAATCAATCACCAAGGCACCGGTTGCCAGGGAAACGGACGGGGGGCTTCGACACTACTGTCTGTAAGTGGTAAATGATTGCTGGTGTAACTCATTGGCGGATATAAGGGCCTTTTTTTTTAGCTTTATCTCTATCTACCGTCTCTCCCTCTCTCTCCAGTCTAGCCCTCCTGCCTCTCGTTGCATATCCAGAGAGTTAATTAAAAGCAGCCAACATGAAATAAATCTAAATCGGAGCAGAAGTGAAACATACAGGAACAAATTGAATCTCCACGTCAAGGGGTTTGAGGAAGAGGAGAAAGGGAGGTATAGGGATGGTGGGAGGGCTGGGGTAGCGGTGAAAGATGAATATGCAGCATCGCCCTGGGGGATCGTGAACAGGGAAGTGGGAGGGGCCAACTAAAGCGGGCGGGGCCACAGAAAGCACTCTGGACACTTGAGAAAGCGCTAAGCATCGCTGGGACACACAGAGTTCATTAGATTAAGAAATGGTACAGTCCATAACACTGGGGTAACTCATATTTTGGGTTAAAGAGGTTTTCCCTCCTACGCCGCACTACACGGCCTGTATAGAAGAGCTGGAACGAACAGTTACTTTAGTAGTTGGCTGTTTTTTTTTCTTTGACATCTAATCATCTAATCAAACAACTATTTCTACAGCACATTTTTAAAATAAATTTTTGACATAATAAAGATTGAAATAGAAGTGACGTTGACACTATAGCTGGAAAATCCTATTCTACTTGAAGTGAAGGACACATATTACACATTATTTGTATTGTTATTAAACTCTGCTCTGGCATACCAGATTTTAAAGCTGTATGTATGTGTTGCAGCAAAAGGAATTACCATTTAAAAAAAGATAGCCATTAGCCATTATACAACATGTCTCTGGAAGAATGAACAGCAGAGACACTTAGATGATTCAGGGACTTCAAAACAAGAGATCTTCGGATTTACCTTTGACGTCACAATTCTGGGAAAATCAAAGTGTTTTCTGAGAGATGGGACTGTATGAATTAAGCTAAATACAACTCCAGGTATGTTTTTGATGAGGTAGGACATGGGTAAAAGTAGGGCTGTCAAAAAAATCAAACATCATGATCATGAGCTGCATTATAACAAGTATAAGAGCACATAGACGAGTACAGGCACATGGACCACTGTGGAAACTACCTGGATTACACAGATATAAGAACCACATGGTAAATAAAACAAAGTACGATGATTTAATGTAGAGGGTTTTTTTTCTTTCATTTTTTATCATCATGGTACCAGAATTTATACTGAGTAATGAGTGTATTCCTTAGTATCAAAATAGAGTTTGAAATTTTAGTTGTTGTTTTTTTTGCAATTTTGCATAATCAAGATATTTTGGGAGGAATAAACATTTGAGAAAGATATAATGAATAATAACTAGCATGACATTACTCTCTCAGAAACTTCTTGCAATGCAAAGTGGATAAACATAGATGCATTTTGTTGAAGAAAAACTCCCACTAACACATACAGAGTGGGCCAAACAACCTTGATTCTCTCTCATAAGCAACTACTGTTTTTTAAGTGCTATATTTTCCATTTTCCTGGCATTTCCGAATGTGCAAGTACATCTCCAGCTAGCTAATGCAACCACTGGCTTGTGTTCTTCTCCATTTGGCAGATCATCAGGTCCCTGGCTCCCTCCACAGCTGCAGTCAGTCAATGGTGAACAGAAATCAAACCAGACTCTTCGGTATTACAGTTGCACCGCTGGATACAGGCCCAAAGCCACTTAAAGGGATTATGCCATTTGCTTATTTGATATAGACAGAGAAGAACATAACGGACAATTTGTCTGAGAAGAAATAACAGCGAACGTTCTCTTCTGGTGCATGAATTATTTAGCCTTGGTTTGTGAAATTTTAAATTGTGCCAGCATCGAGAATGAGATTTTTATATACTTAAAACTCTGAAATAAAAAAGAAAACACAAGAATTTATTATAAAAATAACAAGAGGGAGAAGAAGAACACAAGACATGAATAACTTCAACTTGTAAAACTAAAAGCTGTTTTTTGGACTCTTACTTGTATTTATGTAAACAAGTAAATTGGGCCTGTAGAGTATATTGTAAAGCATAAAACATAATGTTGGCAATGGATTGCATATTAAATTAGCACGGCATATACATTCACTAAAATCTACTGGACAAAAGGTAAAAGGTAGCTGTTAAACTACCACTTCATGACATCACAAGGTGGAACAGAGCATTTTGAGCTTGTGCGATGACCAACTAATAATAAAGGAATAAAACAACGCACAACTCCAGGTCTGTTTTAACATTATAACATGGCTTAAAGCTCACAAGAGGCAATATAGGACCTTATAAACAAGAAACTATTTTTGCCATGAAAAGCAAAACAGCAAAAACAGGTGAAGAATCGAGACAATGGCTGTAAGTGATTATGTGACTATATCCAGGACTGTTGCCTTGGTGAGTCAGTGCTGTTGCATGGTATTTCCAATAATGTAGGATCGACAAAAAAGTGCTAAATGAGCTGTTTACAAACAAGAATGGTATGGATGTATGCCACAAATGCCTCCTATTTCAGAAGCAGAAAACTTCGACAAATGCAGGCAGTGAAAGAACATTTTATGGACTGCTTATACGAAGATGACTGGTTTGTATAAGCTTCATTTGGGGGCAATGTTTGATATGGTTTTAATTTAGAAAAAAAGAAAGAAAGAAAGAGTCTAAGCTCATAGTTTTAGTAGGAGCAGTGGTAGTTTTGTAAAGGAAATCAGAAATGGGTAGTACTCAGTTAGATTTACTCAAATTCATTTGGTTTTTAATAAAATGATTCCTCTCAGAAGAGTTTTCAGATTCCATACTTTAATTCCTACTTGAGTAATATACAGTATATTACAGTGAAATATCACACAGTCTTAAGTAAAGGTTTACAAGTGAAAAAGCTTTATGTTGGAATATTAAATGGTCTGAATATTCTTTATTACGCTGCTTTTTCAGATATTTTTTGTACTTCTTGTTCAGTAGAATTACTTGGATGATTTCAGCCCTGAAATTGCCAATCTCAACTGAACTAAAGATTAAATGTTGCTGTTAATAACTAATAATTTCTCAAACATGTGTGAATGAAACAAAACACAACTCTGTTTTTGATGAAATGACAACATTCTAGCGTGGATAAAGCTCACAAGAATCCATTTTGTTAAGCACCATTTGTGAAAACTCTGCCCATTTCTAAGTAAATTGACATTGGACAGTGGAATAGCTATAGAATCGCTGCATCTGTTTTTCAGTGAAAGCGTTTTGCAGCACTCGAGAGACACACTGGACCAAAACAAGCCCTATTCCAGCCCGCTCTTTGTAGATAGCTGCTAGCACGCTGCACGTTGGCTGGGCTGATGCGCTCTCCGGCTGTACGCTCGCCGGTCCATCTGGCCGTAGGTAGTGCCGTCTATCCACTGGGAATCTCACCACTGTCTCGCTCACCAATTAAAAGTTACGAATCCAGTGCGCGCAGCCAGACTTCCAGATGGTTGGAACAGGTTTCGCTCACGTGACATCATAAAATACTAGAATCCCTATAGTTTAAAGGGATTGTATTTTCACATCTATGTTATAATGTTGTTTCCTCATCAAAAACGTACCTGGAGTTGGTTTTGTTTCATTCACACATGTTTAACACACAAATCCTGCATATTTAGGCTCTTATCTAAGTTCTGCCCTCAAACAGAAAACGCTCTGTTCCACCTTGTGATGTCATGCGGTAATACAGGAAGTGCTCTACTATGTTTTTACCCTCCATACAACGTCACTAGATTTTCACATCTGGATAATTTCACATTTGTTTGGATAATTTCAGGTCTGGAATTGCCACTCTCTACTAAACACAAGGTTAAAGGCAACTGTTAACTTGAAGTACCACTTGATGACATCAGAAGGTGACAAAGAGCATTTTGAGCTCAGTAGATGTAGACTAGAAGTGCCCAATACGTCAATTGCGATTTACCAGTCGATAGCCAAGGTAGTGTTGGTAGATCGCAGCGTACGACTCGAGACTGGTCTTGGTCTTGTCTCGGACTGGACCGTGTTTGGACTTGGTCTTGTCTCGGTCTTGAAATGGAGACAGAGCTATTAAAACGTATTTATGTGAGTCCGCCTTTTCCCACATGAACTTCAGTCCACCGTTCCACCATGACTGATTCTCAATATATTTATAAATATATACATTATTTGCTTTTTTGTAGTAGGTCGATCATTTTAACTTGGTAATTTTATAAGTAGCTTGCATGCTGAAAAAGTGTGGGGACCTCAGATGTAGACGGACTAATAATTAATTTTGAGTCATATAGGAACTTTAAAACTGCTTTGGAAGACAGGTTTTCTGTAGAACTGGCAGTTTAAAGAGCATGTGCATTATTTTTGCCATTTATTTGAGCCAAATTTCCTTGCTGCATCTAATTATGATTTCACGTTTTATTGTCAGAGTAACATGCCAATGGTTAGCATGCTAGTTGTCTGCACTTAAACTCATAAACTCGTGGTGGTGAGTAATTTGGATGTGCATAAGGTAAGTGAGGAATAACTTTGGACCAGTTCTGAACTAGTTCTGTTTTTCATGTTTTTAAGAATGTAAAAATCAGATATAGTCAAGTGTCAATTTGTTGTGGTTTACATTTAATATCTTTGTTATTTCTTTGCCTATTCACGATGTTCAAGGTCTTCTTTCTCAGGATAAGTGTAATATTTTTTACAGATTTAAAAACATGAAAAACAAAATGAGCTGTTTTTAAGCTCTACATTGCGTTATATTGTTTTGTGTGAAAAGCGTTTTATTTAATAAAGTCTGATTGATTTCTAAATTGTTTGCAGTGGTCCAAAGTTATTCCTCACTTACTTTATGGAGCCCAAACATCCTAATTATTCACCACAGTGGCCTTTCAAAGCAGTTTTCACAACTTTCTAAAAACCAGAGCGGAGTTTTGCCATCATAGTAAAGCAAGCAACAACAACTAGAATGCTACTGCTCAATTCCCGATGCTTTACATGCTTGTGGCGTGCTAGAAGTTTGGATATTTCTTCCAAAAACTGTGAACCTCCCATAGAGCTGTACAGACCCCACCCCCCGCATTTGGAATTACGACATCTAGATGGTGAATGTGATGATTTTTCCAAAAGGCAGGAGGGCGCTGGGGGAATACAGTGTAGTTCTGGTGCTTAGTGAAATCCCCACACTCCTCTCAGTATTTGAAGACACAGCAGCTGAAGAAGAAGCAGCGAAGAAGAGCCTATCTCCAAAAGTTAATATTGAACTGTAAAGTAGTTTTGTGTTAGTAGAGGTTATATGAGTTAGCTTGACTGCAGCGACAGCTGGAATTAAAATGTTGGATACGGGAGACAGACTTTAGCATTGTGATAATTGTAAGAAAAATGTAAAAATGCTGAAATAAAAAAAAAATCACAAATACAGAAGTTTTAATATGAATAATTTGCTGAACTTTTTGAATGATGAAGACATAAAAAGTCACCTGGGATTTGAACCTGAGACTTTTTTGCAATGATACGAGAATGATCCTAAAATAATGGTGATAATGTGTGAAATCTGAGTAAATAACTGATGGAAAAGAAAAATAAATCTTTATTTGGTTTCCTTTTGAGTCCACACCCTTTGTTGATCTGTTGGGATTTTTTATTGTCACTCGCCACACACATAACAACTTCCGAATTTTCCTTTTTACAAATTTTTTATCGCAAATTCCAGAATAGAGGCAGCTGGAGTCAAAAGTGAAATTGAATATAATGTGATTTCAATGGGGGAAATGAGGATCAACCACAGAATATCACAGAATATGAGAAATCCATCTGGTTTTGTCAGATGAGAACAATTCAGATACATGGGAGTGATATCAGAGCCTGGTTTAAAGACATTTACCCGTGTGTCTTACAAGATTTCTTTCATTAGCAGGAGATTAGGATAGACACGAAGCACAATACACATTTTTCGGTTTTACTAGACAAATACAAATATTGAAATGTTCCGTCTAATACAGTTTTTCACTTCATGGACAGATATATTACACATTTCACTACAAATTGTACTTTTAGTGAAGCTCAAATACAATTTAAGAGATTATAAAACAGTATTTTTACCATCCTTATCAACAGAGAGGCAAATAATTAATGTTTAATTGTGGTTTATTTTTTGTTATAATGTCTTTAAACCATTAGCATTCAGATCTATTAATCAGTTACTCTTTGATAATGTGTTGTCTGCTTCATTTAGCCTCCACTTGCTTCCATTCTGAAATCACACACAATTTTAAAGGGTCTATGCAGTGGTCCCCAAACTTTTTTGTGCCACAGACCAGTTTTATGTACGACAATACTTCACAGGTGAAAAAAAATTGAGGACCGAGGGGGGTTCATGCTTTTTATGCAGCCCAGAGCCAAACAACCAAATAAAAAAATATTCGTCTTCAATCTAAAACTGTTGTGCAGTTGGCAGATTTAATTTGTTTTTTTGCTCTCTAAGTCAAAAGATTGAATATTTTGGGTCGAAATATGAATTTCTTTGGACATACTGGTGAGACTGGACTTGAGTGGACTGAGGTGACGTTTGAAATATTATGTGTGCAGAGAGCGGTGAGGTGTGGGGAGGTTTTGTTTTTGTTTTGTCTATTTTCGTTTTGTTAAATGTTAAAATTGTTTAAAAAAAACAAAAAACTGAATAGCTGTGGCGCCAGTGCTCCATTCCCATTCTAAAACCCAGCGCCTGGTAAAATCTTATTGGCTACAGGCTCAGCGTAATGCGAACATTAGCTTACACGGACAACTTTGTGATCATAAGCCGATGTAAATAGACCCTCCCCAAAACAGTCTCACTCTGATGCCAGCTCCTTCCCCCTCAGCTGTACACACTGACATACATGAAGATAGAGAGGGAGTGGATCAGAGCCAGGCGTGTCAGTGTTATTTTAGCATGGCAGAGTGGAGCGTGCCTTATCCCCCTCGCCTAAGTGCAGTTGACAGGTAAATCCCATAGCTGACGGTTTGTGCTGCTCTCAGGCTTCTTTGTGAAAGTATTTCTGTGTTTGAACAAGCATCGCGTCTCCAGGGACCCCAAGGACTGCAGCCCAAGCAGAATATAGAATCTAACTTAAACAGCCGGATCTAACTAAAATAACCTGGGACACAGTCAGGCCAAGTGTCGGGTAAGGTAGGGTTTTCAGGATGTGGTGCGTGACCCCAGCTGGTACAGCCTGCTGGTTCTTTTGTAAGTTTTTAACACAGTCTAATTTAGTATTTTGGAGGATTTTATGTCACAAATCACTTGGGAAATGGTCATAGACATAGTTTATTTTTTATACACACACTTTTTTGTTGAGTTTTATTTTCTTTATTCCATAATTTCATATATCTTGCATCATAAATTGTATGTCTCCTGTTTTTATACAATTCATAAAATGTTGAAAGTAGCAAAAATAAAGAAAAAACACTGAATTGAATTGAAACTTTTGAGTGGTAGCGTAGACAAGAGGATTTTTTGTAAAGTCAGTGCGAGAACATACATAAGGCTGCCTTTACACAGCCTTTTACTCAGATTTCACACATTATCACCATTATTTTAAGATCAAACATCAGTAACAGAATTAAACTAAACCTGGAACTAAACCAGGACCTAATCAAGTCTAGATCAGGACTAAACTGGAACTTAACCACCAAATCAGTAGTCTAATGCACCATGAAAGCACAGGCCGTATCAAAATTTCTTTATGAATACATGAAAATTAGAGCATGTGTAAAGTGTGTGCAGTAGCATCAGTTCTAAATCTACCCTGCAATTAACAGTGTTTCAACGTGGGAGCCGGCTTATGTTTTCTATGTTTGATAAGGATCCTGGCAGCAGCTTCTCCACCAAGCTTCATGTTACACTCCCGTTTTGTTCCAATGAAATCTGACAGGCTAATGATAAACTGCCAATACTCTAGTTATTCCACTCACTATGGGACTTGAGCAGAATTTCATCCAATATTTCGTTTTTCCCTGGAAGAAGACAGGAGAGGCGAGCTTAAGATGGTCCATGTGAATCTACAGTAGCCGCGGTGGAGATTACTTCAAAGCCTGCAGATAAGGGGGTGGGTTGAGCTGCAGAGACCTTCAATTTTATCAAGGTCAGGAATAAAATCAAAAACTCGCCAAATGATCAACTGCAATATTTTATTCTTGTCTGTATTTGGATGTTGCATTTCCTGTGGGTTTAGCTCCTTCCTTTTAGTGAAGTCGATTATATGAAGATGTCTTTAAAGGCACATTATGTAACTTTTCAGGTGGAGGGCACGCCATCTGGTTGTCTCCAAGGAGATGAATAATGAGAGTGTTTCATGTTACATTTATAATTAAAAATCAGCGCGCAACGTGATGAATCGTGACTGATCTAATTTCATTCTGATTACTTTTCGTCTAATAACTTGGCAGCACTACCAGGGTAAGCAGTTACAAGTCAGATCTGTGGAAATTACCCCATTCACCTTAATGCATATTTTAAAAGGTATTTGTTCAGGAATACACCTATGTTTAATGCGACACTGTGGAACATAGGCATTAGACAATCAGAAAAGTTAGAAAGTGCACCTTTAATGGGTAAATCACAAATTCTTGACTTCAGTTAAAGGGCCTGGAGTTCTGTTTTATTTCATTCCCACATATTTAACACATCCTGCATATTTAGGCTGAGTTCTTCTTGGCTAAAAGCTCAAATGAGTCAGTTTTGAGTAATATAGGACCTTTCACACCCATTACACCTACAGAAGCAGACTACAGTTTAAAACATTCTTTGTAATTATGTGGAATTTTTCTGAAAACTCACCTCACATTGTCCAGGGTCAAACATTTTGCTCTGAACTGACGTGAATAATAAAATAATACATTAGAGCAAAGGCTGTTTATAACTTTATATATCATATGTGTGCTTGTCCACGCCGTACTTACTTTATATAGTGTAAAGACCATACAGGATAGGCTCTATTCACGCTTATGTCACAAAACTGGAAAAGGTTTGGAAACATTTGATGACTTCCTTTGGCTCTGTTGGCGATAATAACAAAATCTAGGAAAACTGAAAAAATGGCCCAGATTTCTTCATCTAAATGTCATTGTATACTTTCTTTTTTCAAAAAATACTGTAGTTTACTGTGATTTGTTACATTAACATACTATATACTGTAGTTTACTGTGATTTGTTACATTAACATACTGTTGAAGGCCTGTGCGCTGTTGCTTCACGTTCAACAGCCCACAATGCAATCCCAAACCGTTACAAAACCGTTTTATAGTAATACAGTATATTACTGTTGTAAATATGCCGTAAATTAACAGCAATTTCTTACAGTGCAATTAAAAAAACAGCAGTCACGACCAGTTCCCTGTAAGTGTCATCAAAGTTGCGATTAGAGCTCCGTTCCCCATGAAAAGCTTTGGTAGGTTGTGAAGACGGCTGGTGCTGAACCTACGGTCTCATCACATGCCCGATGTTACTACACCGGAAGTCGTCATCCGTATGTTTCCAACGTCTCGAATACAGACTATTGGTTCTTTTCAGAATCTAGTGTCATACTTGTAGAAGTTTTCAGTGTGTCCAAGAAAGGGTGGAAGTAAAAGGCTGGAGACCAACTGGACGTCTTAAGCAGGAGAAGTTTATTTACCATCAGTAATACGGGCCTGTAGTCTGATTTCAAAAGAGAACAGTCTGATCTTTTAGTGTTCAAGCCCCTTGACTAGACTTCCAAAGGAGGAGGTTTATAAAGCAAATGTGGGGAGACTGTGAAGGCCAGTAGACTCCAGTTAGACAACAATATGCCACAATTTAGACAGTGGTTTGCCAAGAGAAGATCATGGTGTGAATATAGCTTTTGTGAGGCAATGTTAAACTGAGAAGTAGAGGATAAATTACTTAAATTCTCTTACAGTACTTCTAGACGGGGGCAAAAGCCCGTTTTCCCTTGTGATTACACTGTACTGAAATATTAGAAAGGTAAATTCCTAAATATAAAACCTGATCATTTCAATTATTGGCTAGACCCAAGACCATGTTATATTATTCCAACAAAAATCTGCATTTGAACAATATTAATTTTAGCCGCCTCCCATCTGTGTTAAACAATATTGCCCTATAGAAAGCAGTGATGTCATCTGAAACCCAGCGATAGGGGGCAATTATATTCAATACATCCAGTAGTCCTTTTTATAGCCAGTGCACATAGCAATTTATACCATGGCCTGACAGAATGCTGCTTTCACATTGGCTGACAGGTGTGCAACAAAACTTGCCCGTGTATCCATAGCGACTCCATACAGCGCTCAGGCTCCAGCCGATAGCCAGGAGAAGTCAACAATAAAAGATGCACCATGAAATTTTTGGGGTTGAATGTTCGCCCACTTGGTTGTTTATAGAGATGGTTTTGTTAGTGATTAATCTCTATGGAGGTAAACAGATGACGCTACCAGGTTACACGGATAAACTATATTAATAAATGGACATGCCTCACCTGATAATTGCCCGTTTCAAATAGGGAGTGAGCACGGGGGCATTTCTGGCTGGCTCTACATTGAGAAATTGTCACCCCTCTCTCTGTAACTCCAGTTGAGACTCGCCTAAAATGTTTTAAAGTGTTAACTCGCTCTACATGATCCTGGTGTTTTTATTTTTGCTATTTTGTCCATGAATAAATTCCTATACCCAATATGAAACTCACTCCAAACTGCTACAACTACCAGCCTCAGTGAGCTTCATTTGACTGGAGCCAACTCGTCGCACTAGTCCACTTCTTTCTACAGTCTGTGGTTACAGGTCAGATCTGTGGGAAGGTGACCCCACACACAGTAAGAATGGATGTTTTTCAAGGAATATGTTTTAATGAGTGCAAAATGTATTAGTTTAATGTCACCTCCGTGAAGTTGGTCCCCATCAAACTCAAACCTACACCAAAACTGTCAATCGTTTGTGTTTCGTCTGTGCTGTTTTGTGCTGCAAAAAGTTTTGTTTGTGCAATTCTGGCTCTTAAGATATTTGCAGTTTTATTTTCATCCGATGACGTCATCCAGCCCCTCAAAATGTTAAACAAAGCTCAAAACAGGCAGAAAATTATAAAAAACCTTTGTATTTCGTTTGTCCTGTTTTGTGCTGTGACAATTTTCATTTGTGCGAGTTTATTTCTAAAATGATTAATTATTATTTCTGTGGTAATTATAGGACGTCATTTCTGTTCAGCTGACGGTGGCAACTTTAGCAAAACTCCGCAAAACTGGTGAAGCTAAACGAGCTCAGGCTGCGGAAAAGCATGTAACAGTCTTTAGTAATTTGCTTTTGATTCATATTTTATATAATAATACAGACTTTTCCACAGCCTGAGATCATTTATCGTCACTAGTTTTGCAGAGTTTGCAGCACAAATGATTGACATAGTTTTTGTGTAGGTTTGAGTATGAAAACTTCACGCAGGTTTTAATGTCATATTGTGGAAGATCCCAGGCAGACTCCAAGCATGTCTCCATGAAGAAACGGAGAAAGGTTACGCGGTGTATCTTTAGTTTAGCCAGGTATGATTTAGTGAAGTGTTTCTCAAACTGTAGTGGTTAGTCCAGGATTTGGGACACTTGTTTTAGACCTGGTTTAGTCCAGATTTCAAACGGTAAACTGTGAGCTTGTTTGCTTGTTTTCGTGCTTTAAAACCTTTCCTTGTTAAGTCTGGCACTCAGGTTTTAGAAAAGCGGCTGATGTGTGTGCGTTTTTTTGTAGTAATCTGTTATCATCCAACACCTGCTTGAATAAATTAGCATGAACAGTGAAATTAGCAAGAAAGAGATTCACGGTAAAGGTGTTTTGTTCACACTGTAAAATGACATAATTCAGTGCTTACCTAATTGTGGGTTGGGTCCTCAAAGTTAAGTTACTTGTTGCAAGTAACACAACAAAACTCAGTCATGTGATGTGTATAATTAGTTCTCATGTGTGGGTTATTGGTGAATAATGCATGAAATTGTGTAACCATGAAAAAAACACGTTATGTCAGAGGCAAATAAAAATAGACAAAGATAAAATTCACACATAATAATTAAGAATAATAAAGACAATCTATTTAAAGGCACTCAAAGACACCATACACACATCAATTGACAGACATGATTAAAAACACTTTAAAAAAACAGTCAAACTGCAAGAGCTTTTAATCATGTTATAATTGTTTACACTGATTTACCCACTCAAACTTTTAAGTATGTTATTTAAAGTAACATACGCAGAACTTAGCAACACAGTTTTCAACCAGAAGTATATGTGATGCAAATGTAAAAAGGATGTCAGAGAATATATCTATTAGGGATGGGACGATTCTCAAAAAAAGGTGTTTCTGGTGTTTGGATTCCGTATTGAGTTTGATCTCACGTGTCCCTCCATGTGCACTGTGCTGTCACTTTGGCACAAGCAGGAAAAGGCCAAGTCTGGGGTCCTTTTTAGATACAGAATGTAAACAGCTCCATAGAGAGTTACTGCTGATATATTCTAACAGAGGTGAGTTTTATCTTTCAGTCACTTTTTTATTTCACGTTGATATTTTACAAAGGTGCTTTTTGGCTTTACACATGTTAATCAAATGCACTCGTAGTATACACGTTTATACATTATTACGTCTTATAACATACAGTATTTAGTGGCTAAAAGAGGAGAGCGTGTTTTGGGGGGAAGGGTTGATGCTATTGGGAACAAAGCCGAAATGCACAGATACACAGACATGAGAGTCAAGAAGAGGAGGAGACTTTTAGCCATCAAAATGTATAAATGCAGAAAACAGAAAGATTTAATAGAGCGTATTATAAACCACAACACTCCTCATGAAGCACAGTCTTTTTTTTAATGATGAAGCCAAATGTTTATTCATAGGGGCCAACTGCTATGGGTCTATTTTAGTTTAATTATAATAAAAGACTCCCTATTTTCTAATTTAATTTTAGTTTTAATTTTTTTTTTTCTCTTATAAGTTGTTTATTTGAAATATCTACAGTAGGAAGACTAAATGTTCTGATCTTTTGTTCATGCCAACAAAAGTTCTGAGTATTCATAATGACTTTTTTTTAATTCAATGTTAACAGAATATGTTGTGTTTTAAGATAAGAAATAATGTTCATTTAAAGGAGTTATCAAAATCAAAGAGAATCAAAAACTGTGAGTCCAAAATCGAGAGTTGAATTGACTGGTGACTTAAGTGAATCATTTCATCCCTAATAACTTTAGAAGACAAAAGTTCCTGCTGCGATAAGATTCTTTAATGAATAAATGTCATGTTTTTGGTACTTGTATTGACTCTAATTTATCATTAGCTGTAGAACATGTAAATAGCCATGCTTCAGACTGTAGAATAAAATATGAAATTACTGTAAATAAAATTAATTTGTAAATGAATTAAGTAGTGGCCTTAGCAGCACTTTTAATATGCGTGAATTTATGTCATTTTTGTTTTTATGCAACAAAACAATTTCCTGAAATGATTCATAAAGTATATCTTATCTAATCTAGGTAATCTAAAGCTTTAAGGATGCAAAGTTAAAAATAATTATAAAAATAATTACAAAATAAACGAATGTCAAGCCCCGAAAGTCAAAAAAACAAACAAACAAAAAAAAACAACAATTTATACTGCAAATACATGTATAGTCTGCGTAAATCGTCTGAGTTCCACCCTGGCTCTCCTCTTGTGTACTCACCCGACCCTTTCTTGCATTTTAAAGTTACGAGGCAGTCGGAGCCATGGCACTGGGGTCACCTTGTATAATACGTGACAGCCATATTGTCTGTGGCAGTGGTTCTGTCAGGCTCATTATACCTCCTGAAAGTGGACTGAGAGCGAGCCATAGGGGAGCACAGAGCAGCTAATAAGCGCTAAAGGTACGGTGGCCAGCGAGGGATATAGCTGCGTATAATGGTCCCTTATAACAGGCACGCCCCCTGGTTAAATATAGGTAATTGTACACAGTTGTTGGTGATGATGACATGGTCTACAGTAGGGTCGCTTTAAAATAGGGTCAAAGCTTCAAAAAAGGAGAATTATTTTGAGAGATCCTATGGAAGTGGAAAATACAGGTTTAACAAACAAGAAGGAAAATGGCATGTTTAGAGGAGCAGCCTGTGCGAACAAAATAAGCCATTCGTATTTTGCAGTGATTCTCAAACTGTGGTAAAAGTACAAGGAGTGTGATGCAAGCTCCTTCTGGTATCAATTTGACTACTTTGTCCTTTTGTACTTTTTTGTTTTGTCTGTCCTTTTTACCTGATGTCCCCAAAATGTCACCAGGAGGCTGAAACTCATGGATAGTCCTGTTATAGACCAGGTTTACATGTAGCCTAATGGTACTTAATTGGACAAATATTTTGCTACTTGTAGTAAGAGGTTTGAGAATCATTGAAAAAAGTTTTTTTTTCACTTTTACATATATATATTAGGGCTGCAACTAACGATTATTTTCATAATCGATTAATCTGGCGATTATTTTCAATTAATCGATTATTAATCGGATAAAAATAAGGAAAGTGCTCCAAAACTGTGCTAAAAGTAAGTTAGCCGTGCGTCCTGGGTTTACGCACAGAAGCTGTGCTCGCTCTGCCAACCCCTCTCTCTATTATGAACGCGGTCAGATCAACAAAGCTTTGACCAATCACGGTGTTCGTGGGCTTGTACCGCACACTCTGTGATGGACAGGAGCACCAGCGAATCACAGAGGGTTTAAGAGGTTAACTGGACTAGTTAATGGCTTAGAAACACATTGTTCCAATGCAATCGCGGCTAATATGTGCTAACTAGCTAACACCAAGCAACTTCGGTTTAACTTGTATAGTGTCAAACAATACGTTGTGATTAAAACGTTCCTATTAACTTGTACCAGTAATGCAACCCAACTACTTTTCATGTCAAAAAAAGGTTGCCAATATGTTTGTGAAACCTCACCAGAGTCCGACTGATTTTAAAGGGGAGACGCCATTTCTCAAGTGTCCTCTTTTTTCCCCCGTGTTAACCTTTCCTGTTCTCGCCCCCTAACCGTGGTTGGGGAGCACAGGGGAGATCGTCTTCTCCAGGGCCGGGGATTGCTTCCCTCCGGGGTTAACTCCTTGAGGACCTCGTGCGTTTGCGGTGTATGAAAATGTAAATAAAAGGAGGCAGTTTCGCTGCAGAGTGGGGCTTTATTAGCTCACTACACTGTAGGAGTAGCACCTTTTACCCTCTACGTGCCCGATCGCCGTGCCCGATCCCTGAGAGCACACGCGGACACACACACGGAGCGAGACCCGGCTCCACTGCTCCGCGCGGACATACATCCAGCGCGCCCCCGGCGCGCGCACGCAATCACTCACCCTCTCTCTCTCCTGCACTGAGCTATAGACACAATATAGACACATCTCACAACACCCGATTCTCCCGCTTGGACTTTGTCACGTGAACTAGTCAACTAATCGACTACTAAATTAGTTGCCAACTATTTTAATAGTCGATTTTAATCGATTTAATCGATTAGTTGTTGCAGCCCTAATATATATATATATATATATATATATATATATATATATATATATATATATATATATATATATATATATATATATATATTTACTATATAGTCAATATATTTATTATACTACTACTTTACATGAAAAATAAAAGTATTTTATTCTCTGTGAACCAGGAAGTTAGGCTGGTGTGCTGTTAGCATGCTAGTAGTTGAAAGTTGTGAAATTTTACTATAAACTCCTCGTGGTGAATAATTAAGATGTTAGAAATGTGTTTTTAAAGTGAGTCTTATGTTTAGGCCGCTGCAAACTATTTAAAATAAAATAGTTCTGTTTTTCACCCTTTTAAGCCAGTAAACTTTTAAACACCAAAACATTTCATATTGTTTCGTATTCTGTTGTAACGTTATATTGTAAGTTACCAGTTCTACAAACCACTGCAAGTGAAGCATTATGAAATTATAACATGAACATATAACATGAACATAGGGGTGGGCGATATCTCGATATTTAAAATATATCGAGATATTTTTGAAACTCGATATGAATTCTGACATCGATATATCGCTATAATGCTTACGTTTACTTCTGGTTTTTCCGCTTCATTTGTTTTGCCTTCTCTGTGCTGCGCTCGCTTCCGCCTCCTCGCTTTTGTCCCCCGAGCTCCTCCGCAGAGCCCGGGGCTCGGCCGCGGACTAAACCAGGACTAGAACTAAACCAGGACTAAACGCGGCCGCAGAGCCCGGGGCTCGGTCGCGGACTAAACCAGGACTAGGACCAGGGCTCCACAGTGCGCCCATTTCACTCGCATTTGCAAGCAAATATTTCAGTGTGTGGACGTGGAAAACAAAACAGGCGCATCTGTGCGAGTGCTTCTGCAGCCACAATAAGCAGAACTGCACAGACGTAACGTGACGAGTTTAACTTTCTAAATGCACCTGCCCAGCGCGAGCGCAACCACATGACACCTCCGACCGCGCACAACTCCAGCACACGAGCTCCGCATGTGGCCGATATCACTCATACGAACAAACTCCGCTTCAAAACACACCCACGCCCCCTTAACCGAGGAGCGCTCCGCAGCAGGACCCACACCTGTCCCACCACTCAGTAGACACCCCCACACCGCTGGACTTCCTTCTCTGCTAAAGCGAGAGCTTTGTCTTGGTCTTGTCTCGGACTTGAGCGCATTTGGACTCGGCCTTGTCATGGACTCAAGGTCTGAATACTGAATGTGGTCATATTTCATTAAGGCCGCTGCTGTCACCAATAAACTCATACCGGTGTGCGGGAGTGTGCGGGCTTCTCTCTGCAGCCTGTGCCAAATGCCAAATAAATCCGTTTGTCACAATGTGCGTTTGGTTTGGTAAATGTGCAGAGACTAAATACCACTTTAAAACAAGAGAGTGTAAATGTGTTTGCTAATGAGTTTTCCTATCAGAATAAACATAAGATGTTTATGGTTTAATATTTATAGTACAGCATGGATCTCTAGATAAAAAGACAATTTAAAAAGAAAAAAAAGTCATTACGCACTGTACAGAAAGTACCCATTAACGATGCCGAAGAAAATCCCTGGTCTAATCCTCTCTGAGTTATAAACTAATCTCATTATGGGATAAAATAAAAAATAAAAAACTGTTACTTTTAAATCGCAGTTTCCATGAAAAGCACAATGTATTTGTTGTAGTGGTGCAGTAGAAAGGTCAAAGCAAAGTCGTTTATCTCTGTTGAGTTGGAAATTAACTTCTGCCTGAGCGCAATTGGACCGAGTGAGAACCCTGTTATTCCTATGACCTCTCAGGCAACACGTGTGGCAAAAATAGCCGTGTGTGAAGACGGCTGCAGATTAACATTACACTGTACAGAACATAAGGGAGAACAGGGAGAGGAAAGGATGCATTTAGGCTGCACAATGAGGGGCAGAGGAGAAAGGAAGAGGGGTGAAGTTAAGGCCACTTGTGTGGGTGCAGGAGAGTTAAAGTGCATCCACTAAATCTGAAATAATCCTGCTTTGGGGTGCTTGATGTTGAATTCTAAAGGTATAATTTTTACCATCCAAACAGACTGACATGTGACATATGATAACTTTTGTACAGTGCAAAATATTATCATAATAACTTAAAGAGGAGGTATGAACCAAAATTGACATTTTCAAGCTTTCTAATAATAATAAAGGATTATTCTTATATAGTGCTTTTCCAGACGCTTAAAGCTATTTTACAGTTTGGTGCATTATTCATTCACTGTGGTGTTTAGATACTGTGTGTCTGACAGCCCCTCCGACCACCACCATCACTCACATGGACACAACACTTTCATACTAGACAATGTGGGTGAAGTGTCTTGCCTAAGAACAAACGTCAGTTTTTTGCCACTAGCGCCCCACTGTGGCACCTGGAATCCCCAGCGGTCTCCCATCCAAGGACTAGCTTGCTTAGCTTCTGAGATCTGATGAGATCAGGCTTTGACAAGAAGGTTTGGCCCCAGACATCACCCATGCTCATGCACAGTAAGTTCTATGAAAAGCAGCATACAAAACAATACACTACAGCTTCACAAATCTGATGCAGTGTGCAGTAGGGATGTGCATTTGGTGATGCTGTATTAAGATATACAGTATATCACCAAGTGTACTTTTTGGTAACTTTCAGCATCTTTTTTATGACCATACAGCAATTCTGTTGTTTATTTAGTGGAAGGTAACTTGTTTATGTAATCTACTTGACAGATTCACAATTATGATTAAAATAGATGTATTTCATGTTAACTTTGCACAAGTAGTGGTTTAACAAAGATGATATGGCAATATTGTTGCTAAAATGTATTTGTTTCTTAAAAAACAGCAATATATCACATATCGTAGTATATTGATTTATAGCATGTCATGATAATATTGTATCGTGAGCCATGTATTGTATCAAATTATGAAGGACCCTGTGATTCCCAGAACTAAGGTGCATTGTTTCATTAGCGAAGTGCACACTGATCATAATGTGATAGTGCTCTGAAAAGGTAGTGACTTACAGCTGGTTACCACATCAAGCCCTACTCTGAGTAACCTGAATAGACTATAAACTACCCCTTCTCACCTCTGCGTACCAGTCTAAATATACACCATTTACTTCAATGCCATGCCCCATTTTTGATGTACTCTGTCATTATGTGCACTTTACATTTGTCTTGAACAAATCACAGTTGTGCCTCCTCACAACAGCGCACCAGAGATCAATTTCCTCTGCTCTGTTCCCTTTTGTTGGGCCTCATAGATAGTGTTTGAAAAAGATAATTGTTGTCTATCATATTACATCCAGCCCACCTGCAAAAGCACACGCCACGAGCCCATATACGAATCAATATGGCTACGCTAATTGGGCTCTCAACGGAGGAGTCAGGAAATGGCTGCAACTCATATCCATTTACACAATCCAAAGGAGATGAAGAGCAAAAATTACACGGGGCATGCCAGATGGGAGAACTCTTAGTTATTATCAATAGAGGAAAGGCGCTTCCGCAAATAGAACACAGTTACTGTCATCTTTGCTCCAGCCCGGGCTGCACATCAAAACACGTTCAAGTCGGTCCAAAGAGCGTCCAAAGCATAAAAGGAAATCTATGTTTATGGTTCATCAAGGACACTGCGAAAAAAATGTTGCCTCAAATTAAAATAAAGTATTTTAAAGGTGCACTATGTAATATTTCTGTCACCTGCTTATATAAGGAGATGCTATTTTCACATTTTGACGGTGTTTAACATATCTGTCTCCATGGAGACCAAAAAACAGTGCAACCAAGCTATGCTGCAGGTCATATCAGAAAATGCCGGTAAGTGCAAGACTTTCAAAGTATTTCTGCTTTAAAAGCAAGTAGATGGAAAAATAAGAGACTGATCAGATTAATACTATACTGTGGGCCATTTGAGGCAAACTATACCATCGCTATGGAGACGAGCAGGAAAATAGAGCCATACAATAAAAAACAGAATACAGAGACATCATAAACTATAAATAAGGTTTGAAAACTGATTCTGTCACTAATGCACACCATATGCATATAGCTAAACTGGGCAAAGTGTATTGCCCAAGGACACAACAAGTATAAAACAGTAGGATTCAAACCCTCAACCTTATATGACTTCATGTAGTTGGAGAGTCTACTACTACTTCTGAAATGGTAATGAATTCAGGAATAATTGAATATACCACTGTTAGATATAGAGGAAGGGCATCTGATTTAAATGTTTTGGCACTGGCTTTGTACTTCACATTTACTCTGAACAGTACAGGGCCAGAATCTCATGTGGTCATAGAAAATCTTAACTCAGTGCTTCAACAAACACTCCACCGCGGCAGCTTATCTCCTAAGGCTAGGAGCACTTTAAAGATACTGTAGTCAAATAATTGTTTAGATTTCCCTTTGGCCTTACTTTAAGCCTATAGAAAATACTCTTATCAGCGTAAAACACCTTAGACAGTCAGCTGCTGCTTATAAGATTGCTTCGCGTACATTAGATCAGTGAAGGTGATCAGGAGCCTAGTGTTAAACTAAAACATTTACAAATACATACATTCAGTGGTGCCATATTTAGAATGTATTTGCTTTGCTGTTAAAGTGCATATAAAGGTTTGCATTTTTTTCTAATTATCACATCATTTGGTGAGATGAGGCCTGTGGTAAAGTGTAAAACTGTGTCACCAATACACAGTTCCATCCAAAATGCAGGGACACATCATTTATTTTGCTAAATAAGTGTTCAAGTCAAATTATCAAATCACAACTACACTGTAAATTAGAGCTTTGGCTGTTGTTTACAGTCTGGTTTCTTTCTGCCGCATCTGCTGCCTATGTCCAACCAGTTATAAAATTCACCAAAATGCTCAGATTAGGTTGTCTAGGCTTCAGAATTCATACTTCTTCAGTACTTGATGTGGGTTTGGTCACCTGTGTGTTGGAAAAGTAAAGGAAAAATATCACAGGCGACTGGAAAACATTGTGGATTTCTGCCAATAAACTCTGCTCATCCGAGGGGAGATAAATTTGATTTTCTTTCTAAATGATATGTGACCAATGAGCTCCTTCGTTTCACGTGTCACTGAAAAAAACAAATCTGATTACTCATGTTTAGTCGGGCTTGAGACACAGCGGAGGGCGTGGGAAGCATGTATAAAAAATACAGAGAAATCATTCTTCATCATTTTGCCAGGCAACACACGAGGAAAAGCTCAGTGAAATGTGTAGAGAGATGTTTTTACGCTTATGTCCTATACACTTTAATGACCTACACTCACTAATATTCTGCAGAGCAACATCATGCCTGCATCTCATGTGTGCCCTAAATATGGCTTATCTGATCTTATGGAGCAAACACAGATAATGAATCTTAATCCAGGATTGTGCCTAGGCCAGCTCCGAGCTCCGAGCTAAACTAGATCAGCCTGTTATAATTTATAAAGACGACAGGAAGAGTTTTTCTCCATGTTCTTTTAGATTCAGCCTCAGAGGGACCTGGTTATGCACACATATGGGCCAGTATATGGAATAAATAATGGAACATTTGGTGTCACACTGTGGTACATAGTGCAACCAAAATGAAAAGCTTCACAAGAGCGGAGGAGGTTCAAGCAAGACCAGAATTACACTGTTCATGAGAAAAATACTGGCTAATACACTTCAAAAGGTATCAGTAACTTCAGGTATTACAATTTGCTGTAAGGTTTTGGCCCATGTTACAAATGTACTATGCTAATACACATTGGCTTCTCTGTGTGGCTGCAGGCCCACTGAAAAAATCGCAATTTACTATAGTAACTTTTCTGGTGTAGGGAATGCCATTTGCGTGTTTCCATGGAGATATTATTGCTTGTTCCACAGTGTGACATTAAATAGAGAGGAGTGAGAAGCATATGAAGCCTTCAGGCCTACATACTGTCAGATCTGTGAAGAGGCACCCACAGTAAGAGTGCAAGTTTGTCAGGGTATTTCTGAGCAGTAAAAACACTCGTCATGACATAAATGCAAGAAAGATAAATTCAATGCCATATGGTGGAATATTCTAGGCAAAGCAATAAAATCTCCATGGAGTCGAGTAGGGAGGGAGGGAGCACATTGTCCGCCAGAAAAGTTACATACATTACCTGTACCTTCACCCTTCAGACCGTACTCCACAATACATAAAACTAGACTCGTGTTGTCACCATACTACAATTTTCATTTAGACTTCTAAGGAATAGAAACCAATTTCAATACCACGAGAATAATACAAAAACACTTTCTTTAGACAATAGAATGTGATTTGTCCCTTCTAAAAACGTGTTTTTTTTTGTTTTGTTTTTGTTTTTACTCGCAGTTAGAGTTCGCCGACTTTTAGTCCCTTCTACACGTCCGTAGGCAGCTCCTCTGGCTGTTTCCTCTTTTGAACTGTTTATTTGACTTTAAAAAAACTTCCAGACACGACAGTTTATAAGTCAAGAGTTAAATGCAACCTGTGTCAAGCAGCGGAGTACCACTGAAGTATGTCTAGTCTAAGTTAGCACCTCCAAGCTAAACCCCCGGGTGCAGCAACCAGAGCGTCCCAGCCAAGAGCCTCAGATCCGACAAACGACCATTTGGCAGAGTCGCCACAGACCTGTGGATGATCAGGTCTGCTTTACATACTGCTTTACATTATGGCTTTAAAATGGTCTTGAAATGCAAAATAACACATTTTTAAACATGCAATTCAATATGCGATTAATCACGATTAACTATGGAATTTCTGACCTTAATCGAGATTTTAGCCCTAATTACAATATTATGTCTGTGTAATTCCTCATTTGGTTCCATGGGTATATACTAATCTACTGTAGGTGCTCTTATACTTGTTCTAATACAGACCAAGGTCATTCTAATGCTATTCTGGAAAAGTTCATTTCTGTCCATTTCTGTCCTGTAAATGTGACTTTTCTAGTATCTATACTTGTTCAAATGAGCATGTAGTTTCGATACTTTTGACAACCCTACTAGTCTGTACTTCTCTCTACTACACACAACAAAATCTCTAACATTTCTGCACAAATGAACCCCCCTCTTCCTCCTCTTCCTCCTCTTCTCTGGTTGAGTGCTGAGTGTTCTGTCATGCGTGCCGTACGTGGGGATTGTTTCTCTCCATCTCGCTCCGGCTCCGAATCAGCAGGTCCCTTCAGTAAACAAGGAGCGCGCGATAGTTGGATTTGCATATTCCTGAATAAATTATGTTGTGTTTGAGCGATAAGCGCTTCACTGCTGTTTGCTAGACGCCTCTCCCTGCCACGAATTAACCCTGTTCACGAGAGGCCGCTCTGAGGGGAATACAGTGTGGTGGTGGTCCTAGTATTGATCCCAACAGGCTTCCATATTGTCTGTAACTCCATTTATCAAAGACTAAGGAATTGTGCTTGCTTTTGGTTTCAGGTTTTGTAGAGTATCCTGGAATTTCTCATAATTCTTCCTGCAACCTGTGAATTGATGATTCCAGTAAGTAATAAATAAAGGCAAATGCATGCAAGGTTTTTCCAAGAAGCATGTTTTGACAAGAAATGAATTTTGTTTCATGTTTTTTCAGTAAAATTATTTTTAGTTTTAGTCAAGATTTTGTCAAATTATTGCTTTTTGTTTTATTCTACGAAAAGGTCAGGATAATTTAGTAATTAACTATGTCCAACCAGATCATATTTTAAGATCCTCTATTATGCAAAACTGACTTAAACCATGTTATAATGTTGTTACCTCATAAATGCCAAACTTGTGTTTTGTTTCATTCACGCATGTTAGCATAACCCTTTATTATTCGTCATCCTTCATTATTAGTCATGCTCTGTTCCACCTCGTTCCAAGCTGCAGTTTTCATGTTAACAAAAACCTTTTGCCTTTGTTCAGTCAACATTTGCAATTCCAGGGCTGAAATTATCCCAATGATTCTAGTGAAGGCGTAGGCAGAACTTCCTGTATTATCAAATGGTGGAACATCATATCATAGGTCAGAAAATAGCGTAATAAGAGCCATTTCATTAGCATGGACCACACCAATAACACATGTGCGAAGCGAAAAGCATTTATTATATGGACACGAGGCAGGTTGGCTGGGTTGAGACTCAGGGTGGGGGTTCAGTCTCAATCTTCACATGGCCCGGCAGGAACAGGACCCCTTTGTAAGCATCTTATGTCTGAAAGTGAACAGATCAGGGTCAGGAGAGTGGGGTTGAGTTATTCAGGACGAACTGGGTTTCCGGGATAGGCTGCTACACATGGGCTTCTGGGAAATTGAGGTGTGGTAGAAGTGAGCTGTGATTCGCTGGAGGCGGTGACGGCGGCTGAGACATGGTCCTGCTCCTGAACCTAAGTTAATCATATAAACTACATTTAATTGTTTGCCTTAGATTCACGGGACATGTTTGGGGCTCTGGGATTGAAAAAACTCCTTCTTTTCATAAATTAAGATTAGCTTTCACTATTAAGCAAAAATGTAACTACATTTAATGATCAAATATATCTACTTTAACAGAATTAGTTGACAAAAATATTGCAGTTTATATTTAGTTTTAGTATGCAAAAAATTGACAAAAATGATGACAAAAACTATGTTGAAAACAAAAATATTTTAGTTCACAAAATGACCACTGGCTTAGGAAAGTTGTGGTTGCATGACATTTTGAACAGGCTTTAGTGATTGGCCATAATGAAGGAGCGGTGTGGCTAACATGGCTGAAATCCCTTTGCTAATGGGAAGAACTTGTTTTTGTAAAACTCAAATTAAATACAAATACCAGGTGTTAAATTACCAATAAATTATGTTATTTCCAGTTAAGAAACGTAGCTAGTATCCAATGAGTGTCTGCAGAAAACCAAATGTTCCAATTTTCCACTGACCTCGAATCCACCATCCGTTCACAAATTTGAAGTGTGAAAAGAGTCTCGTAAGTCATGAGACAGATTGAGCACAAGACAGAAGACAATTTGTGTGAGAAAACCCATGCCAGTAAGAAGTAATAGTACTTCCCTAGTAATTTATACATTACCCACTATAGTAGGTTCCAGTATTTTCAAATTCAAACAGTACTGGCCTGTATTCATTTTATTAACAAGGAGGTACTCAAATCCTGTAACATTGTGCAGTTACATGGTGCACCTATAAACAAGGTGGGTTAAGAGTCTTGCCCAAAGTATTTGACAGTCTGCTCCGGAGCTGGAATAAACCTTCAACCTTCAAGTTACTAGATTTGACTTCAGATGGAGGGGCTTATATAACTTTATGGGGGAAATTTAAGATCTGCAATGTTGAACTTTATTGTTATTTGTTGGGATTGGCCTTATAAACTTGGAATATTATTCTTACATCTTAACGTTATTTCAGCTGACAACAATCGCATTTAAGTTTATGTATACTGTCAGAAAATAAACTGAACTTTGCGTTAGTTTTTATTTTACATGGATAAGACCAGTAATTGGGTCAGCAAATCTGCAAACTGATCTGAAGGTAAATAGCAAATTCCACCACACAATTCTGACTCTATAGGGATTGTAGTGATGTCCTGTGAATGCAGCCTATTGACACTTTGCAGTGACATCAGACTGGGGGTGTTCTACATGTATGTGTTTGGTGGAATGTTTCCATGGTGGCACAATGCACACAGTAGCAAACAGAGCCAAAATGTTTTAAGATGAAACACTTAAGTAAAAATACAGAATGAATTTAAACAACACATTTTTAAGAGCCTGATCACTACGAGAGTTCATAGTCCTGTTTAGCTGTGTGATTTCCAAAAGGTGAGAGCAACTCACTGTTGGCTAATGCTCGCTAGCTTGTAACTGTGATGTTATTTGGGAGGGACTTGCACAAATGAGCTAATCTATAGCTCCACCTAAGTCAGTTCTTTCTAGTCAGACACACGCCATGTTTACATGAAAGCTTTAATTCCGAATAAAAATAATTTGATTCTGAATAAAAATTAATTCTGCTTTAAAAAAAAACCTATGTAAACACTTAATTCTTATTGAAAATGATTATTCAGAATTAAACTTCATTCCGAAGTAAGTGAGTGTTTATTCCGATTTTAAAGCTGAATTAAAGGGGAACTCCGGCACGTTTGAAGCTAAAGTCCATTGCTAGAGGTGGTCGAATACTGTCAGAAGCCAAAAAAACAGCACAGATCAGTGTTGCCTCGACGGAGATGGTAGTGAGTCTGTCAAAGTAACAAACTAATGTAGTGATTGGGGCAGGTTCTTAACTTCCACGTAAAATGCCAATTTGTTTCACACTGAAGAAGCTTAACACCACTTACTAACCCATGTTACAACAGCCACGAGTCTAACAAACCAAACGCTCTGTCTGGCTCATTCATTAGTGTCTAGAAACGTTAGAAAACAACTTTATAAACAGCCTTAGCATTACCTTTGCTGATTTCCCACTGCACATGCAATAGCCCAAAAGACTCGATCGCTGATGTCGTTCCTAATCCCATTTATTTATGAGTGAATTATATTTTTGGAAAAACGCTGTGGTAAAGTCTTTAAATCATCACCATAATACTGCAGAGAATGTAACAAAATGGATATACATTGGTGCTTTGTAGCTTTTTCAGTCTGTCTTTCTGTTCTGACCCCAAGCTGAACTCTCGCTCTGAAATCACGTGTGAGTTCGTTGTTGCAGGAAGAGATACTCCAGCGGCAACAAGTGAGGATCGACTACTGACTGTGAAGAAGAAGAAGACGAAGACAAAGACAAAGACGAAGACGAAGAGAAA
The DNA here is from genome assembly GCA_030686955.1 of Odontamblyopus rebecca. Taxonomy (NCBI): domain Eukaryota; kingdom Metazoa; phylum Chordata; class Actinopteri; order Gobiiformes; family Gobiidae; genus Odontamblyopus; species Odontamblyopus rebecca. Next base: position 12,640,345 of record CM060672.1, on the reverse strand, counting down.
GACGAAGATGAAGACAAAGACAAACACGAAGACGAAGAAGAAGAAGAAAAAGAAGAAGAAGATTATGGTGATGATTCTTGAGCTGCTGCTTCATTATTATCAGAACCACTGTGAAAAAGTTTGCATCATATTTGTGCCTGTGGCATAACAACAAACTAAAAAGACAGAAAAGCTGGTAGCAACTATAAATATGTGTTTTCTTGTCATAGACATAAATATGTTTGTGTCCCTGTCCAATCAGAACCCTTCCCAGACGTTGAGTGGAATTAAATAAAGACAAGTTAACATGTTTTCCATGTAAACCTCAATTCGGAATTATTATTTCCATGTAAATTTGAAGGAGAATAACTTAATTCCGAACTATTTAATTCAGAATAAATCGTTCGGAATTAAAAAAAATATCATGTAAACGTGGTCTGTGTTATTAATATCAGATTAAAGTCTAACAAAGCTTCAGACAGAGCAGTGCCTACAGTTACCATCAGTAATGTTGTGGACATCAGCTGCAAAGAATCAATTATGTAAATGCGTATGTAAATTTCTCACCAAATCTGTCACGTATGATATACTAGTCCATCCATTACAATGCTACGCTAAGTTCTATATGTAGTGAGCCTGCTAGTGAAGACAATGCTCCACGACTATGGGTGAAAATGTATGTGCAGCGTACGACCCGTGTGTATCCAGGCAGCATATGGACAACCTCCACACTTTGTCTAATGTGGCTGGGAGGTGTCGACACACTGGATCCCCTTTTTAATTACAAATCTGGCATGATGACGAAGTTACCAGGAGGAACGTGCAAAATAAATAATAATTAGCTTCACATTTAGGTCTCACCCTTTCGCCCGCAACCACTCAGCCATGGGCGCCCCCCCTCCCCTCTCCACTGCCGCAGAATTGGGCTGGTCGTACTTTATTTTGGCTGGGAAAATAAGAGAGAAAAAATGGCGGATAGCAAGGGCATGAATATTCCAAATGACTAATGTTGCACATGCTTATTTTTGACATATCTGGCATCCACGGGGAAATAAAACACTTCTAATGCAGGGGAGCCATCTGTTATCTGTTGCTGGTGTTTCAAGGCAAAACGCACACACTATGAAAGAGAAGTACGCACATGTATTCACTGCAAAATCTATGGGGAGCACGCCTAGCAAACAGCCCCTAAACTCCTATACAAATTGAAGGCGTCTCTCTTTTTTTCCCCTCCGTCAAGAGTATCGTAAATTCCGACTGCTGTGGGGTGACGGGGAATGCACACATACGCTTTTATGCTGGCCGTAAATATTGGGGGTTGTCAGTTAGCAGCAGCTGTAGAGGTATAAAATGGGGGTAGCGTGAACAGGGAGTAAACTAGCCGCATCACCTTGAAAGAAAAACATCCGACGCATTCGCACACACACTTTCTCAGATATATGCATGTGGAAATATGGCCGAAATCGACAAAAGCTATGGTAAACAAGGCTCTCTATGCATGGATAATCTGTTTTGTTATTCCCAAACAATAGATCCAGGGCTTATTGCAGTGCCAGGATACTTCCATTTGAGAAAAATTTTGGGGGAAAAAAAGGCTAATTTTCGCGGCTTGTCACAAAAGAAAGGATATTGAAATTAGGTTCCCGGAGAATGCTGGTTATTGTGTATGCAAAGGTTAGTGAGGCAGAAACTGGGTATTCAAATGCGTATGTGTAATTTCAGACACTCACACTCGCAGTTATAGAACTAGATTAAATTGGATGATTTTATCGGCATTAAAAAAGCAGAAGTACAAGTACACTGCAAATGAATTGTATTTATGGTGTTTTTATAGTGTGTGCCCTGTAAAGTGATCTTAGGTGTTAGAAAGGTGCTTATGAATAAAATGTATTATTATTATTATATAAACACTGCAAATAAATGGCAAATAGGGGGTCTACAATCAATACTAGTATTGATTTGAATGTGACTTTCAAAGTTCAGGTAGAGTTTGGCAATATGACAAAAAAAAGTTTATCAATTTATATTATTAAAACAAAGACCAATTTGTAATCAGTGCCATTTAACGCAAAAAACAGTAAAAATTTCTTCCACTCTACCAATTATATAGGTAAGGTAAGGTAAGGTTTATTTATATAGCGCTTTACACAGACACATGTCCCCAAAGCGCTTTACACAGCATTTTACAGAGCATTCTTCATTCACTCCATACCCGGTAGTGGTAAGCTACTGTTGTAGCCACAGTTGCCCTGGGGCAGACTGACGGAGGCGGCTGCCAAGCCAAGCGGGCGCCAACGGTCCCTCCGACCACCACCAACACTCACTCACACAACTTTTACACCTACAGTGCATGTTTTTGGGTTGATGGGGGAAACCGGAGTGCCCGGAGGAAACCCATCCAGACACGGGGAGAACATGCAAACTCCACACAGAAAGGCCCGGGTGACCCGGGGATCGAACCCGCAACCTTCTTGCTGTGAGGCCTGAGTGCTAGCCACTCAGCCACCGTGCCCCGTAACTGTCAGTGATAATTATATCACTGACAGTTACAAATTATGTCAATTCAATCGATCCAAATTTTTGCCGAATGTGCTCCCCATTGAAACCAAAACCCTTATACCTAATAATCATAATTATACCATGCATTATTTTTATATAACCGCACAGGTAAATCGCTGTTGTATATCACTACACTGTGAGCATCACTGTAGCAACAAGTAAACAAATTAACTAATGCTGCGTTCGATTATACATCCGACTCAAAGGTCCGAGAACGTTGACTAGCGACACACACTGACACGCCTCTTTTCCTCGGATGGTGGAACTTGGATGAGCTCAGAGGAGACCGAGCAAAGGTTTCCGAGACAGAATCCAAGATGGCTGTGCCCAGTGTCACTTGTATGAACGGTTTCCATTGTGTTCAGACGCTTTGGTGGTTTAAATGACTTGTATTACTGCTATACCTTACTGCATCCTTATCACTGCCTATCGGTGTGGTAGTCGGAGTCGCTCATGTTTTTACCCCATTTCCTGCTAGCTAACGTGCCATAATGATCTACTATCACACGACAACAACGCTTTCACTTCCCTAAGATACTGAAATATATTATTTATACTGAATTCTTCCTCAAGGTTGTGTAGGTGAAGCACATACTTATTTTGTAGCACCTTGTACTCTGCCAATGCTAAAGCAACACCAGCTTTCTAGTTAGCTCCATGTTGGAAACACGAAACATAATAAAACGGTTGAAGCATGAATGTGACGTCATATCAGAGATCAGAGAGTAGGAGACGGATGGATAAACAAACACAGCATAATGTTAGGAGGGTCTAGTGTCAACCGAAACATAAATAACTAATGCTTTGAACAACCATGACACCAAACGGTTTGTCAGATATACGGGGATTAAACTTCCACCCACAAAACATGGCAATGTCCCCACACTGACCCTTTGTCTTGCGGCTGAAGTCTTGAAAGTTTGGCCCTGCTCCAAAATGGTAGGGAATCCACAATCACATGACCTATTACTCATCTTTCCTGAAAATGTCATCCAAATGTAACAGTTACTAGTGCTGTTCAGGGCCCAGTGTGAGGAGATGTCCACGATTACTAATGTGCCATTTAGGTTAAACAATGTAAATGAAATACAGTCATCCATTTTCATACCGACAAAGGTCCACCACTGCTACAATGACCCGTTAGCACAGAAAAAGAAGCCAGTACGCAATTAGCTGCATCTTCGATATGTTTTTGAGAGATATTATATGTCAACAAACAATGGATATTAGGGCTGGGTTGTATGGCAACACATGACTCAATTCTATAAATATTTTCTTATGTAAAAAAATTAAAATGTTGTCTGGGAGTCAGAATACACACTTCTCTAATACTTTATCAAGATGTGTGTCTGGTCAGTGCTGTATCCATCCAAGTTCAGATGGACATGACTGACAGATGGCAGTAACACTCATACAAACAAATATGTCTGCTTGTTTACAAGGAAAAAAGAAAGGAAAAAAATATTAACTTCAAATATTCACAGATATAACTTCAATATTAACTTTCACATCTGTCACTGAAATAAACAAATCTGACTGTTTTAGGGATAGTGGAGACTTCTGAGGCAAATACAAATAGCAAACTGTTAAATATCATTCAGATTTCTTATTCCACAGTCTGAACTCTGCCTCCACAACCTGCTTCTACTGGCCGTGGACCTCTTAATTAAAAAACACCCAGGCCGATCACTGACAATTAGAAATAACTGGATGTGAATTCAATAAAATCCAATTACTGCACAGCCCTATTGAATATTAAGTGTTAACCAAGGTATAAAAACACCCTAAATGTCCATCGAAGGGCAGGTCTGTTGAAAGTGAAAGCAATGACCCACAAGTATCTGTTATATTTATTCACTATTTATACAGACCTGATTTTCAAGGGATGTGTTGGGGGAAAAAAAACATCATTGGGATGACAAAGCCATGGTAACCAGCACACAGGAAGAAACACGTTGAATGGGAACATCATGTAACCACTGCCCCTGGCCTTCTCAAGCCAAGGTAATTTTCACACTTTGTACCAGAGCCATTTGAAGTGGCCACAAACAATATTTAGACTTCAAATGGACTCCCAATTTTTAAGAAAACTGATAGAGGAAATGTGTGTTTTGAAGTGAAAATAAGAAATGCAGTCGGATTTAGTCTCATGTTCAAAAGACTGGAACAAATTATCTTCAGAAATGTACCTTGGAAAATACTGAAAAGATTAATGTGTATCTTAAGTTGTGTGCAACTACAGTACAAATAAGCCACAACTGACTAAATTGCCTTCGCTAGCTACCAGCCCAAAGAGATATACAAACCAGCCACATGCTAATGTTTTCTACATAGACGTCCATAATCAACTTTTTTATTAAAAGCCTACAAAGATCTGGACCCTGTAACCATTTATTTTCTATTTTATTAAGTAAGAAGTACAAATTTGAGCCCACATTATGATAATACCCTTAATAAAGCATGAAAAAAGACTTTATTCACAATGAACAAGTAATTTTGTAGGAATGATTCAGACTTCAAAACTACAAAGAGTTAGCAGTAAGAGTCAGGTTTGTGGAGACGCAATCCTGCCTTATACATTTATCAGGGCAGTAAACTCACCCAAAATGAAAAAAACATGCTTTTATTTTGAACATACTTTGACTTCAAATAGTTATTAAGCCTGAATGATCTATTTGTTCATTATGAATTACAGATACAGATACTGTATCTTCCAACTTTCCATTTTAATGTTTTAATGTCCAATTTCAAGTTACTATCAGAGCCATAACAAGCTACACACTGTAGGTATCCTATGGCTGGTGTTCACACACAGCATATGGCTCTGAGGATTTTGAGTGTGTTTTGATGGTGCATGTTGTGCTTTAAGCTCAGATTCTCTTACCTCTATCAGCTGCTTTCAAATGGGGATCCTCACCCACAGACCTGCCTGCTCCGGCTGCATGAGCGTCTTTGATCTGTGGATACATAATGGAAGCAGAGAGGCAGAGAGAACAAGGTCACAGATGTGTAGACTTATGAGACCTTCCACCTGGTTTAATGCACGACGCAAACAAAGGAGCCACTGTTTCCCTATGTACGTGTTCACAGGAGGGGATTTAAAGTGCCTAGGACAGTTTTGAGTGATTTTATCATTTTGACTTAATTTAGTGGAAAAAGTACCTGCCATAAATGTAAATGATCAATTATTACACAAGATCAAGTAGAAGTTTGTGAAGAAAAGTTGAAAAATATGTGTAAAAGCAGCTAGTGGAGCACGAAGGAGAGTCCATCCAGTTTCATCCAAAAGTTAGGTTGTTTACACGGAAGGAACTGTTGTTTCAGACCTGTAAAAAATAAGTTCACCAAAATATGTGGTTTCATAGATTTTTACTTGTCTAAGCACAATTTGTAGTTTTTACCCCAGTGAACAGTTGTTTGCTTGGTAAAAGTCATTGAATTTCCTTGTGTGATGTCACAATAAGGAGGTAAAATTGCAAACCAAAAAAATGGCCACATTAGATTTGTTTTATCTTTTATTTTAGTTTAAATCTCATAAACATTACCTAAATCTGTTACTAGATATAAATGTATGAATGTAGAATAATCAAATACAACTTTTACTGATAACAATGCTGATTTATTCTTAATTACAAAAACATTGTACATGGTGGACAAATAGTTTACGTTATAATTTGGTGTTTTAGACGCAGACTGAGCCTCACATGAGTCTCTCATCTGGGTTGCCAGTTTCTGTGCTGAAATCAACCTGGTTTAAACCTAAAAGGACTCTCTCTGACCTGAATCCTAAGTACCTTTGAGTGCCTTGAAGGTGGAAAAGTGCTATATAAAAATGTGACCATTTACCATTTACCTAAACCCAGGCACTTGCAGCCAATCATTAATCAGTGCCGCTGCTGCTGCTACGCACCAGATAACGAGAATGAGAAAAACTTGAATGTGTCCTCTATATGCAGGTTAAAGCACTGGCAAACCAAGAGCACGGGCATTTTAGCTAAATCTTAAATATAATTATCTTAAAGAGATTTCGCAAAATGAGTCTAACCATCATATCGATCATATTCCTGTATTACCACATGAGATCACAAGGTGGAACAGAGAAGAGCTCAGCCTAAAGATGCAGGATTTGTGCGTTAAACGTGTGTGAATGAAGCAAAACGCAACTCCATGTATGTTTGTGATGAGGAAACATATTATAACATACAGTCATTCAGAAAATAGTGTGATATGGGCCCTTTAAAGAAGCCTGCAGCCCTGACTGTAAGCAGCAGACAGTCGTAACGCTTGATGTTACAAAAGTGCACGCTTCCTCCGGCTCCCAGGGGCCTTTGAGAGAGAGTTAATGATGAAAGACAACATGGCTGAACGCTTTTGTATAGGTCGCAGGGGAGACGAGACGGCGACGTGCCAAAGAAAAACTATTTTAGCTCTTAATTGTTCCTTTTAGCACAGCAAGTTCGCTCGGCAAGATCCAAGTTACCTTTTCGGGAGATTTAAAAAGAGGGATAATCCTTCCAGAGTGCCAGAAACGTTGACGGTAAATATCAAAATATTAGCTTAAGGGTTAGGGTTGTTGATGCTCCAAGGCAAAACTAAAAAACAGATTATACTGACAGTGCGTAGTAAAGAAACACACGCCAACACCTCGTCATTTTTATCCCCATGTGTTGTTTTTTTGAGATGACAAAAAGTGACATGGTATATGCAGATGGGACAAAGGGAAATCAGATTTTTATTTGGATGACTTGCACAAAGCTCCTCAGTCTTCATCACCTCACTCTCCTCATCCTCTCATTGCTCCCCTTCACTCTCCTCATCCTCTCATCGTCCTCTACTAACACTTTCTCTTTCTCTTCTCTCCAGGCTGAAATCACTCGGTGCTGTGAATACAACGTTAAGTCATGAAATAGCAACAGAAACTAAAAAATGAGAGAAAAAGTTGAGTTGTTTTTTTGACTGAATGGGAGTGTAATATGGTACAGGCCAAGACCAGTTTGATGAATAGGCCAATGGGGGGGCTGAACCACTCCACTACTGTGATGGATGGTGACCAAAATGGAGTATTGATCGCAGCTGCATTATTTATTTTGCCTTTGTCCAGGTTAGAGTCCAATCTGAAACCATCTTAAAGGAATACTAATAATATGTCAAAGAGCAGTATTTTATCATGGGGCAAAAGTTTAAGAAAGTTTACAGCAGATTTTCAGGTACTATTTGTTTTAAAGCAGCAAACCGTGTGACCAACATTAAAATGGTAAGTACCCGATGGGCTTATCATGGTTCTGCATGAGACAGCAGTAGAATTAACTGTGTCATATTTCAATAATAGAAAATACATTTTCTGTTCAACATTTAAACATTAAAGAGGTGGTATTATATTTTTTTGTCTTTTTAGTGTTCATTTAGTTTTCATTTCCATTTAAAACATGCAAAACACAGGTTTTAGATGTCATCCATGCATGTTTCAGTAATTTTGTGATCTCTCTTGGGCCCTGACTAACGCACTTATTTAGAAAATAGCCAAAAAAGTAAAGTTTTAATTGATGGAAAGTTATAAAGCACAGAATGTAATGTTCAAAAAAAAAAAACATGAACATTGGAAGAATATTTATTATATAATTGTTGACTTGTAAAAGGTTGATTTATTAAAAGTCTACATTTGTGTGTGTGTGTGTGTGTGTGTGCTGCCTTCATTGGTTGCTGCAGTTTCAGGTAGTTGGTGACATTACAAAAGACTGCCCTGATTACAGCTACGTTGGTGTTTCAATAAGTATTTAGGTTAAGTATTTTCAGAATATTGTTTATTATATTGTTATATTATTGTGACATCTTCTGTAGCAATATACGTACTTCAGAATTTGTCAATGCGACAGGCCCAGATCCACACACTGAATCCTCGAGAGGTGTTGAGTCATCTTATTGTCCAGAGTAAACGTGAAAGAAATTGCGTACTATGATTCAGATGCACTAAACCTTAAATGCTAGAGATTTCAACCCCTAAAGGCAAGATAAAAGCAGCAGCTGTCCTTAAGATTGCACCTTTATAAAATAAAATAAGGACTAGACAATTTTCATTGGCTCATATAATGAACATTGTCTAGTCAAGGATGTGTCTGTAGTGAAGGGCAGATCTATAGAAATATACAAATATGAGAATACTGACTGAGGTACTGAAGAGTATCACTTCTCATACAAAGATTATTGATAGTTAAATTTATAAATTATTCTCATTTCTTATTACATGGTTTCTATTTTAGTTCAGGTTTATTTTTTTAATCAGTTCAAACGGGGCTGGAGCACAGATAATGATGTCAAGTTAAACTCTTAAAGGGCCCATATTACGCTATTTTCTGATCTTTCTGATGTTTTTTCTTCATCAAAAACACATCTGGAGTAGTGTTTTGTTTCATTCACGCAAGTATCCCCATGACAACAAGACAAGAGTCCAGCGTGCACTGCAGAGCGTAAGGACCTATGCAGTGTTTGATGCTCTAAGTGCAATTTCATTGTTTCCTGTGACAATGACAGATCTTGAATCTTGAGAATTCACTTCAAGGCACCGACACGTTTTCCCAGGTAGCTGTGCAACGTTTTCTTGCCCCAGTACAGATACATCATATAAGCAGATCTGAATCTAATTGTAAAGCCTTATCTGTCCACCCCATGTTAAACGGATTAAAAAATAAACATAAACTAAAACATAAACTATGTCATAAAAATGCATGTTTTTTTAGGAGGGAGTCAGCGTTTCAGATTCATGATGCAGTTAAACCTGGAACAGTTTTCCTGACGATGTGAGACAGACCGAATGACTGAATGGTTTTTATGCTGCACTCTTCTCTCTCATTTAATGTCTCTTTCTCTTTTTAATTTTATGATGATTATTTATATTTTGATTTATTTGTATTGTGATTTTAATGTATTTCTTATTCCTTAAAGCACTTTGAATTACTATGTGTACGAATCAACTGTTTTTAAAGGCCCTTTATTAAACAAAATTGATTCTCGTGAGCTTTAGACACGTTATAATGCTGTTCCTGGTGTTCCTGCCATACCTGGTGTTGTGCTTTGTTTCACACATTTTGAAGTAAACCAGCATTATTAGTTTGTCTACGTCTCTCCGTTTAACCTTGTGATGTCATGAAGAGGTAGTTTGTGTGTTAAGCATGTGTGAATGAAATAAAACACAACTCCAGGTACGTTTTTGATGAGGAAACATTATAACTTAGACCAGAAAATAGCATAACATGGGCCCTTTGAATGAACTGGGGTAAAACACGGGTGCAGCTCCTTTAAAACCTTATGCTCGTTTTACCTATGTATGTTTTTGTATGTCCGGAAAACCAATCCGTTTGTTGTTTGTACTAATCACAAACAGCAGCTAGAAAGTGATGTCTTCCCACTGCACACTGATCAAAAAATAGAAACATTCCAGAGTAGCAAGCTGCTCTCAAGCACTGGTCTATGAGGGATCTTTATTCATCTGTTTCCATAGCCGCGTGTACAATTTAGACTCACAATGGCTGCACCGGGGGTATTGGTCTGTTGAGATCTGGGCGAAAGAAAAGGCTTGCACGCACAAATCCAGGAAGCTGCTAATTAATTGACAAGAAGATATTTCTGAATTTATGATCATCAAACAGACTTCATTCGGTTCCCCCCAGTACCACCATTCGTGCCACTGCGTTCCCACTGCGACAGACTTAAGAGACGTATCTTATAAAAACAGCCCTAATCAAAATAAATGACTAAAAGCTCACAGGGAGTTGAGAGAAAATGATAAAATTTAAATAGCCACGTTGATGGGGCGGTCAAATCACTTGGAATATACCCGCTTATGTAATACGCGTGGTGTTTTTCTCCATGCGGTAGACCTACATTCATGACAGCAGCAACACAAACATGTGGCTTTCTTCTCTTCGGGATCCCAAAGTGGCCCAATTGAGATGTTACACTGTACAGAAATATATTTAATATTTAATGGGCAACATACTAATACAGTTTTTTGTGGTTCATGGTTACCAGTGGCGGGGAATGTAAGCTATTCAATGAGTTTCAAAATTTAAAGTGGGACTAAACACCTAAACGCCGCCCACAACCACATTTCAAACCGAGCTGCTGAATTGAGCAGGACCTGGAGGACTAAAGAAGAAAGAAGAGAAGAGTGAGAGAGGAGGAGGGGCGGGTCTGAACTTATGAGGAACAGTGTGCCTCACGCTTATGTCACAAACCAGGAAGACGTTTGGAAACATGCGGTGACAACTTAAGGCGGGCTCTGTTCGCAATAGTAAGTCTGACAAAATTGATGAAAAATGAGAAAATGGCCCAGTTTCCTTCATCTCCATGTCGTTGTACCGTTCTGTTATGTTCGGCTAATCAACAATTCCAACCATACCTCAGTTTTCATCATTTCCACACTGACGCACAACTCCGAGCGCACTGGGGACATGCGATTAGAAGAGACGAGGGCGCCAGATTCAAGATGATTCCAAACAGCACATACGTATGCAGGCTTCATTTTACCAACGATCACATTTACTTCAGTGGGTTTGATCACAGTCTGTAGGCGAGCTCAGTGTCGGTAACTGGAAGTTGTCGTCACATGTTTCCAAACGTCTTCCTGGTTTGTGTCATAATTAGTCAGGTTTTCATTGTTTCCCTGTTACTGTAACAAAGTGAATGTTCCACAGTATGGCATAGAACTCGTATATCTAGCATTGGTTAATTAACAAATGTTGTTGTTTTTTTTACTACCTTGAAAAATTTGAAAAATTCTTTCAAATCTCACCTCTCCACAGATCTGACCTGTAATTTGGTCTGGTGGAGTCACCTTCTTGTCTTTATTTTTCATGTCATACTTATGAAAACAAGCAGGTGATCGACCCAAAGACAGACTACGCCCTACTGTGGAATTACAGCCAAAGCAATTACATCTCCATGTGATAGCACCAGGCTAAGTTACAGGTCAGATCTGTGGAGAGGCGAACGCACTCACAGCAAGAATGTGTATCTTTCAATTTTTGGCAATAAAAACAACACACTGAAACAAACACAAGCCAGATCATGCCACACTGTTACATACATTATTATCATTACACTGTGGAACACTGCAGGCAAAGCTGTTAAATCTCAGTGGAAACAAACAGGCGGCACCCTTCACCAGAAAAGTTACATGGTGAATCTTTAATGAAAAACGTACTAACCCGCTTATGACAGGTGTCTGGAGTGACATTTATAGTTTATGGAGAAGTTGCAGTATTCATGGCAGGCCTTTTCGCACATTTGGGTGGCAAGAAGTGACACCAGGACAATGTTTGCGGTTCACCCAGAAACTCCTTGGACTCTCCACACTGCTGCTAATGCAAACTCAACTCTTCTCTGACATTCGGGGAGGTCTTCACAGAGCTTAACTTTTGAACACAAGCGCACGAATGGAGAAGCAGTATGGAGCACGCAAACCCCTTCAGCTATACTTTCAATGTACTAACATGGCGTTTTATTGTTAAAGCTACACTGCGGACATTTTCTAGGGGAGGGTGGGTACTCCATCTGCTTGTATTCATGGGTACTGGTTTGTCTGGAATGTTCCACAGTATGGTGTCATATTTGTAGACAAGAAGCAAGTTACAAGATCTATAGAGAGGAGAATTTGCTCACAGTAAGGATGTGTGTTTTTCAAGTTTTTTCTTTTTTTTTGCAATAGAAAGAAACAAATAAATTCTACACAGATGCTTAAAGGGCCTATACAAAGTGACTCTTGTGAGCTTTAAGTCGTGTTATAATGCTCAAAAATATACCTGGAGTTTTGTTTCAATCACACATGTTTGAGTATTTATAAGGCACAATATCAATGACCAGGTCTATTTTCACAGATAAGGCGCACCAGATTATAAGGCGCATTAAGCGAGACTGATACCTTAGCCCGGGCATCCACGATACATTGGCAGATCGTGGAATAACTCACCCGGTGTTGCCTCCCTGTCTTGGTGAATGTGCGTTCGCCTTTTGTCATTCAACGCTCCCACGCAGCTGCAATTTAACTTTGACTGACCCGTTGACACCAATATCTAGCGGTTGGAGTTCTTTGGTTAATCCACCTGGAATGATGGCAGCACTGAATTAGTTTGCTTCACTTGGGCGTGTAACTCAGCATGTCTCTGAACAGGGGCCATTTTGGGGTCCTCACACACAGCATAATATTATGTTGAAGCAGAGTACGTATTACTCCGTGAGGCTCCTGACTGCGGTCGCCGTAATGCTCCGACAATTCATCCAGCGGTGCGGCTTCCTATCTTAACAAAGTCGTACTAAAACATTTTGACAGATTTTTGAGCACCGTGGACCACATAAAATCGGTTCGAGGTCAGTAAGCACAATCAGAATTGATACATAAGGTGCTCCGGATAATAAGGTGCACTGTCGATTTTTGAGAAAATTAAAGGATTTTAAGTGTGCCTTATAGTCAGAAAAATATGGTAACCCTTTATTATTAGTCTGTCTGTTTCCACATGACATCACAAGGTGGTACAGAGTGTTTTCTGTTTGAGAGCAGAACTCAGTGTAAATATGCAGAGTTTGTGTGTTAAACCTGTGTGAATAAAACAAAACACAACTCATGTTATGTTTTTGATGAGGAAACATTTAAACATCAGAAAATAGCGTAATATAGGCCCATTCCAAGTGAAACTGAGACAACTTCATTAGACACAGGTTACACAGTGCATCTTTAATATCCACTTTATCTATGGCTCCCACATGTCATACAAGCTGCACTTCTGAGAATTTCAATAATCCACCAGCTGACCAAACTACGTCAATACATATTACTTTAATGGGAGATCCAATGTGATATTTATCGACAGGCACGGCCACCAGGAAGCAGAGCGGACTAGAAAATGATTGACGAGTTATCATCCAGGGAAGTTATTAGAGCAAACAGGAAATACAGGATTCCTATAAAGACTTAAGAAAGGCTGAGGCACTGGGAAAGAGATTTATATTACAGCAATAAGTATAGAAAAACTGGTGCAGATTACCTCCTCACTGCATTGACATTTAACTTGACATAAAATAATAAGAAACAGCTATTCATTTGCAAATATACCTTCACAAATACTGAATGAAAGTGCATATAAGGCAACTATCGGATCATTTATAATTGTACGCATTATGGAATTTAGGTTAGTGATGGTTCCTTCAAGTCTGACTGCACTTTTCAAGATTTCTAAAGGGATTAATCATAATTTGTGCTAAAGAAAAGATAAAAATTGATACGTTGCTTAACACATCTTTGCAGAAGTTACCATGTGGACAACACACTGTCAAGTCTTAAAATGGCCTAAAAATTTAAGAAAAAATACTTTACAAAATGGCTTTAAACAACACGTTTTCAGGAGCCTGCGATCAACACTGATTTTGATTTTTCAACAAAAAGGTGAGAGTGACTGGAAAGCTGTTGGTTAATGCTAGTTAGCTCATGACTGTAATTTTGTGTCTGTGTTTGTCACATGTCAGATACAAGTAGATTTAACCAGCCCCAGAACAATCAAACAGAAAAAACTAAGTGCAGATCAACAGCTTTGATTCAAGGAGGAAAATACCAACAATCAAAGTAGCAGCTTAGCCCAATTAAGTTCAGCGAAGTAGAATTGATTTAGGTAGAAATAGTTCCTCAGTGTCACGGGCTTAGTTAGTTAAATGTTGCCCGTACAAAGTGGGGCCATAGTCCTTCAGTCGTTCAGCTGATTAATTGGTCGATGGCGCCTTAGTCAACTATTTGTTTATTAGCTGACTAATTATTTATGAGGATTATAAGGATTTATATGGACAGCAGCAGAAAGGAGAAAGCACGGAGTGAATTACTTGGAGGTACTGGGATGAATGCACAGTTTAATCTGCATTTTCCATTATGAAGATGCTATTTACTAGAGAGCAACTAATGTTTTTTTTTTCTTTTAATGACGATACCAACGGTTTCGAAACCAGAGCTACCGATGGCCAATAAGCTTCTTTGATATATAGAGCCAAGTTTAATAATTTCTATCCAAATTATATGATTTGAAAAGAGAACAAATTATCCCTGACCTTATTTCACTGCAAAGCCCTCAGAGAGCAGTGCAGACACATTCTGAGCAGTGGCCTCTTCGTATTAAATTGTTCACATGAAGCAAAAGGTCTTTCCTTTAGTCAGGTGGTCAATTAAAACAACATTGGCCCATGTCTGGAGATTCAAGGTCGATAGCTGGTGTGCTAAAAAGTGCAAATATCGGCTCAATATATCAGCCAACCCAGCTCTATAGGTCACTAGTATTTCTCTGCGTACACAGTAGGTTTTTGAGTGGGATCCTACTCGAAAGCTTTTGCCAATGCCACACCATGCCCCCGTTTAGTCAATCAATCGAAGAATTTCTTTAGCGCTAGTACAAAGTTTAGTTTCTTTTTTTATATTTTATTTTGTTCAGCATTTCTGAAAAGATAAACATTGGTGACACACATCATTAAACTGGACATTAGAGCTGGGCGGTATGACCAAAAATTGTTATCACGGTATTTTTTTAAATTATCACGGTATCACGGTATTTAACGGTATTTTTGTCTTTGGCTAAGTGGAGTGTGATAGAGTTGGTAATATCATTCCAACGTCTCGCTCGGGCGCGGCTCCGCGCACCCGCGCTCTCGCCCGTGTCACAAAACACTACACAGACGGTCCCTTTAGCAAACTCGCCTAACACTACACAGACGGTCCCTTGAGCAAACTCGCCTAACACTACACAGACGGTCCCTTGAGCAAACTCGCCTAACACTACACAGACGGTCCCTTGAGCAAACGCGCCTAACACTACACAGACGGTCCCTTGAGCAAACGCGCCTAACACTACACAGACGGTCCCTTGAGCAAACGCGCCTAACACTACACAGACGGTCCCTTGAGCAAACGCGCCTAACACTACACAGACGGTCCCTTGAGCAAACGCGCCTAACACTACACAGACGGTCCCTTGAGCAAACGCGCCTAACACTACACAGACGGTCCCTTGAGCAAACGCGCCTACCAGGGACGTAGTGTAGTGTGTAGTGTTTTGTGCTGCAGTGCCAACGTTACGCAGAGATTGGGGAGAAGATGCAGATTTTACTTTCTACTCAACTCGCTATCCTTACCTGGCTTGTTGGCTTGTTTGGTGTAACACTGAAAAACAGCCCCCGCTCAATCTACCGCTGTGCGACGTTCCGCCGCTCTGTGTTGCCGACATATGCGCGGACACACGGTATGGCGGTAAATAAAAAATTCATATCATAAAAATAAAAATTACCGGTATACCGGTTCAAACGGTATACCGCCCAGCCCTACTGGACATAGAGAGCGAATAAATCAAACAAATTGCATCTTGTTATAAATGACATTTAAATTTAATGTTACGGCACTTCATGTCCAGTGTACAAATCCCACTTAGTCCAAAGTGGTCCTTTTTCAAATTAAATCCTTTACATTACATTATTTTTTCAATTTTTTAAAATTTCATTTATTATTTTTGACCAGTCTTTGATTGATGGTACAGTTTGTGTCATAAATTTTTTTATAATGGCTTTTTTCCTGCTGCCAGAAGTACGCTCCAGAGATATCCATCCATTGTGTCCATGGCCCAGGTACATAAGTTTGAAGTCCAGTTTGATGGTCATATTAAAGGGATAGTTTGAGATTTTTGACATGAATCTGTATCTGTCTCACCGGACGCTGTTGGGAGGTAAGTCAGTGTTGATGCACGACACTGCTGACGAGGACATACAGATTCATGTCAAAAAACCTCAACTATCCATTTAAAGACAGTTTGCAGTGCTTTGTACAAAGTTTAATTTCTAATCTTGTGACTGTCACCAGGTTAAAAAGATGCATGCAGCACTGAGCATCTGCAGTATTCAGGAGACAGTGATGGTGTGTGTGGCTATGTGAAGGGCAGAATAATAACAGTTGACAGTGGAGGGCTGGTGACCAAGGCTGCAAACCAGTAAAATTTATGTTTTGGGGCCTAAGGCGGACCGCTGTGTACCCCTTCATTCCTTCTTTCTCTCTCACACACACGCTCTGTCTCTCTCTCACTTCCCTCTCTATTTTCCCTTTTGTTCCTCTCTCTCGCCTCCTCTCCCTCACTTCCTCTCTCTTCTCCTCTCCCCTCCATCACCCCTTCTTTCCTACTCCAAACTCTCATCCTCTCTGCCCCATCACCACCCCTCTGTACTCCCCCTTTCTCCCCCCTATCTCCCCCCTCTCTTCAAGCAGGCAGGACAAAGGCACCCTAAGTGGCTTCCTTTCCCCTCGTCCTCTAACATGGCTGCTGGCGCTCTTCCTCCAGCGTGCAGCCTGAAGTGCCATGGGTAGTTTGAGTCATTGGTTGTTTTAACAAGCGAGCCTTTTGATTAATTTTAATGACACTTCCCTAACAAAATCTACCACTAGGAGATCGTCCTCATCTTTTATTACATGTCTCGAGTTGAGACAGAATCTGTATGATACTTAAAGAAGGGCTCTATAATGGCTGTATTTTTATTCATTTTGCACCTTTACTGGGTGACTCATGTCTGCTGGGGACTATGTTTAGTCTACAGCAGCACTAGTGTAGGCAAAGCTGCAATAAATGTCGAGTTTGTTTCAATTTGTGAAAAACAAACCAAGGCGCGAGTCAGAGAACAAGAAATTCAAAGGCTGAAGGGCTAAACAAACAAATAAGAACTGCATAAACTATTATTGTGTAAATGGTGCAATAAATTATTTTAATGTGACCTTTTTTAGTCTGTGAAATAAGCTAGTCTGTTTCTGCATCAAAGCATTTAAAGGTTCACGGTGGAACTTTTCTAGTGAAAGGGTACACCATCTGCTCCATGGAGATGTTTTCGCTTTGTTAAAATGTTCCATAGTATAGCATCAGACATATCGATCTGGCATTTATTTCATTACATGTTTTTATGGCTGAACATTACCTTCTAAAACATGCGTACTTAGTGACTTTCCTCTCCAGTGATCTGACCTGTAACTTGGTCAGGTGATGACACTTGCTTGTTTTCATGGAAATAGATTTGTTTGATAGACAATAGGCTATTATCACAACGGCAGGAAGTGCAGTGATGTTGAGTTGCGCAACCTCTAGTCAATGCTTTTCCATGGCAAAATACCTGTGGAAAAGTGTCGGATATTCATAAATCTGCCCCAACACCAATCTTCATCCAACAAGGTCGACAAAGAACATATTCTGTATATGAAGAATTTATCCACAACTGTCAAGGTAAGAAAGACGAAACCTTAAGGCGAACAACAATGAGCTTTAGTGAACTCCTCCTGAGCAAAACTAATGTTATGGTCATGAATAAAACATAAATAACTTGTTCACTCAGACTTATTGTCGAATTAAAATAAAAAATCGTTTTTGTGATGTCGATATTACCGTTGACAGAGATATTTGTGCCGTTTAAATGGTCGACATTTAATGTGTGAACATTTAAACTGTACAAATCTCTCAGTCGATGCTAATATCGACATCACATTGCTCAGGAGTTCACTAATGCTCATCGTTGTTCGCCTTAAGGTTTCGTCTTTCTTACCTTGACAGTTGTGGATAAATTCTTCATGGACAGAATATGTTCTTTGTTCTTTGTTTGAAGATTTGGTGTTGGGGCAGATTTATGAAGCTGGTCAAAAATATCCGACACTTTTCCATCAGGTATTTTGCCATAGAAAAGCAATGACCGGAAGTTGTGCGACTCAACATCGCGGCACTTCCTGCTGTTGTGATAATAGCCCACTAAATGGTAGATGCTCCAGCAAAAAAGTTACATAGTGGACTTTTAAACATTGGATACATTAAAGCAGCAATACTTGACTCCAAAGAGACGTTACTGCACAACATGGTATTTAACTTATCCATGGAGACAAGCAAGTGACGCCACCAAGGTCCAGGTCACATGTGAGAAATGCCCCTCATCCATGCAACATGAGTAGGATGTTATACTGGACAAAGCCATTACATCTCATCTTTAAATAGCTTGCTTCATTTTGGATATCTTATTTAGCATTTAAATAACAAGGCTGTACTAAAATGTGGCCTAAAATTTCAACATTTGCCTCATTTTTTTGGAGTTAAAAAAAATGTACAATCAGTGAAAATCTTGCTAATGGGTGTCATTTTACAATATGTTCATCTTTTTATGCCTGTATCTCCACTGGGCGGCCGTCAGCTTGTGTGGCATCATCACACCCAGCCCTCACAATCTGCTGGTGCCTGTGGGTGACATAAGTGAGATCCAGGAGGAGAGGAACACAAGAAAAGAGCAGGAAAGGGAACACTGCAGTGGAGGATGGGCCTGAATAAACCGGTAAAAATATCTAATTGTGATAACTAAGCATTGCAATTGTGATTAGTTTGGCTATTTAGGTTTTACCCGTACAATTCTTTTTAAACACATCTAGAAGAATTGACAGAAACACTGAAATATGAACTGACTAGTAATGCACTCACATATTTCAGAACTTTCAAACTGCAGGGTTAGCAGTTTTTCATGCACAATCTGACTACACATTTTGCTGTTTATGGAAGAAATTATTCACCTTGCAAGACCAGAATGATATCTCTCTGTATTAACAAAGGAATTTATTGGTCAACCACCATTTTTTTCAATATATTGTTTATTTGTTTTAATTTTTTCAATTGAGGAAAAAAAAACTCAAAACCCCCCACAAAAAACAGCCAGAACAGTAATGTCTAAAGTACAAGTGTGAGATCAGTCCTCTGTTTAATATGATCCATAAAAGGTCCCCAGATTTTCGTGAATTTATCTCACTGATTTTTTTCTGAAATTGTATCGAATCTCTTCAAGATACAAACATGACATCATATCATTTAACTATTTATGGAAACAGGGAGGTGTTATGGGTCAACCACCATTTTGAACACTGATTTCTTATTAGCAGAGTTTAATACTTCAGGCCTTTGCGATATGGTTTTCCTGTCTTTTTGATACAAATGGATGTACAAATGCGTGTCCTTGATTGGCTAATCCAACTGTTAATCAGCAAATCTGAACCAGTGAACAGACTAGTATTTTCATAAAGTATTGTAACGAAAACGATGATCTTTCAAAAACGGGCCATAGCCGTTTCGATGTGATTGCAGTTTCTCTTGCAGGAAAACTACCACTTCTTATTTCAACAGAAGCACAGAGCTGTCCCAGGAGACCCTCTGTATGCCAAGACACTAACTGTTTATTAAAGCGTGAGTGGGTGAACATACTGTAGTCTTGTCAAATCTTTGGGAGCGCCAAAAGCCTGCATCTTCTCATCCCTCCATGAAATTGAATGTTGGGAAGGGAAATGAAGTGTACCATCTAATAACAGTAAACAGAACCAGTGAGGCCTGAGATATTGAAGGCTCAGCAGACAGAAGTTTTATGAGTGTTATGGTTTGAGTTTGACGCAGCAAACACACAAGTCGCTTACAGCCTTTAAAGTGTGTATGTGACATGTTTTTCTAATTATTACTTGGTTTGATGGGATAGAACCAGTGAATATTTATAGTTTGTGGACATAAATTGAGAAGAAAAGGACAAAATACTGGAGGTAGCAGTGAGTTGTAAAACAGAAGGCCTCTACCTATGTCATCAACGCTGAAAATTATATCCAAATTGCAGCCACAATTTACGAGCAAGAAACATTTTTTTGACAGTTCACTAATAATTTATCATAAGTCTGTTACTGGCTCAGGCCAATAAATAGAAAGCATTAGCCATATGTATTAGTAATATCTATACATACTGTACATACATATTTGAATATGTTATTACCTTAAATGCTGTCCTAATCCCTAACTGTAACAGATGGATAATGATACATTTTTAATGTTTGATGTCAACTTGACATTCATAATATAAAATAGTGTTATGATATGTACATGTTTTTTTTGTTTTGTTATCTTCTAATATGCAAATCATTTCATAATCCACAGATTTCTTGAGCTAATTTCGTACAAATCCGCCAATGTTGATGTTTCAGTTCTATGGTATGGGGCTATAGTGTACATTTTCATATGCTTTATAGTGTATTATATTTAGGCCAACATCACGCATTAGTGATTCAAATTTCAGCACGGTCCGACTAATCGTGTGCGTGTAAGATAAAAAAAAATTTGGGAAGGGGGGGTTCCGCCCCTGCTGGCCAACCATGAAAAATGCCCCATATCCGTAATATATTTTTCTGCTTGTAGTCATGCATAGAATTTAATCTCCAAATTTGGTACAAAACCCATAATGTTGACCTTTCATGTCTATGAAAGGGGCTATGCTATAGTGCTCAGTTGTATTAGACTTAAAGTCCATTACATTTAGGCCGGGATCACGTAATTGTGATTTGAATTTAAGCTCTGTAGATCAATGCCTGTGCCCGTGACTAATCATCAAAGAAACAGGAATTGAAGGTGTTTTTCGCCTGGTGTGCTATGGGCAAACAGTAAGAAATATCACAAAAAACTGATCATTTTTGTGAACCTTTGTCTCTAGATGTTAGGTGCCAAATGTGAGCTCAATTATATATAGGGGTCCACTTCTAAGGAACACTGCTGAGTCGGGTCACTTTGAGCATTGTTGCAATGCCTGTTTTATCACATTTTTCACTGGGTCGGTTAATCTCATACCCAGCGGACTTTTCGTCGACTTTTAGGCCCTCAAAACTGCAATCCTTTGCAAGGAAAACTAATAATAGAGAAGAAGAAACCAGTGAAGAACAATAGCCCTCACAAGGAAAAATAATAATAGAGAAGAAGAAACCGGCAACGAACAAAAGCCCTCGCCAGTTACTCTGTTACTGGCTCCAGCCAGTTAGAAAAGTCCATCGTTGTGTTCGTATTACTAAGGATGGACAATACACTATGGCCTAACCTCAAATTGTATCTGAGCTTCATGAAAACTATAGTTTGTGGGAAAAATGAAACATGAATATAGTTAGATTGTGTGGTCATTATTTCTTTATTCAGCATTCTGTATTTGTCCAGTAAAACCTAAAAATCAAGATCAGAAAATAATAATTTAATATTAAATAATAATAAAATATAACTGTAAATGATTTTTTTCATATTTTGGTGATATTTTGAGGTTATTCCCAGTTTCTTCACTGAAATAACATTATATTCCACCTCAAGTTTGCCTTGTTTTTTTTTTTTTCATTACAGAATTTTAATGGATTTGTTTAGAAACTTTTAAAGGGTCTGCTGTTTGAGTTTGACGCAGCACTTGTTTAACTGAGTCTCTGAGGTCGCTTATGGAAAAAACATATGGATTCTTATCACAGAGGAGCCAACAGTTTATCAAGTACACCACATCGCCAGTGTACGACCAGACTTCCCTATACATAAAGTGATAATACATGCAAACAACGTATACATCAAGGAACCACACGCAACTTAAAACAGTGTGATCATATCATTAAGTGCTATAAATGTTGCAGTCTGGGCAAAAGCAGATTTCTGCCCATATGCTGGTATTTTTACCGAGAGCATCAGATGGATCGGCAGAAGTTCAGAACTGAGATTTAAAGAAGCAGTTAAATGATCCGGAGCCAGACTTTGAGGCCCGGGATGCTGTGGTGTGAATGTGACAGAAGGGATAGAGAACAGGGCTGAACCATTTGGGGAAAATATCTAATTGTGATTTTTTTTTTTGTGATTGTGTTTGCGATTTATGTTTTAAATGTCCTATATTACACAAAATTGACTCCAGTGAGCTCTAAGCCATGTTACAATGTTGGTATCTCTTAAAAAACATACCTGGAATTGTGTTTTGTTTCATTTACATGTTTTAGTGACCCTTTATTATTAATGATGCATAGTTTGTGTTTGATAATAATAATATTAATAATTAGTATTATCGTATATGTAGGATAGAGTTGTTTTACTAATAGTTAGTTGAGTAGATAGTGTCTAACAGTGCTAATTTTTCATAATTCTGTAAACCCATGGTGAAATTGATCATCACTGAGGTGATTCTACACAAAATGTTCTGTTCTCAAGAGACAAGAGACACTTGTGAATACGCACACAAACATGGAGAGCTCGACTACTTTCTCAACAAAGCCCTGGCGCCTCCATACATCAGAGAATGACGCCCAACTCTACCATGAGGACTTCAACCTGGAAGCTCTGATCTGCCCCACACCAACAGGGGGTGTTCAGGAGCCACAGGAGACTCAACTGGTGTCTCCCAACGTCCAGGACTACTCAAACCATGAGGAAAGACGTCTGGTCCAGGAACGTCCACCCCTGGAGGACAGCGCTCTGGTCAGGGCACTAAGCAAAGAGGACAAAGGCCAAGCTTGCAGATCAGGTCCAAAGAAGGAATTCTTTGGGCTGCAAGCTTAAGACTCAGGAGAGAATTGGCAAAGAAAAGGACTTGGAGTTGCAAAAACTCACTGATACTCTTCAGAAGAAGGACAAGCAACTACAAGACCAAGTTAATGCATATAAGGCGATCCGGTATGTGTATAATTCTACAGTACAGGAAAACTGCAATCGAAACAACCTCAAAAAAAGTCAGGGAATAAACTAATGACTTGGAGTTGAAAGAGCTCAAAGCCACTCTCCAGAAGAAAGATAAAGAGCTGAAAAACCATGTTAGTGCAGACAAGGAGATAAGATACTGTACCTCTGTAATAATACAGTGAAAGACAAAGTCCAGCTCAAACAAGAGGTAGTCAACACCAGTAAAGTCCATGAGAAGATGACATCAAAATGTAAAACACCTATAATGGACACTCAGCATGTGTAATGATGTTGATGGAGATCTCACCAACAAAGAAAATGAGAAAGGGTCCAGGAAGGTGCAAGAGCTGTCTTCTGAACTCTTCTCAGCACAAGAGCTGCTTCTTCTGAACTTCACTGATCCAACTGCCCAAAAGGAGCTGCTGTAGTGGAGGAGATGCAGAGGAGGGCACCAAAATCCCTGAAACACTTCCAACCATTACCCTTTACATGTATTATTAAAACATTTAGCAAAAATTGTTTTCATTGTGTACATTGACCTTTTATTTGATACTTATACACGTTTTGTTTTTTTCACGGCGGCACGGTGGCTGAGTGGCAACACTCAGGCCTTTCTGTGTGGAGTTTGCATGTTCCTCCCCGTGTCTGGATGGGTTTCCTCCGGGTACTCCGGTTTCCCCCATCAACCTAAAACATGCCCGCACCCCTATGGACTAACATCAAGGACCATAATGTTCACCCTCCTGTGGGCTCACCACCTGCAGAGGGGTTCATAGGGGGGGTCAGGTGCTATGAGTATTGGGCAGTAAACTGCCCCTGCGACCCAGCTGGATTAAGCGGGAGAAGATGGATGGATGGATGGATGTTTTTTTCACATTGCTGAAGTCACATGCCTGCCACACAGCATACTGTGGTGGCTTGATTTTTAAGCAGAAATGTGTAAAGTGGACGTACTGAATATAATACAATAAATGATAAAAAAATGTTGGAATCAAATGTAATGCATTTACTTTTATAGAGAGACATAGAGAGACAGAGAGAGACAGACAGAGACAGACAGAGATAGTGTATTGATCCAGAGGAAAAGCCTATAGCATCTCAAAGGTCTGGCTATGCTCATTAGCCACAGAACCAGGAAAAAAACTGTTCATTTCACACACTCGCTTACTTGTGTCCCTTGTGTCCCTTGAAATGCACTTCTTAGTTGGTTGAAATTCCAAGATAAGATGTTAAAAACTGAGTTTCAATTTGTGCTCAGTGTGTAACTAGCTAACCATAAATACATACATGAGGTACAGTATATGTGTGTGTGCCTGTGCTGCCTCCAATGGCCACAGTCCGGCGGTTCAGTGCAGGTTTCTGGATGCACGGGCAGGGTTTGAAGTAACGATTCCTGGTAGACCAATCACACTGCTCCTCATATGTCCAGACCCTGTCCCTGTTTATTACTGTATTTATCTAAATATGAGTTAAGCCATTTCATAAAAGATGGTGGTATCAAGCCTTTAAGACAGAACAAAATATTGCTTATTGGCTATAGACTAGATAAGTCGTCCCCAAAGTCTGTACAGCTGTACCCGCCCCCCATTTTATTCAAAGACTTAAAGGGCCCCCCAATAATAATACATACTCAATTCAAAACAATATGTACTGTTTTCATCTCAAATGTACATGTTAACAGTACATAATAATGTCTATGGGCTTAATACTGATTTAAAGCAGTAAATGAAGCAAATACATTATGTAAAGTTAAGTTAATGTCTCTGAGGCAACCCCAGGGGGCCCCGAACCCCACTATGGGAATCACTGGCTTATACAATATATCTGTACTAGAGCAAACCAAATTTAACTCAAACACATGGGAAAAAACAGGTACAGGTCCCTCTAAACTACAGGGATAGTAGTTTTTTTTCATCCAGAATAAAACAGATATTTTGTTGTTCATGGGGAAAATGATGGTACTTCAAAAAATCCAGCCTTTGCGATTTACTAATTGCGATTTGGATGTGACTGCGATTAATTATGCAGCCCTAGAATAACAGTGAGTAGACTACAGAGCAACGCCACATAAAGGAAAAGTGATCTCCTTGTGGACATGAGCGCGCTCCAATCACTTGTCATGACACATTGAAACTGAAGCAATGCTGCAGCAGTGCCCCATGAAATATTTACTCAAGTTTTCTTTGCCTAAAAGGGGAAGATGGGAGATGGAACGTCCCCCAAATGCTCTTGACGTCAGGCCTGGTTAGAAGAGAGTGGAGAGGGGAGAGAGGGGAGAGGGTTAGACCCGTATGAGGGGGGGTTCATTAAATGTTCACATGATTCCCCTTGTCATTCCAGTCAGGCCCCAAAATACATGGGTAATTCTGCCACATGCTCAGAATATCTCTACAGCAGCAGCTAACGGCACTGGTTTCTCTGTGTGGTGAAGGCAGCAGACATGTTATTACGAGAGAGATGGGAAAACTATCGGCCTGTGTGGTGCCACAGAGAGTGTAAGAGGGAAATCAAGTGAATACAGTAGGATTATCAAGACATATAAAGGGCACACTCTGTAAAATGGTATTAATTCAGAAGAACTTACTGCATATTGCTTTACATGTTATTTACAGAATTGATACTAAGGAAAATTAAGTAAAATATACATTAGCAAAACTCTACACATAAAATTGTAGCATATAGTACCTCAACAAAGGCCTTAGCTAAATAAGACCTAACAACACTAACAAACGATCCATCTGTGGACAGGTTACCGGGCTCACAGTAAGAACGTAGGTTTTTCAAAGCATTTTTAGCCAGTATACACCAGTAATTCTGAGCAAGATAGATACATTTAATGCCATACTATGGAGCATGTTATAAAAAACATGGCATTCGAAAATTTCAAAGTTTCAAGTAGTGTGTTACTTTACAGTAGAGGTGTAATGATATCCAAGTATCACAATACGATATCGTCACGGTATGAACCTCACGGTACGATATTTATTGCGATATCGTGGGAAAGCTCATGATATGGTGGGGAGGCTCACGATATAATATTAATATAGTAATTATATAGTAATTTTGCCTGTTCCCTAATGCACTAAGTTTCGAATGTATGGTGTGTGTTGCATGTATTTGTCTTTATATTGTTTGTGGATTGTGCACGGCCAGAAAGGTGCAAACTGAATTGCCCTTTGGGATTAATAAAGTTGTTGATTGATTGATATTACGATATAACAAGACTGACATTATAAAATGCTTTGACCAGTCATTTGGTACAACATTTATTGTCATTAGGGATGTAACAATATCCAAATCTCTCTGTACAATATTTTCACCATCTACATCTCACGGTACGATATTTATTGCAATATTTTGTGGAGGCTC
This sequence comes from Odontamblyopus rebecca, assembly GCA_030686955.1. NCBI lineage: Eukaryota > Metazoa > Chordata > Actinopteri > Gobiiformes > Gobiidae > Odontamblyopus > Odontamblyopus rebecca. The sequence goes on along the minus strand of CM060672.1, from coordinate 12,613,928 downwards.
ACAAAACTGTGAATATGCTACTTTTTCCTCTAAAAATGCCTTCACAAGACTTAATCCAAAGAATGAAGATTTCAAAGTGCTTAGAACAGTTATTTCTTCATGTAGACTGCACTGAAATGGAGCAAAGGATCATGGTCTATATAGTTCCCTCTGTTTTTTTAGCTTTTTCTGCATCAGAACTATTCATTTAAGCAAAAAGACTTGTGAGTCGATATTTTGTGATGGTCCACGATATTACTGTGAGACCTTTGATGATATTTCGATTATTGTAACATCCCTACTTTGCAGTAAAAACATATTGCGCAGTCATTCTTGGTGAACATTTGCTAGACCGAATCATGCAATCTTAAGGGCCATAGCCATAATCGTGTAACAGCTCCAGTTGCTGTGAAGTATGGTCTATATGAGATGTATAGAGTACCGTGAAAATATGTCATTAGCCACTATGCCAACATCATTACAAGGTCAACTGTTCCACCTGCTATATTCTCTTTTCATTAAGAGAGCTTCCATTTAATCCTATACAAACATGAAAGATGGCCTTGCATTAATGCTTTTTGCCAGCTTATATGTCTTTATGGTCGTCAAAGCAGAACTGGTGACAAGGAAGGTCCGCGAATGAAAAGGTGCACAGGTGAAGCCATGTAGGGACGTCCTTATTAAGATGCAAATGAGGAAGACAGGTTTTTGCATATATTAATGGGTATATACATGAAAAATATATTGTAATGAATTTTTAAACGATATGGGAACAAATAAACTAGGTGACATTAGCAGGAGCACAGTTTAATATGATGGTTCCTGGGAACATGATGGTTCCTGGGAATTTGCTCATTTAAGTTTAATGCTTTGCAGGATTATGGATCAAACAAAAACAGGAGATGCTAATTTCATGATGGCAACATTTAAGTACATTTTAGTGAATATTTTTATTTTTGACTAGTTTTACTATTTTTACCCATTTAATAGATTTGTTAAAAATATGCAGAACACACAAAGCTACAGGTTGTATTAATTATTTTCTAGTGTCGCAATACAAATATTTCAAACTCCATTTCAATACTAAAGAACAGACTTAACTCAAAATGAACAAATACAAATGTAATAAACACCATGGAAATGCAGGAAGTGATGTAGCTCTGACCCTGCATCTTAAAGGGGCTTTTTCCATGACTGGCACCAGAAAAGTAATGGGGCGATTGCACTTTTTGTTTTGTTTTTAGGGCAATAAGGATATTTTTATTTTACTTACAGACTTGATATTTAACATTTTTGTAGCTAAGGCCCTAAATTAAGTATTTTTATGTCCAAAAAATTGTTTATATGTGTTTGCTGTGTGTTTTGTATAAAAGAGTGTGAATTTTATTTTCAGTTTTTTTTCCCCATCTCTATTTCCGGCCCTGTAGCTTTTATTACAGCCACATGACACAACTACAGCAGCAGATTGTGAAATAACAGGTTGTACTGAACAAAAGGGCATATAACACTTCATTATAGGGTAAAAGGGGCAGTCGGACACGTGCAGGTCGAATTGCAGCTGATCCTTCTCACCCTGGACATGGACTTTTTGACCTACTCCCCTCAGGCAGGAGGCTACGGTCCATTCGGACCAGAACCTCTCGCCACAAAAACAGTTTCTTCCCCTCTGCTGTTGGACTCATAAATAATAACACTGGACTGGTCCCACCCCCACTCTGCTTCTGTCACATGACCCTGTGTTCTCGCACCTGCCTGCACCTGCCTGTTTTGCACTGATCACTGATACTCTCATACTCTATATTATTATACTCCTGTAAATTTGTAAATTTTGTTATATTATACTATAGCTTTATTTTATTCTATTATTTGTTGCATGTCAGTGTTTGTCTACATCCTGCTCCAAGTACCGCAGCAATTTCCTAATGTTGTGAACCTGTTCACTCATATGGCAATAAAACACATTCTGATTCTGATTCTGATTCTGATTTAAAAGCAAAATTAAGAAAAAAAATCCAGGTGAGGAGAAATGCACTAAAATTGCCCTTAGGTCTTCGGGGGTTGAATATCCATTCCAATACCATCGTGATGAAGAAAACGCTCTTTATTTATACAACAAAATAACATTTTCAACATTAACTCATGGTACTTTCTTCCCTTGTGGTCTTATTTTTGTTCTGATACAGCTCAAGATCTATTCAGGAAAGGTCCATCTCGGTCCTGTGACTTTTTTATTATCCATCTTTGCTAGTTTCGATCTTAGTTTTAGTATCAATTACCAACTCATAATCAATATTTTTGACAATCCTACTATGTCGAAGTAATTCAATATCATTCTTCCACAAAATGTCCACTGTCAACAAATCCAAAATGTTGACTATCTGGGCCAAAAATAAACCGAACTCTTGTATGTGGCCTTATAACTCACACTTACTTTAGATAGAAATTTGAAAAGAACATGCATTGGTGTTTACGTAGCCCTTCACACGAGAAACCCACGGCACTTTGAGTTCACCCATTAAAAACAGCACAAACCTACTCTAGTGTAAAACATGGCTTGACTCTGAAAGCTTCAAAAATATCCATTAGATCTTCCACCAGAGGAATATTTTCACCCAGGCGACTGCACTATTGCGGCAGATTCAGTTTCGGAGATAGCACTTGACCACTCGTGCCAACAACAACCAAACCGAGTGTATTTTTCATGACGAAGGGCAGAACTGCCTTATAATTTACATTCTATGATGAACCAAGAGCCTGATAAGCTCTGCGACCGGTGAAATCTAATCTGGCGCTCTATGGGTTTTTTTGTTTTTTGTATCTATGGAAATGGCTGGGTTTCTTATCGGTCCGAGCGGGTTATTTGAGTAGATTCGGAGCTCTGGCTCAGAGAAGGGACTCAATCACCACCGCCTGCCGATAGCCCTCCCTTTGGTCCTCCCCCTCTCTCATCTTTTTATCTGGAGGAGCGGAAATGAAAGGATGCTATCTCACTCCTCGCTATGTCCCCCCCGTTCAGGAGACACAGAAGCACCGACCGTTTTCTTTTTAGGGCCCGAAGATAAAAATGCGGTTTATAAACTTGTTTTTCAAAAAGTAATATGTGGGCATGAGATGGACTCCGAAATGAACAAGCTAATATGGAGATGATTGAAAGTTTTTTTTTGTACTGTAGCACTTGGTTCTATAATGTAATGGTGGAAATACAGAGAAGTAGTATTTTTAAAATAGTGGAAAGTTTCTCATTTACATATATTACATATTTTCCTCAAGACAACCAAAAAACAAAAATAAATAGTACACTTTTGGGGGAAAAAACTTTTAAAATGTTTGCTTCGTTTTGAAATTTTTACCACTTTGCCAAACAGTCTATGTGAACTTATTATCTTGCTATTGCTTTGCCTGAAATGTTCCACAGTATGACATTATACATATATCTGTAGAGATATACCAGTCAGATCTATGGAATGACACCCCCGTTTTAGAGTTTTAGACATTTTTTTCAGTTTTATTTTGTTTTTTTATATAGTATAGTATAGTATATAAATATGTTTGATGCCATATTGTGGAATATTCCAGACAAAACAATTACATCTCAGCAGAAACAAGGAGGTGAAAGGAACTTCCACCAGAAAAGTTGCCAAAGGACTTTACCAGTCCAGCATTTAAGTTTACCCTGACCAAGGTCCCTACAAGAAAAGAAAAACTACAAAAGCTTAAGAGGGTCAAAGTTTGTAATGGCTTTAAAGAGCAATGCAGTGTTCTCTAACCTATGGGAACGCACAATGGCCTAGACGGTGATCGATACCATTAATGACTTGACAACCATTCTTACAAGACAATGGCAACTTCGAGTCCGAGCAGTGAATTAAACTCCTCAAAGAGACCGCATTTTCAAACAACAGTCATTAGAAAGATAAGGATAAAAAATGCCTGCGCTCTCGACATTCACCATCTCCACTCGACACGGCTTGAATTGGGCCTGTAGTTCTTCCAAATATATCCCCGGTCATGTCATTCGGTGGAAATTAAACTGGTAAAAAATGGTCAATTTGTAAGAGAAGGGGCGTGTGGAGAGGACGTGGGTGGCTGGCTCTCACCTTCACACTGTCTCCTCTTGTCAGGGTGTCCCAAAGTGTGTTCCCAAATGTGCTCAGATCCATGTGCCGCCCTCCTCCCAGCAGAGTCTGCACACAAGAGACCGGGGTTTTAATCACTTTGGATCAAGCAAATCTCATCCAGAAACATGACCTAGTGGAAGCAGATCAATTGTGTATAAGCGGTTAGACTATTCATTTTGGTAAGTTAACATTGTTATATTTAAAGGTGCAATACGTAACTTTCCTAGTGTTCGCTCTGCCTTGATTGTTCCTCAGGTTTGGCTTTAAATGTATTGATCTTGCATTTATTAAATAACAGGTGTCAAAAATGCATTCTAACTGTAAGTGTGATCACCCCTCCACAGATCTGACCTGTAACTTGGCCCAGAGTCCTGCACGAGTTTGGGCACCCATGGGTGAACCGCAAATTTTAATGAAACGGGTGAAAAATTTGTCAGATACGGGTTTGGGTTTTGCCGGACTCAGCAGAGCGCGGGTCTAATCTGTGGTTTACAAAACATGTGCTAACAAAAACAGGGCTGTATTTTAGTGAAATTAAAAATTGCCATTGTTTTTACAAGATGATTAAATGTAAAATCCTTATGTTTTTGCTGCACATGCACATTCAAAGAAATCTCTGCAACTTTCATTTTCAAACCACACATGCGTTGTCATGCAGTTCAAAATGACTCCCGAGGAGAGAAAATTATCGAGTGGAGAGTACAAAGTTGTGGCTCTTTTTTGGCTCTCGGACTGATTTTTATTTGGGTGCGGTTCAGGTGGTGGTGTGTATTTATAGTGGGTCGGATCGGGTGCGGAATTTTATTTCAATTCTGTCGGGAAACAGGTCGGGTGCAGATTGAGGCATGACGGGGACGGGCGGGTGCAGTTTGTCAAAAATCAGACCCGTGCAGGACTCTGACTTGGCCTGGTCAACACCTGCATGTGTCAATGGAGACAGATATGTTTAATTACATGTTGTGTAACATTTTGGAAAAGCAATAACGTGTTTCCTGTGTAACCTCTTCACCAGAAGTTATACAGTGCACCCTTAAGATTTTTTTCTTTTATTGTATTTTGGTGAAGGCTAGAATTTTACTTCCTGATTAAACACGGGCAAAATGTGTCAGAATTACATGTTTAATCATCCGCATAGGTTCATTAAGTCTTCTGTATTGATTAGACTTAAGATTCTTATGTACAGACCACTGTTTATTTCATACGTTGCTGGTACTTTCTTACTACTCGTCCAAGTAGGAAGACAGCACTGAAATCTGTTTACACCAGCGGACCAAACACATCACACCAGCATCATGTGTCACTTCTGAGGAAGGCAGCAGAGTGCAGCCCAAACTGTCAAGGTATGAAATAAACAAAGGTCTGGACATAAGACTCTAAGTATAATACATGTTTAATCTATCAGAAAAACTCTTCCTTGTGCATAAATTGCGCCCTGGCATTTTAGATGGGACTTTTTTATATTGATGACCTTCCTTTTAAACTTTTTTCCCCCAAAACTACCGCTTGCTTGATGTAAAACTATTATAAATATTTACCACAGGTACCATCTCGCCAAACCAAGTAATGATTAGAAAAACATGAAAATGTGTCATAAGTACTTTAACTGGTTTAAAAGGCATGCAAGATCATCAAAAGTGCAGCACGGAGCCTCTCTACAGCCTCTCTATATGCACAAACCCTTTCTACGCTTTTAAATACTTTATCAAATCCAACACGTAACCTCCTCCACAAGTGTTTACAGCTGCAGAGAAGTACCTATAGAATCAGGAAGCGCACACCATCCTCCATCTACACTCGAACGCCCCATGACCCTCACTGGCATGGTCTCATGAAAAGTGCATTATGTGGTTGGGTTGTCAGAAAAGGTCGACATTAAAACTACTAATTCATACAAAAACTAGCAGGTATTCATACACAGTCTTGAACTTTTTCAGAAGATGTGTAATTCTGTGTTGAAAATTACATTGCGTTGTATAAAACTGTGAATATGGAGGTGGTATAGAGGAGACAAGAGGCCATGGTGTAGGATTAAAACATCAATGTTCTTTAAAAAGTTTGTATTTTTCATTGTGCTATTGATAATGGATTGAGTTTATTTATTTTGACCTCAAGAGCTGATTATACAATATAACTGTGCTGGGGCAAGACACATTTCACTCAAATATGTGGAAATTTAAGCCATATTATAGTGTTATTAGCTCATCAGAAACATACCTGGAGCTGTATTTTGGTTCATTCATTCACAGTAATCTGTTTGAGAGAAGAAGGCAGCCTAAATATTCAGGGTTTGTGTGTTAAACATGTGAATGAACAACGTTTTTGATGAGGAAACAACACTATATCATAGATCAAAAATAGTGCAATATTGGCCCTTTAATAGTAATTCAGATAACATCCAGTTGGCTATTACTGCTTTAACTCCTAAGTCCTATGTGCTTTATTTACATTTTAGCGTGTGGTGTCTTTTGTGATTTGTTGTAGTGACGCCATGAAGCATCGATCACATTGCGGAGCTGTAGTCGGACAGGTACACTGCCTGTTTTAATTCACGGGAGGCAAAACACATCACTCGTCCACTCCGAATAAACATGGCGCTCTGAGGAAGCGGGGGAATCCTGACAGGTGAATTCATCTGCAGCTTTTTGCCAAGTGAAATGGAAGTGAGTGAGGCGGTGCGTACCAGTGCAGGTCCATCAGTCACTCGGCCGTGAGAAAACTACATGTTCAATGGGATGTATATGAACATGGGTAGAGAAATGCTATATACGACTATTCTTTACCATTTCAGATATTATTTATAATACTGTTTACAGGAGTACTCCATTTTATTTAAGACAGAAGTAGACATCTGGACAATTTTTTATGGTGCACACATATACTGTATAAAGAAGTGGACTGAACGAGTGTGGCATCACCCATAGAGTTCGGCTCCACTCAAATGAAGCTCACGAAGAGCAAATTTGGAGCTGAGTTGCATTTTATGGATAGGAATTTATTTACGGATAAAATAGATAGATAAAAACACCAGGCTCATGTAGGGCGAGTTAATACAAACATTTTAAGACCACAATAACAAGCCTCATAGCAGCAGTTACAGAGAGAGCGGTGACAATTCCTCAGTGTAAAGTCGATGGAGCCGGAAGTGCCCCCATGGCCACTTCCTATTTGGAACGCGGCGACTAGTGGGTTTGCTATGTCCATTTATATATAGACTCTATGGGTGCACTACTGTATGTAACTTTTCTGGAGGGTGTGTGACCTGCTTGTCTCCTTTAAAGGTTTAACCCTCATAGTCCGACAGGAGCGCCCGTGTTCCCAGTTTCCATGCCCGACTTCTCATTACCGTATCTCTGGAACTACATGTGCTATTGAAAAAATTCTAACGGTTCCTGAAAGCAGAGACATTGAGTTTTCGACCCAAATAGGGTTATTACAGCATCCGCCACGGAGCCTGTAGTATCGAGTGTAGAGTAGCAGAGATTTGGAGAGAGCGGCGGTAGTTCACAAGTGGTTTTCCGCTGCTTTTTCATTTTTTTTTTATGTGTTTTTGTGTTTTTCTTCTCTTTCAACTGTTATTACACATTAATACACATACAGTAATGTTGAACAACTGACAGATATTGAAAGCTGAACTCATCCTGGTAAAACGGGGCAAAGGCACTTACTCCTAGGATATTTTCTGACATTTTTTAAGTCAAAGGAACACAAAAAAATCCAGGCGGGATTTTGATGCATGGAAATAATAGAGCTAAAATAGGGCTAAAAGAGTTCAAACACACTATGTAACTTCTGGGGCAGGGTACACCACCAGCTTGTTCACTGTATTGTTCTATAGTATGGTACTCTATGAAGAAAACAACTCTGCCAGGCCAAGTTACACTTCTTTGGAGAGGTGAACCCACTTACAGTAAAAAAAAAAAAAAAAAAAGTAATAATAATAATAAGATATCGCCGGTCAATAAAAAAAACACCTTTAACCCTTTTAGCCCTATTTAATTCGATGCATCAAAATCGCGCCTGGCTTTTTTTGAGTTCCTTTGACTTTGAAAATGTCAGAAAATGTTTCGCGGAGTAAATGCTTTTGCCCCTTTTACCAGAATGAGTTCATCTTTCAATATCTGTCAGTTGTTCAACGTTACTGTATATGTATTAATGTGTAATAACTGTTGAAAGAGAAGAAAAACACAAAATTACAAAAACACACACACACACAAAAAAGAAAAGAAAAAGCACCGAAAAACCACTTGTAAACTACCGCTGCTCTCTCCAAACCTCTGCCACTCTGCACTCGATACTACAGGCTCCGTGGCGGGTGCGGCAGACCATAACCATAATAATGGGTAGAAAGCGCAACTTCTCTGCTTTCAGGAACTGTTGGAATTTTTTCGATAACGCATGTAGTGCCGGAGATACGATAATGAGAAGTCGGGCATGGAAACTGGGAGCAGGGGCGCTCCTGTCGGTCTATGAGGGTTAAGTTAATGTAAGATGGAAAATTTTCCAGACAAGGCAAAAACAGCATGGAAACAAGGAGATGGCAGACTCCTTCCTGAAAAGTTGCATAAAGCATCTTAAAAAAAGAATCAATTTCAATGTTTTAATGTTGTATTTATCTAGTTATCTACTGCTTATTGCTAATATGTGATGGAGTCTAGTGAAGCTAAATGGAAAACTGTTTTTTGACTGTTTTTTACTGAACAATCCAATTCAGAGTGCCTGGGTAACTGTTCCATTTAGCAAATATAAAAAATAATCAAAGTGTATTGGATTCACTTGAACTTTGCAAAATACCACAACCAACTTCCGGGTGTTGATCTATTGTAAAATGATTCTTCTTGGCCTTTCATAAAAAACAGTGCACTACTTTTAGTTTTCACTTCCTACACGACAACCAGCCGCCAAAAGAAAAAAACAAACAAAAGTGCAGAGAGTATGAAAGGTGAGTGCGCTGGGGGCAGAGACTGTGAGGGCTGTTTATCCATCTGAAACAGTGTCCCCTGGAGGCCATTTTAGGCAGGACGCGCCACAGCGGGCAATGACCTTTAGCCACTACGCACAATTAAACTGGGCATGATAAGCAGCAGCGTGTACTTGGGACATTTAGAGTGAAGGCAGGAGCTGTGAATCACCTTGGAAGTAAAATTTTAAAAAAAAGTTCTTTTGTGCTTAGCTTTTGAAAAAGAAAGAGAAGTGGTCCGCAGCTTTCGGGGCGAGTAAATGAGCTCGATGTGTTGCGTTTGTGGTTATAGAGAGCGTTTGGTCCTCTGACTCTTTATTGATAGCCCAGTCTTTTGTTGAGTGGAGCAGGCTGGGTGCTTGTTAGGGAAAACTGTTAAACTGTAGTTCAAACACATTCACAACAGAATAGCACAAGTCACTTTGTACAGACAAGAGGCAGACAGAGTTCAGAGTGACGCTGGGGTCACTCTGGATGTTCTCGTTAGTATAAATATATGAATATAATATTGTTTAATAACCCAAGATAGACAGATAGAAGATAGGAAGACTAGATAATTATTCGAGCAGGTATTAATGCTAAAAAGTGATATTCACAGGACGCAAATGAGTATTTGCTGAATAGTTTTAGTTTGACCATGAGCTGTATCAGAACAACAATAAGACCACAAAGGCTATTAAACATGGGCCACTATGGAACCTACCTGGAGCTATAAGACCACATGGTAATATAAAAGAAAGCACTGTGGTATTACAAAAAGAGTGTTTTTTATTATCATTGAGTATCAAGTCTATTCTTTAGTATCAAAATCTTAGTCTCAAAAACGCTGCAGAAACAATTTGTCCATTATTATTGAACTACTTTATGTATACATTTTTGTTACGAAAGTCATTTTTGTTTAACTTATATTCATTTTTTATTGTGTGTTGTGTTGTTGTTGTTGTTGTGTTCTATACTGAAAAAGTTAATAAATAAAGTTAAAAAAGAAACATATTGTCCACGCTACAGTTTTTCAAAAGCAGACGTGATCAACAGCCTGTACGCCTTTTCAACAAATAAATCTGGCAAAACATTTCACCAAACTACTTGTAAAGAACAGACACAAACATTTATGCAGTAAACAAGCTCACACATGGACTATGACAAGCATATGGCTTTATGCATCAAGTAGTTCATCTATTATGAAGTTGTACATGTAATAAAAATGTAATAACTCTATATATATAAATATACTATAGTACCAATAAGCCCAGATTTAGCATGCAGTGGTTCTCAAGTGGACTAGGTGTAGGATCCCTTAACATTTTGTCCCCGCATTTAACATGTGGGGACAAAAATGTGCCAAAAACGTGCAGTGATAGGAAGAAAACTTTGAAATAGTATTAAGTTACAGAATAATGAATACCTGCACTAAAATGAGTTTTGAACACCTTCTCATGGTCCAGTCACTTTATTCTTAATACATTTACATCAAGTTGCATTTAAATTATAGTGTGAAAATGCAGCATAGAATTTAAAACAGCTTTATGTTTGTTTCACTGTTTTTAAAGCACCTGCAGATGGGAAAAATCACATAGTTGTTTCTTTGTTCATTGATTCTGTGCCGTTTGAAGCCTAAATTACTTGACCAAATACCAAAATGTATCCCTTTGATTTTAGAAACTGTATTGTGAATACCCCAAAATGAAAAAGTAACTGTACTGTATACATATTCTCGGTGCGTGTATTCAGTCACTTCACAGTACTAAATATGAGTATACACTGCTATGATATAGTCAATTTCACGGTGCAGTCCTGACCCATAGAAGCATAGCGTTACAGCACAGGATTCATTTGGTTTGTATGTAGGCACTGGAGCAACAGAGCAAAGCTGTAAATACAAAACAAAAAAAATCAGTACTAACTTAAATCTCCGTTTTGTAAAAAATACTCAAACTCATCAGTGAAGAACAAGCTGCCTGACGCGCTAACACGAAGACGTAGGCTGGCAAAACATTATGCGCAGATATTACATTATGCCGAGGGAGAGAGGACCACAGATCAAATAACATGGTTACATACTGTGCTGTGTTATTTGATAGATCCAGCGTCTCCCTGAAGTACAGTTCGACAAAAAACACTTATATGAACCTGGCGAGAGAATATTGAGTTTCTGGTTCACAGTTATAGAGCGGATCGCCTTGCAAATATGTGGAAATAGCACAAACAAAGGCATTTATTATCATGAGCCACCCACGCGCTTTAAAGCAATGCATGTCCTTAAAGAATACACAAGATAGACAAGTAATAATAGTGCCTGATCACACCATCTCAGTCTCTCAATTTTGACTTGTTATCTGCACCAGCTGCATCGGGAACAGCGTGGAGTCCGTTCCGGAAAAAGTTTAGAGTTGTACGACAGGAAATGAGGACGTAGAGATGGAATAATAGAAGTTGAGTTGAGATTTCCCATTGGAGACAGTCATCTGCTCTGATAGGGGAGCGTGCAGGCATCTCCAGAGTGCAAAAGTTCCATTAAAAACCACAATGAATTTCATCAAAAACTTTTCTAGGTACTCTGGTCTTGGTTTGTGCATGAGTGACACTTCAACGTCATAGAGGATGGTTTCATATAATTTTTTTATGTGAGATATGAAGTTAAATGTACAGAATTTGAACATTTTGGAATTTGAATTTGTGATTTCTTGAATCACTGTAAATAAAAGTTACCATTAATCAGCTAAAAAGTTGGAGAAAGATACGTTTTAGGCCATATTGTGAAATAAACATTTTCAAGCAGTAAGAGTTTGTGGAGAGGAAAGCCCACTCAAGATAAGGCAACAGATCTTTTTCAGTAAAATGAAATCATCAAAAGTTACATGATGGGGCTTTAAGCTTGAATACCAAAAATGTGATCTTATAAATGAATACATTTAGATTTTTTCACAGATTACTGTAAAAGGATACATACATACTCCACATAATACATTTTACTAATCACAAATACAGAAGAAATAGCCTGATACATGACAAAAAAATGCTGTAAAGCAGTAAACACGTCCAAAAAGCATTTATGTGAACACTAACTAGACCTAGGATTGAGTTTTACATGGTTAGTTGCTCCTTTCACACATAAATCTTTAGTATACAATAGGAATGTAACGATATCCAAGTCTCAAGATGCAATATCGTCACAGTATGAAACTCACGGTACGATATTTACTGCGATATCGTGGGAAGGCTCACGATATTACGATACTCTATATAATAACAAGACTGACGTTATAAAATACTTACCGGTCATTTGGTACCACATTTACGTCATTAGGGATGTAACTATATCTATCTATCTCTCTGGACAATATTTTCATCTCACGGTAGAATGTTTATTGTAATATTTTGTGGAGGCTATGCTACTTTTTCCTCTAAAAATGCTTCACAAGACTTAATCCAAAGAATGAAGATTTCAAAGTGCTTAGAACAGTTATTTCTTCATGTCTGCACTGAAACAAAGCAAAGGATCATGGTCTATGTAGTTCTGTTTTTTTTTAGCTATTTCTGCATCATAACTATTCATTTAAGCAAAGAGACTTGTGATTCGATATTTTGTGATAGTCCATGATATTACTGTGAGACCTTTGACAATACGATATCACCATATTTCAGTTATTGTTACATCCCTAGTATAAAGTTCGACATTCAAACTAGGGACTAAAACGACTGCTGTATTGTTAATATCAAATGAATAGCATCCACAGTGATATGATTATGTTGTCAAAGATGTTATGTTGCCAGAGGTAATGACACTACTCAGCCAAGAGGGACACTTCTAGTCACTCACAATATAAACTTAAGACAATTATGGAAGTGAAGTTTTATCAAATTGTCTACATTGTCCTCTGAGGTTTTTTGTCAATCAAGTAGGAACAAAACAGCAACGGGGACATACTGTGTGGCAACTTATTAAAGAGGAACTGGTGTACGGCGAGAATTTTAGCATTTAAAAAGCGTGTTTACTGTAATTGTAATTTAAGCATCAATTAATACCCCCTGAAACCGATAAGCTACATAATAGTTGTGCAATGTAGAAGTCTGATTAGCCCACCCGAGGGGAAACAATTAAGGCAAAGCTAAGTTAATATTCTAGCGAGCTCACCTTATCTGCCCAGGCCTAATCTCAAAAGGGAACACTAATGCACTTCACTTCACTTAGAGTTTATCCCTGATGTTGCATTGTTTACCATTTGCTGCCCTAACATTATCTACAATTACGAATTTTATTGCCTACTGATGTTATAAGTTGGGTCAATAGTGGGATCTTAAATGTTCGCTCTGCAGCTTTTCTGAGGGAGGCCTCTACTGCATGCTGGTCTCCATTAGAAATGTTATTGCTTTGCCTGTAATGTTTCACAATATGGCCTTAAACATCTATTTAATAATGGAGGTTTATTATATATATATATATATATATCTTTTGTGATGGATGGCGATACCAATTGTTTAGAATACAGGGCAACTGGTGGCCGATATTTTTACATACAGTGCAGGGCTGATTTAGATTTTTTTTTTTTGCCAAATTATGTGATTTAAATGTACTAAAAACTCACCCAGAGCCCCTTTTTACCACAAACTCTTAAGAGAGCCACTATTTATGCAGGTATCTCTTCGTATTAAAGTGTAAATACAACGCATAGTGTGTAATTTTTAAGCAGCAGTTTCACTAAAACTAAATATTTCTTCTGCTGACATTTAAGCCCAATAGCCGATAAAAAACGTCCAAATATCGGCCTGATATACTGATATATCAGCCAAACAGTCGGCCTATCTCAAGTTTTATTGCTATAAAAACATGTATTCTTACTGAGCGCTACCTCTCATCTGACTTAAAATGTAATTTGGCCTGCTAGTCGCCATGGTGATGAATCAGTTTAATGCAATAACACCTCAATGGAGACTTTTGACCAGGTAGGTGCAGATTTTCAAGGAATTTTCAGGATAAGTCCAAGTTCAAAAAGGGAGAGAGGAAATTATGGATTTTTCTATGGATATGCAGAGAATTTTATATGATTCATCAATGGAGCATTCCCCCCAAAACTAGGAGATCCAAAAATAAACTCTGATCAGTTCTTTGTTGTGTTTAATAAGTGAAATTAAACAGTTGGTTTTGGCACATAAATCTATTGCTATATTTTCAACAGATTTATGTGCCAAAACCAATTCTCTTCTCTGCAATCCTATCAGCCCAGGTTTAAATGGTAAATTGTTTATCATTCGCCCACATGATTAGTCACCAACTTAGCTTCACCTTTTTCACCTTTCTGGTTGAAATGATCCCCAAAACACAAGTGACATTTCCAAAATGTTAGCTGTCTTTTTGTAAGATCAGGTGCACAAAATACTCCAGGATGGCAATTAGAACCTTATTTTGGCAAAACTTTTGGTGAAACTCCACCAGCACCGGTAATGTAGTGTATTCCCAATGGAGAAAGGTTCCCTAAAATTTTAATGAATCGTGCAGAAAAAAATAAACAAAAATATCACAACATGCATCAATTTTTCCAGAAGTGCGGCTGTGAAATTTGCCATTTTATCGGTGAAAACAATGCCGAAATATCAGAAGGTTCCTGGGGGGATTTATTTGCATATACAGTGGAGAAAAACAAAACATTTTCTCAACTTTCGTCACAGACTCCTCCATTAATGCAAGTCAGCTATTCACAGTTTAGCTTAGCCTTTAGCATTGTGTTCTTCAACCATGCTAATGAGCTATACCTCTCTGTTCTTCACATGAAAGGTAGACAGGTGGATCAATATACAGCGACGCACAAGTCTATATTTTGCTCAGTATATCCTAGCACAGGGAACATTTCATAAGGGCCATAGGGTCGGCTTATCGCGAAGCTAAATGCCAATGTAATTATTAGTGTCTGGAGATAGCGGAGAAGGGAGGCACATCCTGAGGCAGTACACCATATTTAATTAATAAATGTCATTCGGAGGAGGGGGGTGGGAGGGTCGGAGGGAGGGGGCGTGAGAAAAGGAAGAAGAGGGGGCGGAGTGACAACAACGCTGATCCAAATGCATGTACGCAGAGCAGATGTAGGAGCCATAACAAACACTAGAGCAGATTATCTTAGTGCGGTTAACATGGTCAGACTGGATGGGAGCCGCTACTGAGACAGGGAGAAGAAAGAAGCAAATGAGAGGCTATAGAGACGGCCGAACACGTGTTTTCATTGGATTGCATTGTTTTAGTCAGCTTTTGCATTACTGTCACAATTAGGGTGACCAGATTATCAAAATAAAAAACAGGGACATTCCTGGTTTGGGTTGATTGGTAATAATAACATTGTGAAATGAGTGCGTAAATGAGGAAAACTGTTGTACATTCAGCACTAATGTGAGTCAGTATAGTTGCATTTTCTTCGTGTTTTGTCATTTTTAAGCAGCTTTTCTGTATTTTACCTAAACAAACGACAATTTATGCCTCTCTTTACTGTTGGCAGGGATCAGATTGGTCAAAAATAGAAACACCAGGGAAATTTCTTGTATAAAACTGGGACAAATCACTGGTTTTGGATAAATCTGGTGGGACAGGGGACAAAGGGCTCAAAACTGGGACTGTCCCGGGTAAATAAGGATGTCTGGTCACCCAAGTCACGATAATAACATTTGAAAATACACTAGATACTCTACAGATTCCCAATATATAACAAAAAACATTCATTATGTACACAATGGAACGTAATTTTCTACTTTAAAATGTATACTTTCTTTTATAGTAATCCTTCAATCGTCCAAGTAGGTTCCATAGTGATTCATGGGCGCAGACTAGTCTTTGTGGTCTTATACTTGTTCTGATACAGCTCAAGATCATTCGAACACTATTCAGGAAAGGTTCATTTCTGTCCTATGAATGTGGCATTGCTCTTTTTATAGTGCGCAAATTGTATTTTAACCTCAAAAGCCACTCTACAACACGACGTGCCTTCTTGCACTTATTGCTGAGAAAAATGACGAGGGCAAACGACTTCAAATACATAAATCTCTGTTTTTTTTCTTCCTAAATTGGTGTGTGTTACATCAACGCCGAAGTAGGAATTCTGCTGATATGCGCGGCTTTTTGCAGACACAGAAAGGTCAAACGGAAAAATGAAAATGTCTTCCTGTAACATTCCGCGCTTTTCAGTCAGCAGAAATCTCAGCTAGTATCGGTAGAACTGGACTATTTACAGAGGAGGCTGCCAAAAGCACTTTGTAAAAAACAGCTTTGAGTCTTGCTTTTACTTTGAGAAAGGTTACCGAGGTCTTGAGTCTTGTCTCTTGCTGTCCAGTTGTCACGGAGTATGCACACGAGGCTGTCATGGAGGACACCGACTCCCATGATGCACCCTGCTTCTCCTATTCTCCTCTCTGGATGTTCTTACTCGCTGCCCCCGCCCCTGCCATTCTGGGAGTGCTACTTGAGTCACGGCTCCACCTGGGACCCTCTTGCCTCTGTGCCATTTCTGTCATTGGATCAGCTGCAGACCGTAGACCTATATTCCCTCATCTTTTGCTCCCTGCCCACGTATTAAGTCAGAACTGCCTGGAGAGCACAAGGGGAGTTATTTTAAACGCACAAATCAAGACCTAAAAGGGCAACAGATGACAAAGAAGTAGGCCTGTCATGTTAACACACTTTGATATATTGTTGAAGAAAGACACTAGATGATAAACGGCAATACTGAAACTGATTTATGCCACTGACACATTATCCCAAGAGCTGATTTAAACTATAAAAAACTATTCTAAAACATGAGCTGCAATGAATAAAGAGCAGAATGAAACTCTTTAGTACTTAGTTTGCATCGGTAATGAGTCATAGAAGTTACTAATTGAACCTTTTACAGCTTAAATAGAGCCAAAAATGTCCTCGTAAAGCAAAGAAAATGTACACATGATAAATATTCACCCCAAAAAACATACATATCAATAAAGTCAATCTAGTAAATTATTGTGACATGTCTCCACAGAAGTATTTGAATGGAAAGAACCTTGGAGCGATGGAGATAAACCATTGGAAAAATGTCTTGTGAAGCACTTGATTGATTGATTGATTGATTGACTTCATTTAATAATATCCAGAACTATTCCAGACCCACTTGAAAAGGCGACTATAATCTACTAAGCTGCTACAGTAAAAAAAAAAAAAAAGCAAATGTGTTAATGTGTTAACTTCATTTAAAAGGTGCACCATGTAGTATTTCTTGTGGAGGGTCTGCTGGATGCTTGTTTCCATAAACATATTCATTTTAATGGACACATCATGGCCATTTATGGGGCAGGTTTATGGAGAGGCAAGCCCGCATGTTGTTGAATGTTTTTGTCATACTGTGGGACTTTCCAGGCAAAGCAACAGCATCTTCTTAGAGGTAAGAAGATGGCAGATTCCCTCATCTGAAAATTTTAATAGTGTAGATACACTACCAGTTAAAAGTATGGACACACCTTATATAACGTTTTTTTTCTTTAAATTTAATTCTTTCTAGATTTAGTGTATATAATACACAATAATACATAACATAATGTATTGCATTATGTAGCCCATAGTTTTGATGCCTTCAGAGAGAATCTAATCTAAATAATCATGAAGAAGAATCACTGGAAAAGTGTGCCCAAACTTTTGATTGGTAGTGTATATCTATCCATTATTGCACATGTACAATCTTTTCAAGTTACATGTACTACATGACACACTATCTTAGTGGTTTACTGACAGAGTTTAGAACTTTAGGAGGGTCTAAGGACAACAGATGACCGTGGACAGTTTTCCATTTGCTTGTTTCCTGTGAATATCTGTAAATCTGCTTGTTTATCTTTTACTGACCAGTATTTGATTATATAACTTTGATTATATTCCTGTATAAAGGTAAATAAATAAATAACATTTTTTCTAATCAACCATTTTGTGAAGCCATGCAAGGTGACTGCTACTGTGAACTTGGCCTATACAAAAAAAATGAACTTGAACTTTAGCTTCTGTAAGGTTTAGCTAGGAACCTTTATCTTATGTAGCCTAACTTCCCGGAGAAGACAGACACAGTCATTAGAAAATACAACATCAAGTGGTGCAGAACTGAAGGAACAGAAGACAGCTCTAAATGTTTCTTATGCAACCTTCCCCTCAAACACTCACACACACACACAGATGCAGTTATTCTTGTTTGGAAACAATAGCAGGCGTGCGCTCTGGAAGCAACTGTTAAGTCGTCTCCAAGCAGATGCCTTTTTCCTCTCGCCGATCAATTGAACACCTACCTACACCCCCCTCCCCTCCTCCCTCTCCCCGCTCTCCTAGACTTCAACTCACTTTGAAATGGCATTCTCTCATTGTTCGTTTGCCTCACCATGAAATGTCTCAGCCCTATCAGGCGTTAATCACTGATGCGGTAGGTCAAAGCGGACAAAAAAAGACGCTGAGTGGGGAATATTGCATTTACTAAACATAATGCAGCCCTGAGCTTTCTTCTGCTAAGGAGAAGTAAATGACTCAGTGGTTTTGTCAAGCTTGAGTGAGCGTTTTAGCATTCCCAGTCCTTCTAATATGTCTTTCAGTCTATACAAACAAATGATCTGGTTTGTGGGGCCTTTAAATGATAAATATGATCTTGAACTGCTATTAAGAAAGACAAACAGCCAATCAAACAAATGAAACATAATAAATGCGATTACTCACGAGAAAACATGTTAGGAAAGGCTACCTACTTGCAATGATATGGCAAGTTTTTACGACCTCTTGCATCTGGACATCTAGACAAATAGTAGTGCTTGGCAAGTGGGTCTGCTTTGCCATTAGCAGTTGCACTTAGCGATAATGTAAAGATTGGATATTATTATTGGAGTGCTTTGTCTTGTGCATTTATAAACAGGGTACTTACTGGAACAAAAGTTTCATATCATTTCACATCGTTCTGAACGAAGACAATGTCCAGCTGCCCCTCTAGTTAAACTATGTATGCAAAAAGTATGGATAATATTAGAAAAAAAACAATATATATATATATAAGAATGCCAAAAAATGTCATAAAACATTTTTACCTTATGCATTTTGAGCAGGCTAGTAATTTACCACAATGAGTTTATAACCGGTTTTTACAACTTTTCAGAGACCAGACCATCACGGTAATGCTAACAACCACTAGCATGCTAAAAGTGCACTTCCTGATTCTTGCACAGTAATAAAAAGGAGGCAGCACACAGCCGTTTCACTTTGATTTCAAGAACTACTCATACGTGTACTGGGGCAATATAAACTGAACTCAAATACATGAGAAGAAATGGATGGTTTTAATAATTATCATTGTGTACTGCTTTTTCATCATCAGTTTTGGGTGCCTGAAATAAAGCTGAATTGGGACTGGATTACAAATGGAATGTTTGGGCTAATTTTCCACTAAAGAACTAAAGAAAACGCTGCACACAGGGAAAAAACAGCACATCAGTGTATGAGGCTTATCCCTGGTTTCTCCTGAGTCTTGGATGAGCCTGAGCCAGTAAATGTCAGTGGGATAAAGACCAGGCCTGACAGATATACACAGGAGTTATGTCATTTTGTGTGTCATCCCTTTGCCGTGCAAGTCCAATCTTATGCAGTTTGGCAAGGGCCCAGAGTATGACAGTATCCAGTAAAGAGTAGGAATGGGCCAATATTTTTTTCTCAATACCTGACATTTGATTTGCTGTTGTGGTTTTTCATGTGTTTGATCTTAAAGGCCCTAAATTACACACAACTGACTCCTTTGAGCTTTAAGCCATGTTAGAATGCTAATACCTCATTAAAAACATGATTGGGGTTGTGTTTTCTTTCATACATGACACAAGTAATCCTTTATTAATAAGTCTGTCTACATCTCCAGAACTCAAAATGCTCTGTTCCACCTTGTGATTTCACAAAGCAGTATTTTTTTTTTTAAGCTAACGGCTACATTTTGCCATTTGATTAGTCGAGATGGGCAATTCCAGGGCTGAAATAATCCAAATAATTCTAATGAAGACCACATAACATTACAAGTGTGTTTTATATGTGTGCGTGGAATAAAGAACAACTCCAGGAATGTTTTTGACAGTGAAAACATTATAAAATAGATTAGAAAGTAGCGCAATATAGGCCCATTAATTTATCTTGTCCGATCACAGATATATTGCATAAGCAGCTCTTAAGGTCAAAGGAAGTCTGCTGTGTATGTGTGCATATTACTAAAGCATTTACTGTTCCAAGAGTGATTAGGAGAGAAAGGAATTACTATGATAGCAATCATTGTGGTGAATAATTAGGACGCTCGCAATGCAAAAGGTAAGTGAGGAGTAACTTTGGATCACTGCAAAACCTTTAAAATGAACTAGTCCTGTTTTTGAAGAGAGTAAAAATCAGATACAACACCTAAGCCATAGCAGGGTTGGGGTTTTCAGATTGTGTATCTGCTCTGAAAGGTACAATGGCAGGAAAAAAGAGCTGAGGATGCACGCTATTCTGGTGCCCCCGCGGCCTTAGAGAGCTTTCATTATTGTCTTATCTGTGCTGTACTGCGCGGTGGCGATGGTGAAAAGGGGCGTCGTCATGGAAACGTAAAACACAACCCCACCAAACGATATGAGGTTGAGCCGCGAGACGTTCTTGGAGGAGGTCCGCGGTCCGTCTGGGTCACATTATATTTGATGTGAGTTGATTTTCTCAGGGAAAGCAAAGCACTCGAGGTTGATATTATCCGCGCACAGGGTGATGCATTGAAATATATAGGAAGAGTAATTGTGTGGCTTGCTTCGCTGTAGGGGTGAATAGGAACGGCATCAACTGATCTTTATTATGAGAAGTAAACAACCATGTGTCATTTTAGGCAATATGAAAGCAATCTTATTTCCTTATTTCATTTGAAGCAACATGTTTTCATAGATATATGTAGCTTAGAGCAGTGCCCAAGGACCAGTCTCCAGGTCTTGAGCTAGGTTTTGTCACTGGAGGACTTTGCCTATTGTGGATTTTTTTTAGGTTGATCAGGGAAATCAGAGTAGGCTTCACATAGAAAACCTATCTCTATAAATTGGCCTAGGGAATGAAATGTAAGACCTTCTTGCTGTAAGGTGAGGGAGCAAGCACCACTCAGCCACAAGTATTTTTTAAAGAGATAGTTTGGGTTTTTTTGACATGAATCTGTATGTTTCCCCCTCAGCAGTGTCATGCATCAACACTGACTTACCTCCCGACAGCGTTTGGTGAGCCGAGTTCTTCCCCAGTTTTAGTGCTGATGAAAGTAGTCCGGGAATTTGGCTGGGGTCACGAAAATAATCACACACAAAGCTTTTTTTAATCTTGCCAAAGTTTCCTCAGAGCAATGTTTTTGACAGGAAAACCGTGAAATGTGTGTGGAGATTCAGCCAGATTCGTGTTTTATATATATTCTCATGTAGCTTATACAAGCTTATATACTTATCGCTGTAGCTCTCACATTAGCTCTCTTGCGTCGCGGTGGTCAACAGTCTGAGCACGTAAACACTGCCGAACTACTGAAAAAAGTGTTAGATTCGTGCGCGGCTTCACCTGGTGGCAGCACAGTGATATGAGCGGAGAGAAAATAGTACCAAGCGATTATGAGGTCTGACTTTTTCATGGTTCACCATTTTGTGATGCAAATGTATCACCCATTTGAATACATATTGTTATGAGAAGAAAAATGCCTTATTCTCGTGACCTCAGCCAACTTGCCGGACACTTTTGTCAGCACCGAAAACAGGGAAGAACTCGGCTCAGTGGACGCTGTCGGGAGATAAGTGACAGGGACATACAGATTCATGTCAATCCCTTCAAGGCAACTTTTTTTTACAGAAATCTCTAACAGTCCATGGTCTACACTTTTCATTTTAATGTCCATTGTAAAAAAAAAACAAAACAAAAAAACTTCCTTTTGCCCACACAGAGCTGGGGAAGAAAGCCTTTGTCCACTCTGCACCTTTTACCTGGAACTTGTTCCAGAAAGACTGGAAATTGTCTGAACTATTGTCCTTGTTTTTAAAACCAAACTGAAAGCCTTATAGACTCTGCCTCTATAATGTGCAACTGTTTTTCATAACCTGTGCAATTTTAATGTTGTTTGTTTATATGTACTTGTTTTGAAATTTGCTGCCTCTTGGCCAGGGCTTCCTTGAAAAAAGAGGCTTCCTGGTTAAATAAAGGTTAAATAAAAAATAAAAAGATGTACTATGTAAGTTTTCTGCTTGGAGATGCCATTACCTTACCAAGAATGTTTCACAGTATGGCATTAAACTCATCTGTCTCTAACAGGCCAAGTTATAGGTCAAGGAGGCAACCCCACTCACAGGTTTGCATGATTTTAAGGTTTGTTTTTGAGCAATAGGAACACCTGAATAAATGCACAATGATAAGCTAAATGCCATACTATGAAAACCTTCCAAGCAAAGCAATAATATTTCCATGGAAACAGGCAGGTAGCAGGCAGAAAAGGTTACATAATGTACCTTTAATTACATACAATCTTCATAGTCTTTTATAATCACTATTGTGAGCATTTTTACTAAAACTGTGATACACATGTAGAAATTATTTGTAATTTTAATACCCTCTGGCCCATTGTAAGACTTTTCTAAGGGCACTATAACAGTATAATAAAATTGATCTCATAACAATTACCTTGATAGAATAAAACCTAGCTCCTTTGTTTCAGCTCTACATGAATACAACCATTATACACGTACTATAGCTTTAAAGTATTGTAAAAGCACATTGTTACCTGAACAGAAACATGAGCGCAAAGGTCAGAAAATTGTTGGCAAACTTTTCTTGTGCATTAATTAACAACATTTACCGAGCTCATTTGCATTTGTATTGAGTGAGAGAGCGCAGTCTGGCTCTCGTGTTGATCCACTCTTACATCAGTAATCGGTGCCTCCACCTGGGAGTGAACCAGTCCCACAGGGAGACAGATTCGGCAGGCTCTCCCCGAACGCTGCTCAATGTCTTGTCTATTCTTTTCTTCTGGGATAGTGGCGGTTACACAGACTCAACATCAATAGTATTTGTGGAGTGGTTAAGGCTGATAAGAATACAAATGATTGCCGTGAGCTTGCTTTAAGGCGGGTGTGTCAGTACAGCTTGTAAGACACAACTCAGGGTGATGTAGTCAGAGCAAGTACAAACACGCTGATTGAACTTAGTTGGATTTGTTTAAATGTTTGCTTTTATTTACTTGACGTTTATGAGAGAAGATAGAAATATGCCAAAAAGGAAAATTCTGAATTGGTACACCACATTTTAAATGACTTCAAACCACATATAGCAACATATTTGTACTGGGGTTGTCAAACGTATTGGAAATAACGTACTAATCAATACTGAAACTAGTATTGAAACTAGATAATCATCTGAGCAGGTATCAATATAAAAAAGTCACATTGACAGGACAGCTTGACCTTTCCTGAATAGCTTTAGAATAATTTGACAAGTATAAGACCACACAGACCATGGACAACTATGGAGCCTATCTGGAAGACTGAGGGATTACAGATCTATGAAAGTACTATGATTTCATGTTGAAAATGACATGTCTACTCTCTAAATAAAGAGTATCTACACCCTTTTAGTAATCAGTGATGATGTGGGCACAGTTGCGCATGTATTTTTCTGACTTTTTTTCAGAGTTTGGGTGGTCCTGCAACTTATACTCACATGCGACTTATATATTACATTTTTCACACTGACAGTCCATAGACCAAATGTATGAAGTGTATATCTGAATAAAAAATGAAAAAACAAATCGTTACCCGTTTTTTCATTTTGGTTTTATAGACAAATAATAAAGGAAATAGTTGTTTTTTTATTTTCTTATTTTTGGTTCTATATTGAAAAACTAATGAACGAATGACACACGGATTCTTCTCTATTGGGTTGTTTCTGTAACTTGCCTTTCAAGATGAAAAGTTGGTTCTTGGTCTCCAATTTTATAAAATAAATTCTCCCCTTATAGTCCGGTGCGACTTATATATGTTTTTTTTTCTTCATTATGCATTTTTTTGGCTGGTGCAACTTATAGTCCGAAAAATACGGTATGGCAGAACTCAGCAGCTTGTCGAGCTCGGCGAGAGGGTTTTCGCCAAAAGATTGCGAATATTTCCTCCACAAGCTGACTTTCACAAATGGCGTCCGAATGCCAGGTCCTTGTGTGAACAGTGAGTAAAACGTTCTGGTAGAATATCAATTCTGACAACCACACACAGAACAACCAGACATTTTGGTGCTGGAAATGTTTTTATCTCTGTCTTCTTCTATCCGTGTTCAGTCTGAATGAATCTGAATGAATGGGGAACAACGCCACTTCAACTTTTTTTAATCACTTCCTCTCTAAAAGGGTCTGTATTTAATATCAGTTTAAAATGGTGTATTTTGATACTAACTTGTAATAGAGTAGTGGCAGGCATCATTGTAGTAATGCTCGTAGACATGGTGGTTGAGTGGTTAGAACTTTGGCCTGATAATAAGCGAGTTGATACCCTGGCCAGGAGTGAACAACAGTTCGCATGTTCTTCCTGTTTCTGAGTTGCTTACCTCCCCTATCATCCTAAAACATGCACAATGTACTTGACCTGACCATATATCGAACTCCAAATCTGAAGACGAGTACAGTCTTTAGTAAATAGTGGTATTAGCACTTGTGAAAATATGTGTCTCTCTAAATATCTTTGTTGCCAGACAGTTTGACTTGTTAATTGTAAATATAGCAAGTCGTAACTTTAGTACAATTACATAACTCTTAATATAACCCATCCATATTCTGAAGCACTTCATTTTGAATCGATATGCTTATCCACCCAATAACATTCAGATCTACTTTAAGAACCATCTGGGACAACAATAACTCAAAGATGACGACAACGCATTTCTGCTCCAACAACTCCAATGGGAACTCTATATCTATATTTATCTATAGACTCTGATATATATGGACCATAGTAACCTCCCTCTGAAGTGAAGTCACCATTGACGCAGACTGCCGTTTCACCCCGCTGTAGTCCCCGCAGTGCCACAGTGCTCAGTGTAAAAGTGTTTTAGGAGACAGATGAGTGGACACATACATCTTGATAGGACTTGTTCAGGCACAAACATGGTGTCTTCCTCCCCTCTGTCCTTTGACCTCCCACTGCTTCTATTACCCGAGCCACCTGCGCGACCTCCGGCACTTCCAATCTCAGCGCTTACGTAACAAAAGCAACAGAAGAAGAAAAAGCAGGAAGTCCAGACAAGTGTCAACAACAGGACTAAAAACTAGGGTAAAAGTTAGCTGGGTTTAAGCTGTTATGTGGTACCATTTTGTGGAACATTTTTTAACTTTGAAACCCATGGATATAAACAATTTCACCTTAATGCTGAACAATGTGTTTTGTTCATCAGAAAAAGAAACAATCAAACATAGCCATATTACAGTCAATATAAGTGTCTTCTAGATTGATAGCTTGATGTATTTGAACATTTCAAATGTTCAAGACTTCAGTAACAATTTGGACAGTAAAATTATAGCCAAGCAGATGATGGCCCTCCATAAGGTCACGGTCAAGGTCAAGTAATGGTGCATTCAATTATCCATCTGAAACGGAGGTCCGAGGACGTTGACACGCCCCTTTTCCTCAGACGGCAGAACTCGGAAGAGCTTGGAGGAGATTGTGCAAGATTTACGAGACCGAATCCAAGATGGCTGTGCCCAGTGTCACTTGTAGTATGAACTGTTTTCTTTTGAACTGTTTTCGTTTGGACGCTTTATTGGTTTAAATGGCAATTTCAGTAACTCATATAACTGCAATACCTTACTGCGTCCATATTACCGCCTATGGGTATGGTAATCGGTGTTGCCCATTTTTTTAGCCCATTTCCTGCTAGCTAACGTGCCAAAATGATCTGCTATCACACGACACCAACACATTCACTTCACTAAAATTCTGAATTATACTATTTATACTGAATTCTTCCTCAAGATTGTGTAGGTGAAGCACAGACTTATTTTGGAGCGCCTGGTACTCGACCGGCGCTAATGCAACAGCAGCTTTCCGGTTAGCATCGGTCGAGTACCATATTTTTTTCCGAGTCAGACACATGAAACACAATAAAACGGTTGAAGTGTGGACGTGACGTATCCAAGATCCAAATGGGAGATGGATGGATAAATGAAAGCAGCATAAGAGTCACATTTGAGGAGGTTTTTCAGTGTAAAAAATGAATAAATAATGAAAACAAATAAAGAAAAAGCATAAAAAGTTACATATTCTGTCTTTTAAGTAGAATGTTGATTATTTTTCATATGCAGGATAATTTGAATGGCACATGTTTGTGTTTGTTTGTTCATTGTTTCAGTCAGGTTTACAGACAGCAGTGCACCCTACCTGTCGTTTTGCATTATATAACACCAAAGCGCTCCAGCTGCGAAGAGAAAACATGACCTGTGTGAGAGAGGTGAGGAGCGTCACCGTGCTGAGGGCAAATGTGCACGACCTGTTCTGTGCAGGATTTCAACGCAAAGAAACAAAGCCAAGCCAGAGATCACAGATGGCAGGAGACAATGGAGCTCTCTGTTATTCATAGGGCGCACTGATCTTGAACTTAAGAGTGGCTTTTTATAATTATCCGCGTTACCATGCCAACTAGTCTTAGGGTGACCACAAATTGGAGTAAAGTGGAACAAATTGTGCTACGTGGTGGGACACGGTGGGATGAACAACAGAAATGGCAGAGTGTCATCGATGACAATGTTTCCAACCAATATAACAAAGAGAGATTAGAAAAGCAGTTAATCAGAACCAAGAAAATTATTGTGTTTTTTAATGTAAATTTCACTGTGAGTCATGATTGCCAGAGTTCAGATGGGCAAGACTGACAGGTGGATAATCCAGTCAGGAACACACATGCTCTGCATCAAAACAATCATATCTGCTTAGGAAAAAAGGAAGGACAAAATAGGTGAATCAATGCACGAAGCACAAACGCTGTTAATATTAGGTGAGAGAAATTTGACTTTATTCAGAATGATTTGTGACCATGAGCTCTTCGAGACGCCATGGAGGGAGTGAGTTATACCCTCCTGTATAAATAATACAGAGATATGATTACGGATAAGGTCCTAAATGGCTGTGTGGGACAACCAAATAAGGGTGAGGTGGTCCCCCTTCCTAGTCTGAGTATGATTTTAAAGCACCATTACAAAACATCAGACAACTTTCACCTAATATTTAAATGCTGAATCCTAAATCCTAAACAAATGCCTAATAGAGAGAAATCAGAATAAATTTCTGCAACCAACCCATCCATCCAGGAAAATGAAAATAAAATGGAATGATAAAAATGTATTTAATCCAATTAATCACAATACTTGAATTATTACACTATTGGTCCATCAAAAGTAACAAACAGTAAGTATGTGCAGAGTTTGGTATATTGAACTTTACATTTGACATACTAGTTGTATACTTCCTGTTTGTCTGCATTAAAGTGCCCATATTATGCTATCTTCTGATCTGTTATGCTGTTGTTTCCTCATCAAAAACATGCCCGGAGTTATGTTTTGTTTCATTCACACAAACCCTGCATATTTAGGATGAGTTCTTCTCTCAAAAAGAAATCACCTTGTGGTAATACAGTAGTCCCCTGTGTTTTTAAACTCCATGCTCCTTCACTGGAAACATTTGGATGATTTCAGTCCTGGAATGGCCTGTCTCTACTGAACTATAAGTAATAGGTAGCTGTTAAAAACATGAGTCCAGGTATGTTTTTGATGAGGTAATAACGTTCTAACATGGCTAAAAGCTTACATGAGTCAATATTGTGGAATATAGGACCTTTGACACTTGACACGTTAGCTGTATACTTCCTGTTCATCTGCGTTAAATTATATTGAGAACAGTACATACGCTTCTCTGGGGCTTGACTATTTATATTTGCCATTTCTTGCTAAATTTCATCTTGACCTGGAATAAAGTCATTCAGTTCCATAGGAGCACAGTATAGGCTCTACTGTATAATCCTGCTGCTAAACTAACACTGTGGCCTACATTCACAGCCACTTAAATAAGATACAATCCTTAGTAAAGCTTAGGTCTGCACATATTAGTCTTCTACTGTCAATGACGCAAGACTGTACCAAAAAAAGACGAAAGGGGGGAAGGAAAAACCCGCTTATACAACCCCATCTGGGCCCCAAAAATCTCTGTACTCATTAATCCTCAAATCACTGCTAGCTCTCTGCCTCCAAAATGTAGGTAGAAGGCAGATTTTCAAGCTCCTCGGGCAGGCAAATAGGAATTCATCCAGTTTAAAATGCATGGTATCTTGTCTCTTCTCTCCTCTGTGCGAGCTACAACATGAAAACAGCACCCGAGGCCCAGCCCATGACAAAACAAAGAGATTAAATGACCTGCGAATGTGACTTTCCAATTCTGCCATTAGCTTGTATTCAACTCAGACGACTGCTGCCCCCCACTGGAGACAAGTGAGACATCATCAAGCAGAACAGTGAAGCTTTTGATGTCAACTTGGTGCTGTGGAGCTTCTAGAAATAAGCCTGTCACAAAAATAAGAATTTCTGAATTGTTTAGTAAATAACTGAATAAACAACTTTTTTTAGCGGTCAATATTTACCGTAGATACTTTTTGCACTATATTTTAATGTTTCTGTGATGTGTTAATATTAATATTTGAGTTGTACTCGTGCGTTTCAGCTTTTGGTTGTAAAGAGCCATTTTGAGGACGTTTGACTCTTCAAAAGATGTAATATTTTGTTCTGAATTGTTGATTTTTATGGGAACAGTCCAAACTCTGTTAGCTGAGAGCTTCTGGAAGTTCACAGAGATTATGATGATTTATGGTAATAATAAATACAGGCTGAAATGGTGTGACTGAAGGCTTCTAGATACAGAATATCTACAAATAAAGTGTATCATTGATGGAAATAAGAAATTATTTGTCTTTGTATAAGAATCTCTTGAGGCTGTTTGCCGTCTGCTTCTTACTATACATTGTTTTACGGTCTGAGAATCAGGAAGTAAGAAGTTAGCATGCTATCTACTAAGTTATTAGCATGCTAGTTGTTGTTAACATTATCGTGACTCAGCTCTTGCATCTGAAAGTTGTGAAAAGCACTTCTCATCTCAATCAGAATGCATAAAGTGAGTATTAACTCCAAAGTCCTTAAAATGTTTTTTACATTTCAGTAAAAATCAGGTACACCTTTAATCATTGCAAACCTAATGATGGCGAGAAGTTTTTGAAATTTTCCATCTCGGAATTGGGGTTGAAAAAAATGTCTCAAGTGCGTTTAGCCTCTTGACTTGGAATGCAAAAACAGAATGCAAATGTGTGAGCCCCAGTGAGTAGAGATTGGAGGGCCAAATGTCAGCCAGCCCCAGCAGATGGTGAGAAGAGCCGGGCTGAGTGGGTGACCTCGGCGGGTGACGATGGAGCAGGGAGAGATGGGAAAACTGCGTCTGCGGATCACTGAATGTCACTATAGCTAAATATGGGCAGCACAAGTATGAAAGTTAAACAGAGCTGTCAGAGTTACAGGTTCAGTATTACAATCTGTCATATATCGGGTATAGTTTAGCAATTTATTCTCTGTCACTAGATTCAAATGTTAAATGTGAAGATTGTTATTATTACTATCATTATTATCAGTGAGTGAGTGAGTAGGGACGTTTCAGACATGTGGTTGAGATGAGTTTAAAAGCTCGTTTCAAACATTTTAGAGGCCAGTGACGATTGGGCATCACCAGGCAGACCATTGCTAACACAACTAG
Organism: Odontamblyopus rebecca; assembly: GCA_030686955.1. Lineage (NCBI taxonomy): Eukaryota > Metazoa > Chordata > Actinopteri > Gobiiformes > Gobiidae > Odontamblyopus > Odontamblyopus rebecca. The sequence goes on along the minus strand of CM060672.1, from coordinate 12,584,069 downwards.
CATGCTAACAGCACACCAGCGTTAATTACAGGTTCACTGCCAATAAAAAACACTTCATAATTAAATGCAGACAGATCCTGTATAGCTTTAAAATGATCTTGAGCTGCATCAGAACAAGTATAAGACTACATAAACTAGTATACGCCACTCCCGGACTACAGATCGCATGGTGATATCAAAGAAAGTACTTAATGTTGAAAGTGTTTTATTGCCTAAAGAAAGTGAGAGTGTTTTAATTATAATTATGGTATGGGAATCAATATCCACTCAAGTGTCAGCACTAACACACACAAAAAGTACAACACGCTCTTTAAAATCTCAGGTATTCCACTGATGAAAAGTAGTTCCTCTTCGTTTTATAATCCTTTTGCTTTCCTTCTATTCATAGCACTGTTTAGGTCACAATCTTCCATCATCTCAAATACCACGTTTAATTCTTGCATTCATAGCCCCACTAGAGAAAAGCGTGTCCATTTATCTCAAGTACATCTCATTCTGTGGCCAGTGAGCTCAACCTAAAAGGCTCTAGAGGAGACACTTAATGGACCAATAAAGGTTTGACTGTTTTGTCCTCCGCCGCATAATACATCGAAATTCTAAAATTAGTTGTGCATAGTCGTCTGCCGCGTGGTGAAAGATTGATTTGCACCGTGTAATTTGGTCTGAAAGAGGAAGCCACCGAGCCGAGGCAAAATTTTTCCCACTCTGAATAATAAACCAAAGCTACGTTTTAGAAAGGAATGTCTCACAGCTCTTTATAATGACATGTTAAGGATACTGTAGACCTTTGTTTTTGCGACAATGTCAATGTTTCCAGTATATCATATCATTATGATATTAATGTCTGTCTTTTTCCTACAAACGCATTCTTACAGGTGCACTATTTTTTTGTGGTGAGTTTTCTATGGAGATGTTACTGCTTTGTCTGGAATGTTCCACAGTATGGCATTAAATAAAGCACATGTGATCTTTAAGTTAACGCCGTTGCGAAAATTGCAGACATAACAATATCATGATTGAGATAAGCAGGTAATGGGCCCTAACTAGACAAGTTACGTACCTTAGAAATATTAGATATTGCATTTTTTAAGATTTTGAATTCAAATACTAGACAATTTCGCCTCTAAAATCTGAAATCATCCCAAGTACCCTCTGGCCAGTGCCCCTGATTGGGGTACACCATCTTAGACCATGCTCCAACGCCTTTATATTCCAATAAAGAAGATAGCTACCGGCTGGTTTCATTCCTGTCTTGTTAATAATGTCTGCCTGTCTTTCTGGTATAGAGTAATCCCTGTGGTGCAGTTTACTATATTAAACATAAGACTTAGATTCATGCTCGCTATTCACTTATATGGGGGTTCTTAATCTTTCAGCCAACAGTAGCTCTTAGCAGCTTGCCAGTGTTTCTTCATAAGATATGGTATTGCACATATGGTACGGGAGGGCAAAAATCATTTCATATTATACAAATTTCATATAGTATAGATCATGATTCTCAACTGGAAACTGCCTTTACAGTATCTATTGAATTTCTCATGGGAAAAATGCAAAAAATAATAAATACCATGAGGCGTATATTCAAGAATGCATGAAATAATAAATCGGATGGAGCTATTTAGCTGCACAGGTTTTAGTGGCACTGGAAAGCAGAGCCTGACACAGGGAAAACATGCACATTTTAGTGGATTTTAGTGTCAGTATTTCACAACTATCACTACAGTGTTTTAGGGGTGTGCAAAAATATCAAACTTTTGATATATTGTGATACTAAATTTGATGATGCAGTATCGTTATCGTGGGCTGCTGTATCGATGTATCCCTATGAGTATTTTTTGGCACCTTTTAGCAATTTTTTTGTGCCCACACTACAATTTTGTTGCTTATTTAGTATTTCAGTTTAAAATAAATGTATTTCATATTAACTTTGCACAAGTAGTGGTTTAACAAAGCATGTGTTCTTAAACAACAGCAATATACAGTATCATGTGCAATATATCGATTATTATTATGTATCGCCATATCGTAATAATTACATAATAATTAATAATAATTAATTACATTACATCAAATCGTGAGGGACCCTGTGATTTCCATCCCTACTGTGTTTACTGCAGAGTAGAGAGCAAATGTAATGTTTTCACTCGACAAATCAAGAGGCACAAGTTGCAAACTCTAAAAGCAGAAACACCAGCTGCTAATAACACTAACACTGTTAATAGATGTGCTGTCTTCCCTGGATATTTTTGACAAGAACAAGGCAGGCTTCCTTTGAGAAAACAGAGCTATTTTTGTTTTCCTTTCACTTCTCATATACACCAGAGTGAAAACGCGCTAACAATGAGGCTGTGGTGTTTCCTTGCACATCCTGGCAAGTAGACCACACTGTTAAAACACGAGGCATGTAGATAGGGTTTCCAAATACTACTTACTACAAGAGTATATTAAGTAACTTTCTGGAGGACATTCAGCTACCTGCTTCTCTGTAATGTTCCACAATATGGCATTAAACTGATCAGTTTTTGCCTTTTTCAGCTGCAGGTATTTTCCTAGGGGTGGGACGAGACATAATTTCCACAAGACGAGATGAGAAATGAGACTGGGTCCACGAGAACGAGACAATGAGAGATTTTATTTGCAATTCACTTTCCAATTTTGGCCTCAAATGTTTTTTATTTTATTTAATACTTTTGTGTCCATTCTAGCGTTGCTTTTTGGAACTATGAGAGATGTAACTCAATTAATATCTAACCATTTTAACCACTAACTAAAAAAGTCACATGAGATTGAGAGATCTTGTGGCTCGAGATCTTGTGGTTTGAGATCTTGTGGCTCGAGATCTTGTACCACGCCTATGTTTTATTGCTCAAAATATCTATCTATAAACAGGCATTCCTGTCCAAAAATGAAACTTGGGGAACCTCCATGAAGACAAACAGGTGGCGGACTCTCAGAAATGTTAGATGGTTAAGTAAATAAGCACTGAGACAGGTGGATTTAGACCAGCCAACAGAATACAATGCATTTTGCAATCATCTCTAGAGATACCACAAATCTACTGAGAGAATAACATAATAACTTTTGAAAGAAAAACTTTATCTTATCTTTATACGCGTTCACAATGTTCAGGGGTAAAGCGTTATATTTTATTACCCATTTCAGTAGAAACTGTGTCAAAACAGTTGCCTTTGATCCAGAATACACACTTACACTTAAACACTTTACAAAGATGTGAGTCCAGTCACCACTGAATCTCCCCATTTTCAGATGGGCGTAATTGACAGGAGGATTAGCCAATCAGGGACAAGCATAATCTGCCCATATCAAAACAAATATGGCTGCTTATATGAGGACTAAAAAACATTGTGGATTTTTTTAAATGATCAAAACATCAAACTGCTATTTTATTTGGTTTGTAAATGTGTTAATGGAAAAAAAAAACAATTCTGCTTGCTTCTCGAGAAACAGCGGAGGGCATAGAGGGTGACCATGTCTGTATAAAAGATACAGAGAGATATCACTGTAGATTTGTCAGTCAATCAAAAGCCCAATCAAACATATGTTGCAGTAGTAGAAAATGCCTAAAAAGGAACAGGAATAGTTTAAGTTAAATGGTAAACTCTGTAATACAACACGCGCCAAGTATACCCCATTGCATTATACCACAGAGAAAATCTTTTGTTTTTTGAGAACTGCCATATCTTTCCTATGATTTGAAATAAAAAAACAGCTTTTTTTATCTCTTTGGTTCACAAGAAGAGATTCTGTTGTGTTGCTTTTCTGCAGGGATGAGTCAGGGGGCTTTAGAGGCAGGCGAGTGGAGAGTGGATGGATAAGTGAAATTCACCTCTGCACCAAAATGCCTATTGCAAGAAGAGAGGCCAATTTCCCGGCTCGAGTTTCTTTTGCCATTGCCCTATACTGTCCAATCTTGTCACACATGGCTGCTTCTGTATTGTCCCACGCCTAACTCCAAAATACCATCCGCCATGCTGCAAGTAGCATACCTAAACTGTATGGGTATTTGGCTTGTCTGAATAAATGATATCCAGATACTAACTGAGACCAAAATGAGGCTTGGAAATAGATATGAGTTTGAACAGGTAAAAAATAATAATAATATTGAAGAAAATTACAGAAAAAGTTATTTTAACTTGCTAGTCCCTTGGTTGTAAAGGTTTTAGTAATAACAATAATAATAATAATAATACATTTTATTTATTAGATGCCTTTCTGGACACCCAAGGTCGTCTTACAACAACATAAACAAATTAAGTACAATACGATATTTACTGAAATTAGAATAAGATCACATAAAATTAAAGATGAATAAGGTTTGAAAGGTTAAAAAATACAGTTAAGGCACTGACTGCATCACAAATAAACTGTCAGTGCTTTAACCTGAATACAGGACATATGTTTTTCTCCTTCTCAGTGCATGGACAGGCATCAGGTGAAAGCTCAGAGCCTCCAGAATTCACTCACTGAGCTGCAGAGGCTACACTAGCACTGGCTGTTTAGTGGTTTAGGTTGTATGTGTCCAGATCAGAGAGGGTTTTTGTCGGACATTCTGCTTTCTGACTGGATAATTGTCTTGAGAATCAAAACACCAAACTATAACATAAACAGCCATCAAATTAACATTACACATATATATATATATATATATATATATAGGTATATATAGGTATATATATATATATTCACACACAGCCTGCACAGGAGCAGGCCTTGAGCACCCGAGCAATAGAGGCCCAGATCTACCACACCAGACAAGACCCAAGGTGTAGGTTGTGCAAAGAAGTGCCTGAGACAGTCCAGCACATAACTGCAGGGTGTAAGATGCTGGCAGGGAAAGCGTACATGGAGCGACATAACCAAGTAGCGGGCATAGTGTACAGAAACATCTGTGCAGAGTACGGGCTGGAGACCCCAGGATCAAGGTGGGAAACACCTCCAAAGGTTGTGGAGAATGAGTGGGCCAAGATCCTGTGGGACTTCCAAATACAGACTGACAGAATGGTGATGGCGAAACAACCAGACATCGTGGTTCTGGATAAGCGGGAGAACCAAGCCGTGGTGGTGGACATTGCAATACCGAGCGATGGCAATGTCAGGAAAAAGGAACACGAGAAACTAGAGAAATACCAGGGGCTCAAAGAAGAGCTGGAGAGAGCCTGGAAGGTGAAAGCATCGGTGGTGCCTGTGGTGATCGGAGCACTCGGGGCCGTGACCCCCAAACTAGAGGAGTGGTTGCAGCAGATCCCAGGAAGGACAACAGACATCTCAGTCCAGAAAAGTGCAGTACTGGGAACAGCAAAGATACTGCGCAGAACTCTCAAGCTCCCAGGCCTCTGGTAGAGGACCCGAGCTGATGAGGGTGAGAGAGACCAACCACCGTGGAAGGTGAGAAATGCGTTTTTTATATATATATATATATATATATATATATATATATATATATATATATATAGTATATATATAAAAAAAAAAAACGCAATGCGTTTTTTATATATAGATATATATATATATATATATATATATATATATATATATATATCAATACAGTATATATATAAAAAAAAAAAAAAAAACGCATTTCTCACCTTCCACGGTGGTTGGTCTCTCTCACCCTCATCAGCTCGGGTCCTCTACCAGAGGCCTGGGAGCTTATATATATATATATATATATATATATATATATATATATATATATATACAAACATATACATATACATATATATATATAAATATATATATATATATATATATATATATATATGTATATATATATATAGTAGGGTTGGGCGGTAATACGTTATCCTGCGGTATCAAAAAGTAGCAACGGTATCAGTTTTATTACTGTCATTTTAAAAAATCTGCATAAGGACCTAAAACCACAGCGTGGACTTTCTCCCCTCCGCTCTCTCTCCTCTTCAAACGTTGTTACGCACAGAGATTTCCATCCACACGCAGCGAGGAAGAAAAAAAACCTGACTGACGCTTTGTGTGTGATGTTGAGCAGAAAACTTTGCAATGGAGACATTTTATTGAACGCCGAGAGTCAAGAGGAGGGCAAAGTCACACTTTCACGGAGGAGACGGTAATGCTCAATTTATGGTTCTGCGTCAAAACGTGTTTATGTCGACATGCATCCCCTACTAACAGCATCCGACCGCCGTGCCCCTCCCAAACTTTCTAACTACGTGTCAAAACGATGTAGACAGTGAGGGGAAGCGACATAGACAATAAGGGCTGCGATTGGTCCTCTCCACCATCGCTCCACATTTCCGCTACTCCACTCATTATATACTTTGAGTAATAATGTGTTTAATGCAGCTTTGCACATATTTGTTATACGTTTTACAGAAACAAAACTTAAAATTGCATGGCTAATTTGCATAAACTATGATGTGATCAAAAGAGCTGGAACGTTTGGTTTGATCAGAATTTGTGCCTCATCTTCAAATATAATTCTGCTATTCTGTTTCTGAATGGTTTAGGTGCAAGCGACAAAATAATTCTTAGTCAGGGTCATACCGTATACCTCGGTAAAATGCTGAGAAGGTTTGACGGTATCAAAATTTGGATACCGCCCAACCCTAATATATAGACATACATAATTTCCATATATTAATCATATTTTGATAAATTTCTCACAGTGGTACCAATTTTGTGTTGAAAATCAGTCTTTTGCTTGGTATCAAAATAAAATTAGACATTTGTGTATTGTACCAACACTAGTTGCTAAAGGCGATGATTTAGTACAAACTTTCTTACATACGCTGCTCTTTTTTTGAGGCATTCATCTTGAACACCTATGATTACCGCTAAAATGAGTCTGAACTTGAGACGACATTAACAGTACTTTGTGCAGCAACGGAGGGCTATAACATAATAATAGCACAGAGAGGCAGCGCCACTTCAGAATATCCCTTTTCCCTGAAGTAGAGTGCTTTCTTTGATCATCAAATTGTTCTCCTGAAAATCCTCCTGTTCACGAATTATCTGGGCCGCTGGAGTGGAAACTGAATTTTCGGTGGACGCCAAAGCTTCTTAAAAGAAAAAAGAAGAGAGAGGAAAAAAGCAACGGGCAACTAATAAAAAGGAGTGAAAATGACACAAATTGAATCAGGCAGCAATAAAGTAATATATGATCCTATCTCGCTTGGCCACAGTGCAGAAGTAATCAAGGTCTATAGAAGTTACAACACAGATCAGATGAGGACGTAATTTTTTTTTCTTCACCCCCACTCCCCCATAAAACAGAACAGCATGAAGAACACTGTCCCCTGGGCTGAATGATATTGAAACTAACTGGCATAGCTGCACACTAATATTCCCCCAAGAAGAAATTATGCTTCTTTTATTAGATTCTCAGACAACACCAGGCATCAGCTATCAGGCATTACATTATAAGCACCTGACACTGTGTGCTTAATATGTCTACATGCTAACAATACAGAAGAGTGTGTGTAAAACCACCATTATTTATAGTTATTTGAATGAATATTTCAATATTTTTGTATTATCTCAATAAAAATATCCAGACAATATTTTAACAATGCATCAGGATTGTGCTAAAATGTGCCTGTAAACGTTTTGGTAGATGGTCAATTCAAGCACAAAATGTGAATAAAGCATCAAATTAATCACAAAAGAGCAGAAATATTGCTTTGGTTGTCCTTTTCGCAGGTCATTTTTAATAGGCTTCATTATAAAAGATATACTTTATATTCTAACGTTATTACTTGCGACATGCTGCGGTCGTGTGGTTTTGGAAAAAAGGATCGAAGTGTGATTGTATCGTTGATTAAAAGTCCAATACTACACAAAAATGTCTCTTGTGAGCTTTAAGTCATGTTATAATGTTGTTATCTCGTCAAAAACATATTTTTATATTTCATTCACACATGTTTGATTAATCCTGCATTTTTAGTCTGTCCATCTCCTAAGTTCAAAATCCTCTGTTCCACCTTGTGATGTCATGAAGCTGTAGTTTTCAACTTGTGTATCAGAGATGGGCAAATATAGGGCTGAAATTACCCAAATACAGTGAAGGTGTATTGAGTTTAAAAACACAGTGAAGAACTAAATAGCCTAAATATGCAGGGTTTGAGTGTTGAATGAAACAAAACACATCTCTAGGTTTGTCTTTGATGATGAAACAACACAACATAGATCAGAAAATAATGTAATACAGGCCTTTTAATACTACAGTTAGATTTGCAATTTATATTTTAAAACCAGGATACAATTACAAATAACATACATATAAATACACATATGAACTTTGAAAGCACTATATTAACAGCTACTATGCCATATCCATCCATGATAATATACGTTTGGAAATGAAGTCCAATTTGTAGCTTGTAGCTTTTCTTTTGTTCTTTCTACTTTGAGACAATTACAATTTCTAAATTAAATAAGTGTGACTTCTAACTCCTTCACACTTTAAAGATGTTAATTTAAATTTAATTAATAAAACAATCTGTGAACACTTTTGTAGTGTGAAAAAGTCCTCAACATGTATATACAGTAAATATGAATCCAAATGTGAAATTAAATTAGTTTAATTAACCCTCGTTTATACCACATTCCAAACATATTGCTTATTCGCTTGGGCAATGGTCCTATTTTCTCATCATTCTGAAAAACATGGATAATTTTATCCAGTTTTAGATATCTGAACTTGAGTAATTAACTCAGTTTTTTTTTCATCTTAAGTTTTTAAAGCTAAGGTCTAAAGTCTATTACTTTCATTAGCGCCGGTGCTGTTTCTCCTGCCTCCTTGCCTACTAATACGAATTCAAAGTGCTGCAAACAGCTATTGCACAACAAACCCTATCAAGTTTATGGGAACGCTAACTAGCTGCCTACGACTCAGTACTTTCTTGGCAATCTGCATGGACCCACACACATTTGAGAGGCTACAGCGAGAGAAATGCTAATGGCACTTATCAACAGGGAAAAAGGCAGTAATAATGAGTGGCCAGGCTGAACTAAATCCTACATATTAATCCCTTCTATACCACAGCAAATGAACTACTGCTTTACTACCACTGCCTCTGCCCTTGGACCCTGATTGAGGCGCTAACGCTGCGCTCGCTTGTCACTTCTAATGTAAATTGCCTGTTAACTGCTGTCAATGGCGGCACGCTTAATTTCCCCAGCTTGATCACGGTTTGTTGTGGTTGCTGTTAAAGTACACATTCATGCATATTCATATCCATTCATCCTCCTCATATGCAGCGGAATTCATTAGCGGCGCCTCCTTGTTAGCTAACACACATCTGCACTATTACTGCGCCTGGCTGATTTACTGTGGAGTTTGTCTCGGGGAAAAACAGGTGGAAAGTAACTGCATACTTTTTTTTTTTTTTTTACAATATTTAATGCAACCTATTTTCTAAGTATTTATTACAAAACTAGAACAACTTTTTTTGCAAAGATAAGTTTTCCTTTAGTAGGCCCAAGAGCAGTGACTCACTCGGGGACACATCTCCAGCTCTAGGATTGGTCAAAACTACCGTAGCTGGAGGATTTTACCTATTATGCATGTAGAGCTGATGGGGTAAACAGGAGTGATGGAGGAAATCCACCCAGACAAGAGGAGAAACATCAGTGTTTCCTGCAGCGCTTTATAGTTAGGGCGACAGTGAGTGTGTTTACATGCACCTCAGTGTCTCAGTTATTAGCCATATCCCGATTATCGCAGTATTCGGGATACTGCAAATACATGTGCGTTGAGAAACCGGGATACTCATATCCAGGTACACATGGGCAAATGTAGTATCCCGGTTTCTTGACATAATCTCACAAATGCGCAAGTGCAAAAATGATACATTTAAGAAAGCAGCAAAAATACAAACAACCATGAGCTCCTTTAGGACAGGAAGCTCGGAAGCTTCCTAACCAGTGGTAAGGAGCTATGAAGTATCCCACAATCTACTGCGCAGATCAAACTGAACATTTCCAAATACTACTGTACAAGTTATACCCTGGATCAGATTATTAACTAAAATCTTCTGCATAAATAAACTCAACTTTACAACATATAAACCATAACCACTATAGAGACACATCAGCCTGTTTGATAATATAATGTAGCTTTATGCAAATGTGTTTACGCTTTACAGAAATAAAACTTAAAACCACATGGCTCATTTGCATAAACTGTAAGCTCTGAAAAAACGGCTCGCTCCTTGTCCGACTAAAGTACAGTGCAATATGAGTGTTCTTTCTGTGACAGAGGGATGTGCTGCTGATGGCGAGTCTGTTGTGTGCGTATATCGAGTTGGCGGTGGTTTTCATATGAGTGCAGATTATATATGTGCAGGTTCAGCGCAGCTCTTTATTTAACAGTGATTTCACTCATGTACGGTCACTTTATTTATTCTGGCTACCGTAGTGATGAAAAGACTGAAAAGTGTTTGTCTTTTGGACGACATGCCACAGTATCCCGGTTACTATCGGAATATCCCAGCTAAAGTATCCTACTGGCTTATTCGGGATACTGAAACCGGGATACCGCGCATACATGCACCATGACAAAACTGGGATACTCAAAAAATCTGATCATAACTCCCCCCACTATTTTATGATCTATGCCAGAATTTTGGAGTTGTGTTTGGCTATTTGTGAATTGCCACTCTCTACTAAACAAAAGGTAAAAGACAGATAATAATAATAAAGGATTATTCAAACATGTGAATGAAACAAAACACAACTCCGGTTTGTTTTTGATGAGGTAACAACATTCTACCAGGGCTTAAAGTTCACAAGAGTCAATTTTGTGCAATATATTTATCAATTATTTATCTATATTTGTATTTCTCTTCTCAGTTCACCTTAAGAACATTTTCCTCTGTATTATTTTTGTGGCAATCTGAAGATGTTGACTTTTGGAAGGGCATCTGGTGTAGATCTTTAGCTCGGATGCAGGACCTTTTCACCTCAGACACATATTCTTTAGTTAGCCTCTGTAGGTGTAGCTGAGTCATAATAGGCAACTGGAGCGTGCTATAGGCTAACCTCATATAGTCCAACTGATTTTATTCTAACAGTGACAGTGTGTGACAAGCAGAGGCTGAACTTTCCTCGCCCCGCAGTGGGAGAACTCAGCAGCAGTCAGTTTCGGAGAGTGCGTGTGCATATGAATGACCGTTCATAGCATGACAAAAACCAGGAGAAAATGATGCTTTAGCCATTTTGTTTACCGCCACAGATTTTGATATGTGCTAGCCTGGTACGCGCCGAGTGTAGAGCCGAAAAGACAGCGGCACTTTCACACATTGTAGCTGGAGGGGAGGAAAAGTGTTCTTCCTGTGCAGAATTTAAATGAATGTAGCAAGGACCTTGTTGAACAGTTGCTGAAAATGTGCCGCACATAAAAACAATATCGCAGTAACATCTGAGAGTAGTTTAGCGTTTGGGGAGAAAGGCAAACGGCATGGGGAAAAGGTTCACTGTCAGAATACAATGTTTACCAATGTGTTGTATAAATAGTTGAATGGAAATAAGAATGCGTTTATTTCACGCCATTAGTCACAGACGGTCTATTTTATCAATTATGTTAATGTAATGGCACTGTAATAGCATACATTTACTGTTGGCATCCATTTTAAGAGCCTAAATTGGAATAAAAGCATGGCGGGATGAATAAGTGAGGAAAAAATACAGCAAAATTATGAATAGCTCGGTTATTTGAAGCATGTTCAAAAGACACTCACCACAGCTTCGTCCTCTGTGAGAACTCTCTGCTCATCCTGAATGAATGTCACTTTGGACTGGATTTCTTCAACAGATAGGCTGCAAAAGAAAAGGATTGTTTAGTTGAGTTTTAGTCAATATCAAAATTCAGGCATTTCTACTCAAAACTACTGACAATTCTCTGTAAGTAAAAACAAAAGCAGTTTGGGGCAGAGTTCAGATTATGAAGGAAGAAATGTGAATATTTTATGTCAAATTGTACTGATTAAAAGTCAGCGGTGTTTATATTAAAGGTCCTATATTAAGTAAAATTGACTCGTGTAAGATTTAAAGCGTTTGAATCTTGTGATATCCTCAAAAACCTGAAATTATGTTTTGTTTAATTCACACATGTTAAGTAACCCTTTATTATTACTCTGTCTACATCTCCAAAGCTAAAAATGCTCTGTTCCACCTTGTGATGTCACGCTACCCTTTGTTAAACATGTGTGAATGAGGAAACGACATTATAACAAAGAACAGGAAACAATGTCATATTGGCCCTCCAATCATTTGCTAAAATGATTTTTATTATCTTATATAAGATTACATAAATATACAATTATAACAAAAAACAAAATACAATATTGTAAGACTAAAGGTCTAATATACTGTAGCAAAGGGCTTTTTCTAGTGTTAACAAGAACATTACTGAGCTACGCGGGGTCACGGGGGAAAACCTATTCAGAGTAGGAGTAAGTAGAAAAAGATTAACTATAATATTAGCAAAAGTGTGGCGGTTAGCTAATTTTCCAGCTCTGCCTTTTAAAGTGCATACTACTCATGCGTTATCTCTTGTTTTGTTTGTTTTGTTTGTTTGTTAGTTTGTTTTTTTATTTACTTCTATTTACTTCCTAATAATTTCTTAACTGTTAAGGCCAAAACTCTAAATAACAGTTGAACAATAGTTCTGATTAGACTAATGCAAATAAATGGCAACACGTCAGTGTGAAAAAATGGGACTTCCCTGCACAGGAATTGAATGTGCTTTTTGGATGGAATTTTCCGTGACATACATAGAGTTATTAATTCTTTGGGATACTTTGGAGATCAATATCCCCTGGAGGTGTGGTGCTAACTGTAAGCACAGCTCTGTCTGCTTTTTAGACTTTAATAGATTTTTATTTTAGTGTAACCTGACCAGAAAGAGCTTGCAGCCAGGTAATATTAGCCAGTAGTTTTTCAGTTCAATCAATCTTAAACTTTATTTATAAAGTGCTTTTCATACAAAAAAATGTAACACAAAGTGCTGTACAGTGATTAAAAACAATCACAGATTTCCTTCCACCCACCCATCCACTCACCCAGCCCCCACAGCTGCCCAACCCCACACAGCCAAACAACCCAGACACACTCACACACATACTAACATGCTAAAATACATAAAACTACACATATGTGAGGCTGAATTAATCTCTCTAACCTTTTTGTCCATCTAAACGGACCATGAACGCTCTTCTTGATAACCGGCTCATGAAAATGTGCTGTTTAAATCCATGTTGTTATTTTTTGTTTTTTGTGCAAGTTTTCAAACGGTCTTAAAACTTTTTCGCAGTGTTTGCTAATGAGTGCATTGTGTCTCCATGGTAACTGAGAACATTTCGCTAATACACATGCATGTAGAACACCCCCAGCAGTTTAGTTTGAGAGCTCACCGCAACTTCCTGAATATTTCTACTTCTCTTCTCAACTGTTTTACCCACAAATTGTAACTGTAATTATGTAAAAATTATACATTTTAGCACAAGCACCATCCCACCAAACCCAGTAATAATTAGAACAACATGAAAACCTGTCACAATATCTACCTGCACAATACAGACCCTCATTACAAGCACTGGCTCTTATCTAACACTACTTAGATCTCCTCCTGCTCCATTCTTCTCCTCTGCCTCGTCTTTTTTCCTGCACTAGCTCCCACCTAAACCAACAGCACTGAGCTCACATAATGACTGCGTCGCCTGGATCAATCCCTGGAGTCCACCACAAGCGGAAGTGCAGGCAAACATACAAAGCAAAGCGCTAGTTTCACTCCTGCCAATCGATGTTTGGGGAAAGTGCTGCAGCAAGACAATACTTCTGTGCTTGTACTGGCAGGGCAAATACCTAATGTACAGAAAGGAGCAACCATGACTGCAGTTGTAAGCAATGTAATAGGAATGTTACAATATCAAATTTATATCACAGTTTAAAGAGGGCCTGTTATGTAAAATTGACTTTTTTGAGCTAGCTATTGTGTTATAACATTGGTCCATCATCCAAAACATGCCTAAAGGAGGTTTTTTGTGGTCATCCATGCATTTTTGAGCAATTTTGCAATCTCTCCCAGGTACTATTCAAACTGTAACTTAACTGTACGATTCTGTCCAGTGCTTTGCGCACAAGCCAACTTCATCCACGCTCCCACGGGCAATTCTCCATAATGTATAAACGCATGATAAGAAACTGTACACTACAACTTCACAAACCTGATGCAATGTGCAGTGGTTTTAACAGAATGCCCACGGATTATGTTGTAACAGCATTCTTAAGGGGGAGTGACTCAGACAATCAAAAATGAAACGCAAAGTCTAACTTTTCTGAATAATTAAGTAAAGTTTATGCGCCATAAACAACCAGAAACCCATTACAGATTACAGATGTACTGAAATGATTTTAAATAATCTTGACATTTCTGCTGGTGAAACAGTTATGAAGAGAGAAAGAGTGAGATGGAGTTAGAAATAGATTAAAGTAGTAAAGTTTATTGTCATCCTAGAAAAATGTGTCCTCTGTATTTGACCCATTGTGCAGTGCAGCTGAGGCAACCTGTCAGACTTGGTCACGAGTTTTGTAACCTATTATAAAGATGCAAACTCTGCACAGTGAAGCCAAGAGTTGAACCTGGGACAATCTCGCTGTGAGGCAAGACACAGATAGAAAAACAGAGAGAAAGAGAGAAAGGAAGAGAGTGGGGGAGGGGGAGAGAGAGAGAAAGGAAGGATAAAAAGCACAACCTGTTCGGGGGCCTTTGGGAGCCTCCATCATGGTTCATTTCCTGGAGCAGTTGGTACTCTCTATTTATAGGGCAGCATACTGGTACCAGTTAATCCTGCAGTGGGTTGCCAAATGACTGCCAGCTGGCACACTGGCCTGCCTCTAGTTTGTGTGTGTGTGTGTGTGTGTGTGTGTGTGTGTGTGTGTGTGTGTGTGTGTGTGTGTGTGTGTGTGTGTGTGCGTGTGTGTGTGTGCACGTGCGTGTGTGCAGTGAGGGGAGGTTGTGGCTAAAATCATGGTGGAAAAGTCCATATAATGCCATAATGACCACCAGAGTAAGGACTAAGATAGGAATAAACCTGGAGCTAGATCAGGACAAGGACATAACAAAAGTTGTACAAAAGCGCTTATAAACTCATCGCAGTGAATAAGCAGGTTAACATATTATGCTATTTTTTTATGTTATAATGTTGTTTCCTCATCAAAAACATACCTGGAGCTGTGCTTTGTTTCATTCACACATGTTTAACATGGAAACCCTGCATATTTAGGCTTCTACCCTCAAACAGAATACACTCCACATTGTGATCGTCTGGTGTCCTGGTGCAGCCAGAACAACCTGGTGCTTAATGCCCAGAAGACAGTGGAGATGATTGTGGACTTTAGGAAGCACACAGCCCCACTCCCCCCCATCATCCTGACCCACACCCCCATCACCACTGTGGACTCATTCCGCTTCCTGGGGATCACCATCACCCAGGACCTCAAATGGGAGCCCACCATCACCTCCATCATAAAGAAGGCCCAGCAGAGGATGTACTTCCTGAGGCAGCTGAAGAAATTCAACCTGCAGCACGGACAATGGTGCAGTTCTACACTGCCATCATCGAGTCCATCCTCACCTCCTCCATCACCGTGTGGTATGCTGGAGCCACCACCAGGGACAAACAGAGACTGCAGCGTGTTGTGTGCTCTGCTGAGAAGGTGATTGGTTGCAGCCTTCCATCTCTTCAGGACCTGTACACTTCCAGGACTCGGACATGTGCAGGTCGAATTGCAGCTGACCCTTCTCACCCTGGACATGGACTTTTTGACCTACTCCCCTCAGGCAGGAGGCTACGGTCCATTCGGACCAGAACCTCTCACCACAAAAACAGTTTCTTCCCCTCTGCTGTTGGACTCATAAATAATAACACTAGGACTGGTCCCACCCCCCACTCTGCTTCTGTCACATGACCCTGTGTTCTCGCACCTGCCTGTTTTGCACTGATCATTACCTGCACTGTTATACTCTTATACTCTATATTATTATATTCCTGTAAATTTGTAAATTTTGTTATATTATATTATAGCTTTCATTTTTCTACTTTATTTTATTCTATTTTATTTGTTGCATGTCACTGTTTGTCTACATCCTGCTCCAAGTACCGCAGCAATTTCCTAATGTTGTGAACCTGTTCACTCATATGGCAATAAAAAAAATTCTGATTCTGATTCTGATTTCATGTGATAATACAGGAAGTGCTCCACTGTGTTTTTAACCTCCACATAACTTCACTTGAATCATTTGGTTTATTTCAGCCACGGAAATGCCAATTGCGACAGAAGGTAAAAAGAAGCTGTTAACTTGAAAACCACCGCTTCATGACATCACAAACACAAGGTGCATTTTGAGCTTTGGAGATGTGAACAGACCAATAAAAGTTTGCTCAAACATGTTTGGATCACACAAAATACAACTCCAGGTGTTTTCAAAGAAAGTAACAACATTCTAACATGGCTTAAAACTCTCAAGAGACTTTGCCTAATACAGTATAGGACCTTTAACTAATTGGTGGTGGTCGGAGGGATCGATGGTGCCGATTGGCTTGGTAGCCGCAGTCTGCCCCAGGGCAGCTCTGGCTACAACAGTAGCTTATCACCACTGGATCTGGAGTGAATGAAGAATGCTCTGTACATAATGCTCTGTAAATAATGCTCTGTAAAGTGTCTTTGGGGACATGTGTCAAGTGCTATATAAATAAAGTTACCTTATCCAATTGTGTTTTTCAGGTTTAAAGACTGTAAAAATCGCCTTTAAATTGTGATTTTGATTTGATTGCAATATATTGTGCTGCACTTTGAGGTATAGTTACTATACCATAAGGCGACATAAATCAACCATGACAGAGAGGCATGTGTTAAAACCTGTTTTAATCTGATCTGCTGGCTACGGCACATTTGATCTATGAATCTCTATTAGAAGAAAGAAAAACACTAAAAATAAATCGAAATATGATCAGAATTTTTTCACACTTGTTCTAAAACTGTGAAAACACTGACTGAATATTTATGTGTAAACGCAATTATGGGAATAATGAGCAGCATGTCAAATCGTCACATTATTTTTGTACTCAACTATGTGTCTCTCTCGCTCTGTTTCGGACTCAAAAACTTTAAGAAAAAACACAAAAAACTATCATCAGGCAATTACTGGTGTCTAAATGGGCATCAAAATGAGATTAGTTCACAGTATAAATGAGAGAACAATTATCTGCAAATCTGCATTCAAGATAATTAGCAATTCCAATCGAGTGGATTAAGAACCGGGTAGTGTTTTGCTATGTGCCATTACAGACAAAGATTTTTGGTGCAAAGAGAAAGAGCTGGGTGCTACCTAATCCTATCCAAAGCAGGCAAAGTGCTAGTCAATATGCATCAGGTATGAGGGCAGCAGAATTACTAATTCTAGTATGGAACAATCGAGGACACATATTATGAATTCTTGTGTCTTAAATTCCCTTTTAAACATACTTTTGGTTTGTCCAGAATGACATGTCTGTATTTTTTATACAGATTTACATCAGTCTAGTCTCCAAGCCCTCTGTAGTGCCTCAAGCCCTGGTCAAATGTGAGTAATCAAGTTTGTTTGTTTATTTCAGTGAATGTGAAATAAGGAGTTCATTGGTCACGTCATTTACAAATAAGATCTAATTTGTCTCACCTCAGATGACCAGCGTTCAGTGCTTTGCTAATTAATTCTGAACAAATCTGCTATGTTTTTAGACCCTTGTGATTTTTTCCCTTATTTTTCCAATACAAATGGACCATGTGTGTCCAAGAGTGGCTAATCCACCTGTGAATCACCCCCATCTGAAAATGGGACAGTGGCATCTTCTTAAGTACCGAAGAAATGTGTATTCTGGATCCCAGGCAAACTTTTAGGTACTTTAGGATTAGAATTTTACATTTTCTAACTTAAAATACTGTCTAAATTTGGATAACATACTTGATAAACAGCGCCTCGGTTTCCAATCAGGCATTTGGCGTTGGAGCTCCCTCTGCTGTCAGAAATGGGAATGAACAATGAGACAATAAATGAAGTCCTACGGCAACATGACCATTATGCTAATAAAGCCATGCATCCACTGTGAACACAGTTTGACAGAAGAACAAGTCCAGTGATGTTTGATTTACATTAAAAATGTGCAGGGGAAGTCCAGCTCTTTACCTGTGACGAAACAGTACAAGAAAAATGCAAACGGGGCATTTTTAGGGTTCAGAGGACAACTTTGGCTTAATGGATTAATGAAACAAGCCTGAATGAATAACAATACTTGAGGTCAATGTTGAAGTGTGTAATTAGCATGCTAGTTGTTATTAGCTTCACAGTGAAGGCAAAACTCCACTCTGGTCTCAGCGTTATCAGCATAAGGCAAATGAGGAATATGTTTGGATCTGATTGCAATATATCGTGCTGCCCTATTAGGTACAGCAACTTTAGTATAATGTTACTTAAATCAACCATGACAGAGACGCGGGTGTGAGGTGGAAAGATGGCGGTGTAGCACAGAAAAGCACTACCTTTTGCTTTATTCAAATGGTCATCGATACGTGTCTGGCTTCGGAGATGGCCAGCTCACCAAATCCAGTTGACTGATGGGCTGAAACAATGGCCTGCATAGGAATAAGCAGTACTTGCAGATATTTCAGCTTAGTAATGTGTTTATTTAAGAGCCTCAGCCCGTAGAGAGAGTTGAGGTGAAGGCGAGGGAGTGGAGAGATGGAGCTAGGGAGGGGTCCAGGCTGAATAATAGTACATATACAGACGTGGGGAAGCATAAGTGGGCATACGGCGCTCCATTGGAAAAATTGCTGCTCAAGCGCTTTGGCAGCAGAGGAGCCATATGTTTGAGACAGGGCGTTCGGTGTTGTGCAAGTCTGATTTGGGGAATCAGAAAGGAAAACTAGGGAGCCTCCATGTGAAATATAAGCTTAGTTCAGAATAGATATGAACTAATTATGAATCATTAGGATTTCACGTTTTAGTTCATGGGTAATGCTCTATCTGTGCTTTGAGGCTTATATTTCCAAAGGTAACTAATCTAATGTTTTAAAAATATATTTATTTATTTTAAAATAAAACATCTTTCATTTGTTTATTACCAGAATTTACTATGTTTCAAACATTTTAAAGCCTCATCACACAAGCCAACATATAGATGATTGTTTTATGTATTATGTTTTTATTGCACTGAAAAACATGTGGCCAGACTGTGGGCAGACTCGTATCTCCACAAACCTGACTCTTACTTGGCCTGGAAGAGGGTTTCCTGGTTTCCTTTGTTTCCATGTATATTCCAACATATAACTCCATGGAAGAAGTTCCAAATTAAACTTACTATTTCTATCATGTAGACAACATCCCACCTCCAAAAGGTTTTGCATTGCTTTAAATGTCGTATATTACACAAAACTGACTCTTGTAACATGAATCATTAGTCTGTCTAGATCTCCAAAGCTCAAGTTAACAGCTTTTGTCGAGTACAGATTCGCTATTCTAGGCCTGAAATCATCCAAATGATTGTAGTGAAGGTGCATGGAGTTTAAAAACACAATGGAGGAGTTCCTATATTACCACATGACATCACAAGGTGGAGTTTTTCTGTTTGAGAGAACTCCAATGGGGAATTTTTGTGTTAACCATGTGTAAACAAAACAAAAACAACTCCAGACATGTTTTTGATGAGGAAACAACACATAATAATGTAATATGGGCCCTTTAAATGTCAGTGATAAGAGCTAAACATGACCTCTTTGGGTGATTTGGGAGATTTCTGGAATACAAATAAAAGTACTACTCCAGCTATTCTAAATTTGAGCGAGAAAATGATGCAGTAGGAGGTGACAAAGGCTGGTGATTGGCTATTAAACAAAGCAAACACAATGCAGCTTATTAGATAAAAGTTGGATGAAGAATAAATTGCAGAAAAATAGTTTTGGGAGAAAGATGTGTGTGCTCGGAGCTCAGACAGATGAGATGTCACTGCCTCTGAAGTTAGGTGGAACTAATGTTTTTGCTCCAGACATATTGATGTGAGCCAGATAGTCATAAAACAGCCATTTGTCTTACGCAGCAGCATGAAAAGATAACAAATATTCTTGTAATAAACCCCTCTTAAGGATATTATCTCCACTCTACTCTAAAATATGAGTGAATTTGGTTTATTTGTATCCCCCATTCGAAGTAACATCAATTATACTAATTCAAAGCATCTCGTATAATGTACTTCGTGCGCGCGCTGTTAGAGCCCATATCGTCTATTAACCAACCCAGTATGCAAGCAGGAACTGTGTCTTTTGGGTATATTCTACTTTGTACCAAACAAAAACAAAATAATAAGAATTTGCAATATGATAATAAATCTAATTTGTTTACAAGAGGAAATTAGCATATAAGTTAGAATGTATTAGCATAAGGTTGTACGGAAGAGATGGGAAATAAGACACACAAGTGTTATCTTGTTTTTGTAATGGAAAAAACTAAAACTGTTCTTATAGTTAAGGGGTAAATGCGCAACATAGTCAGTCATAAGATTTAATGGCCTGGGATAACAAAATGGTTCTATTTTGCAATGGTAAAAAAAAAGTTGGACCTGTATATGTTTTAGCAAAATTTCTATGTGTTGAAATAATACATTAAAGGGCGTATACGCAATGGTTTTCTATGTATTTGAGCAAAATTTGTCTTTGTATAAATATTTTAAGCAGCTATTGAGTTTAAAATAAGTCTGTTGTGTTCTGTCTGGATTGAATTATAAAGCATTTTATTGTCTGAGAATCATGAAGTGTGTAATTAGAATGCTAGTTGTTATTAGCATTACCATGATGGCAAAACTGCCCTCTGCAAGCTGTGAAAAGCACTCAAACTCATTGTGGTGAATAATTAGGATGCTTGGAAGGCATAAAACCACTTCAAACTGTTTAAAATGAACTGGCTCTGTTTTTCACGTTTTTAAGACGGTGAATTCTCACTCTTATTTTGATGAACAGCTAAAGTAAACATGCTATGGGAACTAATAAAAGTAAAGGTCAGTATTGTTGTGAAACCAAATAAACCAAATAAAATGGTTGAAAATAGCTTCTTATGTTGGTAGTATTATCAGGTTTGACCAGACTGGGTTGCTCCAGCCTGTACACTGCTTGGCCCTGGTTTCGCGTTTGCCAGAAGTAAAGACAATGATGGATGAAGTGAGAATGGACCCAGTGACAGTGGAGAACCGGATTACCAAAGCCCGTGGCCTTTTGGAAGAACATCCTCTGTTGTGCGCTTGGTTATGGAGCTCATGTTCATGTCCTACTTAGAGCTGCTACAGAGGTGCTTTCAATGACAGATGCACTAGTGCAGAAAATGCCTGAGTTTGGACACAATTTAGGTTTGACAAGAAATTGTACTAGATATTGTATTTCTGTTGCTATAAATTATTTTTTAGTTTAGCTCAGTTTAGTTTTAGTCAACAAAAATATTATAGTCGACCAAATCCGTAAACGTAATTGCAAATGACCCTACGTGTTTACTGAACTTGTACATTTTGCATTCAACATGTTAAGGTTGGATCTTTTATGCTTTATAATGTTATATATTATGCTTTATTGCAGGCATGTCCAAACTATGGCCTGGGGTAATAGTTTTTACTGCATCTTATTGAAATTTACGTTGATCAAGCAAATTTAGTGTGTGCTTTTGAGGGTCTAAGCATGAACAGAGGTCTGGTGAGTTATTTAAACCTTTTATAAATGCACATATTTGAATTACTCACTGTTTTGACCATCAGTCTATGACCCCTGATCGTTCCTCACTCTGGTTTGTGTTTTAATATGTGGCCCTCAATGAAAAAAGTTTGGACACCCCTGCTTTATTGCGTGTCTTGTATTATTGTGTTTTAATGTTAAGTACGGACTGTCTGAATGTAAATTATGCAGCATCGCGTGTCCAAGACAAATTTCCCCTCTGTGGGACAATAAAATATACCTCATCATACCTGACCTTACACCTTTAGTCAACCATAAAACATATATTTTTTATTTTAACTATAATAAATTGTACTGCATTGCTTTATGGGAGACCTTGGATGTTGAGTTTGTTTATGGTCTGGTTTGGGGCTCTGGGTTTGAAAAGTGGAACTTGGGTCTATTTCCCTCATTCCATGATTCATTTTTTCATTCATTTATGATTCATCTTTTTTTAAATGAACAAAAATATCTGAACTCTTAGTCAATGAAAATATCTTCTTGTAGTCACGGTTTAGTCGGCCAAAAATAAGACACTGACAAAAATATGCCATTCAGGAAAATATTTGAGTGTACAAAATGAACAGGTGTGGAGAGGGGAGCAGCTTACGCCCGGGCTTGTGGAGATGGGTTTTTTTGAACAGAGACAGAAGAAAAGACGAGCGTCGTGCCCTGCAGTACTCCCATGCCGATGGTTAGGAGAGGTGTGCTTTTTTAGCCTTACACTTACACTCCCTGCCTGTCAGAAAGCTACTGGTCCAAGGACAGGATATCTGGACCGGTCAACTGGGAGAGCAGATTGTGCAAGAGTTTTAGTGATGTAATGCGCCAACTTAGAAGAACCGTGCAGAAGTTTGTCTTTTATAGGGCACAATATGATGTTTTTCGTTGAATGTCTTGTAGGGCTGTCAAAAGAATCTAAAATGAGATACTAATTGACTAATTACTAATTGAAAGTAAAATTGGTATTGAAACTATATACATGGATAAGCAAGTATCGACACTGGAAAAAAATCACATAACTCGATGAAATTTGACCATTCCTGAGTTTTATCAGAACCAGAGTAAAACGATACATTTGTATTGCATATTGAGTCTATTCTTTCTAAAAAATATCATCAAATAAAAATGTATATAAATGCATTTGGTGGATTTTTTAACTACTTTTAGTTGTTTGGTTTTGGTTATTCCTCCTGGAAACAGAGTGTTGTAAGCTAGAAGCACTTACTAAATAGACCTTTGCAAGAGGATTGTTCAAATCAGAAAAAGACATTGCTTCCCTCTTAGGAATTATTGGGTTTGCAAGCAAGTTGTCTCCATAGAAATGTTACTGCTTTGAAATGTTGTTGAAATGTTAATGCTTTGCCTGAAGTCCCCACTGAAACAACACACAAAAGTCACAGTGCATGTTTAACAGGCAAGTAGAATTTATTTTGTGATTGTTGGTCCCTAGTGATATAATCATTCATACCCAGTCTTTACAAGTGCAATTTATTTTCTAAATCATGATATTTTGGTCGTTGAAATAATCAGATCATGTAGAGAAACAAAATTAGTCTTTGTCATTCTATGCAACCATTCATTTTAGGTCATGGCCTTTCATTTGAGAATTTGTGTATTTCAAAAGAGGGATGCATTTAAATGAGCACTATTCATAAAACTGAAAAAGAGATGCCATATTTGTGGCATTTACCTGCCATCTTTGTTGCTGTCCAAAAGGTTGAAAAGCCCCACCGCAGAGCTGTTGTATCGTGTGTGACCTAAAACAGACAAGCACGTATAATATGGGTTATTTAGCACTAAACCAATGTTGACATTCGGAGACACGATAAAAACACGATTAGCTGAATTTGTCACTAGCGCACATCTCCACTATGAGCCTAATGCTAGCTGACGAAAGTGGGCTTTTTTAGAATGCTAGAGGACTGGGGAAGAGGATGGAGGATTCTTTGGCAATCAGGCAATGAGTCAGTCACGCTGCGCAGGAACATTTGGTTTTCACTGTATGGGGAGAATGTAGTCCAGAATGTAATCAGGGGGACTTGTGCTGCTGTGGCTGCTATGACAGTGAACTCCCTCTCCTCCACTACTCACATGAAAAGAAGATGGAGCTCGAACTTCCTCACAGAGCATGTGACCCCAACTGATCCATTTTGTGTGAAGAGGGCACGGAGAGGAAGTTCTAGTATGCAGCGTGCGCATCATCACAAGTGCAGCAGAAAGGGGCAAGCTGATTGGCCTCTGAGCCTGGGAGCTAAGCACTTCACATAACGCTAATTGCGCATCCGCTGCAATTACCTCGGTGTGCTAATTACAGAAAGGCTAATTGTGAAATGAGTTTTTTTTTAAACAGTGTACAGTGCTCAAGTGGAGGTTGAACAGAAAGATTATGAATTGACTTGTAAAACGTATCCACTTAGTTTAAAGTGCATATGACAGATCAGACAAATCATTTCACTAAACATAGTAACAGGTAGTAATTAGATTTAAGATTTTACTCAAAAATATGTCGAGTTTTTTTCTACTTAAAATTTTGGTGAAGTTTATCATTTTACTTCCTGGTTGGCAGCAGATATGAAATATGTCAAGGTAATTTCACTGTTACCGTAATGGAAACAAGGGCCAAAACCTGTTAATATCCCTTTATTCTTAGTCTGTCTACGTCTCTAAAGCTCAAAATGCTCTGTTCCACCTTGTGATGTCATCAAGCGGTAATTTTTGAGTTAACAGCCGCCTTCCACCTTTAGTTTAGTAAACATTGGCGGTTCCCGGGTTGAAATCATCCAAATTATTCTAGTGAAGATGTATGGAGTTTTAAAAACACAGTGGAGTACTTCCTGTATTACCACATACGAGCATTTTGAGCTTTAGAGATGTAGACAGACTAAAAATAAAGGGTTACTAACATGTTTTGGGCCTTGTCAGCCTAATCAGCCTAATATGCAGGGTTTATGTGGGAATGAAACAAAACACATGAAACAAAACACAACTCCAGGTATTTTGATGAGGAAACAACATTATAACATCAGAAAAAGTGCAATATGGGACCTTTAAACTGCTAGGAAACTATGTTCCTTGTGCGTCCTTGAATTTTTTTTTAATCAAATTTTGTAATTTTGCGTGCTTATGACATAGGTAGAGGTATTTCGTTTTGAATCTCAACGCTGCTTCCTGTATTTTTGTACTTTTAGTCTGTACCTCTTTCCCTAAAACTACCACTTAAACGGATGTAAAGCAATGATAAAAAAAATATGCAAGTACTATCCCACCAAGCCAAGTAACAATTAGAAAACCGTGAAAACCTGTCACTTTAAAATGACCTCAACATAACTTCTTCACCACTTTAGTTATCGACTCAACCAAGCAGCTATTTCTCTGCAATAAACGCAACATCTGTCATATTAGGAGCTCTGGTCCTTTGTTGAAAGCACTCGCAATTCCCTACCCAACGTTTGACATTCTCCACCCGTTCTGCACACAGCCCAGAAGAGAAATGGTTGCGTAGCCTCCCCCTTTTTTTGCTGCAAGAGCCAGGCTATGAAAAACAACCATAAGGACGATGGATGGAGTAGCAGCGGTGTGAAGGTAAGAACCAGGAGAGAGAGGTTGAATCTTTAGGCCCGTGGCACATATAGGGGCTATGTTTACTAATAGACACCATCACTCATCCACCCATGTTACTGCAGCGATAGCACAGCACACTCATAAAAAAGCGCAGAGGCCCAAAAGAGGGGAGAGAAAATGGAAGATATCAGCAGGAGATGGGAGATCTATGCCTTGGCTACAAACCATGTTATCCAAACAAGAGCTGTCTTTGTTAGCACTGCACTCCAAGTCGAACAAAAACACACATTCTGCTTGCTTTTATATATCCACAAGCCACATGCAATATTTCCAGGCAGGAAATTACCCCTCTCTGTGAGCTGAAAAATGTGTTTAGGATTGAAATAGATGAAAAGGCTGCAGGTGTGGAGCCGAACTTTTACTTTACGAGGAAAGAAAGGCAAAGCAGGAATGGGGCTTTTAATCTAAGCGCTGCATCCTGTGGAATTATTCACATGGGGCTACATTCACAGAGCACTGCGCTGACTTGAAAATGAATTGTTTTGTAATTTAAATGTGTTTAGGTATTCGGCAGCTTTCTGACTGCAGTTGCTATGGCTTTTGCGAACATAAATCCAAAGACTTTTGAGCTTTATGGTGGAAATGACAGCGATATAGGAATTAGCTTAGTTGAGCCAAACAAAAAATATGTAATTGTGACAAGCTTTGTGGTTACAATTAGATTTGAAATTTATGTTTTAATAATAGGCTTATGTTCACATTTTACATGCATTCTGAAGATTTGACAAAAATACAGAAATATGAACTGACAAACTATTGAAAGAATGACTTTTCCGAACATGCTTGTACAGATTTAAACTACAGGGTCAGCAGTTTTATGCAGAATAAGGGTGCGCTCACAGCAGCCCAACCAAACAGTGCTCAAGCACAGATACCCCCTAAAGAGCAATACTTTTGTCCAGTGTGAGTGCAGAAAACCGTGCCCAGGCGCAGCACCGTTGGGTCTTTGGCCCAGTTGCAGGAGGTGTGCCAAAGCAAGGCACAGTTGCTCTTTCCCTGGTTACTGCACTGATACACTAAGAGTGATGTATTACCAGTGACTATTCCCTTTAAAAATGGAAGTGGCAAAAGGTTTGAGGTGATCCAATGGGAAATGCCCTTTAACAAATTTGGGCCAATGAAAATATCCAAAATGAAATGAGATAAAACTCACAAAAACTCCATTGTAAATGAGAAGATGAGCGAGGAGCTCAACCTGACCCAACCCAACCGTTCTATTAAGCAAAGTAGGAACAAACTGAAAACACTCCGTGGTTTGTAACACAAAATAGTCCAAGTTATTCCTCAAGGATCTCAATCTCCAAATAACATGGTTTTACTATCGGACGATTGGCTATAAACCTCTGAAAAGCCCCAAGCTGTTCATCGAGTATTCAAAATGATTAAAATGTAATTAAATATCTTAAAATATGGTGTCATCTTACCTTCAGTTCAATTCTTTTATTGACTTGGCAACAACCATTCAATACAATGAAAACCTAATTATAAGAATCCACTCAGTTGAAACCCTTTACATTAGTTATGTGAAAACTTGTCAAAAATGAAGACAGCACTAAATACTTTTTGTTGTTAAAAAGGATGGACAAACCTTCCCAGTTCCACACTTGTCACTTGCCGGTTTCTGAGCTGAGCAATGTCCTTAAACCATTTCATATTGTGATTAGTTGTACGGTCGGTGATTAAGTGACACAGGCATTCAAGGTTAGGTCTGAAATGTTTACTGAGAGAGAACCCACGACTGGAGCAAAGTAAAGAATGGAAAGGACAAATTGACTAAAGTAAAAAAGAACACAGTGTAACCCTTCTTCTTCAGACTCACAAAGGGTTGGCGCGACCTTATGGGCGCAAAATGGAGGACCATGACACAGTTTACTCAACAAGAGATTCTCTACTGGAGGTTTGGAGGTGGGCAAGCAAATGAAATGCACGGTTTGAAAATAAGGAGAGGATTTATGAATGTTTTGGTAAATTAGTACGAGCTGGGTGAACAGTGTAGCAGCAATTTGTGATATAGAAAGTTTAAGTTGATATGAACATACAGCTGTAAAATAGGGGTCTACCTGGATGTGAAAATTCTGATGTGTAAAAATTATTTTACACATCAGAATTTTCACTGGGACCCTTGAACTACTAGAAGCTTAATCATCTAATAGATCTGGCATTTGGAGTTCAGGAAATGTAATCGGTTTTAAAAGCATTTATTTACGCATCAATTTCTTAAACTACATTGTGTAACTTTTCTGTTGATGTGTCTACTTCCCGTATGTCTCCATGAAGATGTTATTGCTTGACCTTAAACTTGCCTGACATTTATTCGATTAGAGATGTTTCACTGCTAAATCTATTATAAAGTCACAGACAGCTTATACAGTAGGCAGGCTCACCTCTCCCTAGATTTCACCTGTAACTCTTCATAGATTTCACTTGTAATGTGGCCTGGTAGTGTTATCTGCTGGTCTCCATGGATACGTTTAAAGGGGAACTCCGGCACGTTTGAAGCTAAAGTCCGTTGCTAGAGGTGGTCGAATACTGTCAGAAGCCAAAAAACGGCACAGATCAGTGTTTTCTAGGCGGAGATCTCACTGTGGCAGTAAATCTGTCAAGGCAACAAACTAGTGCACTGAATTGGGCAAGTTCTTAAGTTCCACATAAAACACCAGTTTGCACAGAAGAGGCTTAACACCACTTTCTAACCCATCTTACAACAGAGCCACAAGTCTAACAAACAAAACGCTCTGTCTGGCCCATTAGCATCTGGAAACATTATAAAACTACTTTATAAGCAGCCTTAGCATTACCTTGTTGATTTCCTACTGCATTGCGAAAGCCCAAAAGACTCGATCGCCGATGTTATTTTTAATCCCATTTATTTTCGAGTGAATTATATTTTTTGAAAAACTCTAAATAATTTACATTCCCCAACCATTTTCTTTCAACAACTTTCAGTTTCTATTGTTCTTCACCATCAATAGTCGATCCTCACTTGTTGCTTCTGGTGGCTCGAGCTGCTCGGCATTCGAGTCTTTTGGGCTTTTGTAATGCACAGTGGTAAATCAACAAAGGTAAGGCTAAGGCTGCTTATAAAGTTAACGTTTCCAGATACTAATGAGTGAGCCCGACATAGCGTTTTGTTTGTTAGACTCGTATCTGTTGTAAGATGGGTTAGAAAGTGGTTTCTTCAGTGTGCAAATTGGCATTTTACGTGGAAGTTAAGAACTTGCCCAATTCACTACGCTATCTTGTTGCCTTGACCGGTTCACTGCCACAGTGAGATCTCCACCAAGGCAACACTGATCTATGCGGTTTGTTTTTTTGGCTTCTGACAGTATTCGACCACCTCTAACAATGAACTTTATCTTAAAACGTGCTGGAGTTGCCCTTTAATACCGTACTCTGACACATTGCAGGCAAAAGGGACTTGGCTTGTGGCTGTAAGGTTATTTGAGAGGGACTTTTTTAACAGTACAAACAATCGCATTTGTTGTAGTTTCATTTAAATCAGCTCTTTATGGGCAGATTGTGTTAAAATAAAGCTTAGATTAAAGTCTAAGATGCACAACAGAGCTTCAGACTGAATAGTACCTTCAGTTAGCATCACACCCCCAAGGAATGCTGATGAAATTGGTCGCAAAGTATCAGTCTAATCGTACACTTGTCAGAAAAACTGCAATTTGTTATTTCTCAATCATTTATATCATACCTACTTTTAATTTCTTCCTTCCATCCATCATTCAAACATATTATTTGGACTAAAATGTAAAATTTGGAGTTTAGTGATAGAAGCCATCCTGGTGCATTTCATTTCTGCCTAAACGCACACATTTTCTACAGCACACCTCACTGGGAGACAACTAGAGACGCAGTCCAATGGAGAAATCAGGTCAACTGCTGGATTAGCGAATGAACTTGAGGAAATCCCCACAAACTGCCTGTGAACTCACAGCCCCTGTAGCTTTGCGAACGGGGACAACATCTTAAGAAAAACTGGGAAAAAACCTCACTTCTTCTTGATGTGATGTGATCGTATCAAATTCATTACAGCAAGACCGCGCCGTGAACTCAAAGCTTGTAGCATTATCAGAGAAAATGCTTTTGTTTTTCCTCTGGGATTTGCTATACTAGTAGATTTCCGCATATGTCGGCAAAATGTAAATGAATCAAAAATAAATGACTTTAGATCATGCATTAAAATATCATTGAATATATGTACGCATTTTGTAAGCTATAAGAAGAACAGTAATATATTTGATACCATATACGTCTAAGATCACAATAAGAGCCCTGTAGGCCCTAGAGACCAGTTTGATTGACAGCACCGGTAAAGGCATACGCTGTAACATTCCCCTTTGCCGCCTCAGCTACTTGTTCCAGCAGATTTTCATTTGGGGTTTGACGGATGCTATTGACGAGCCATGAAGGGGGAAAAACAGTATAGAAACAGAACACTCTATGAAGGAAAGTCCAGCTATGTGATTTTGCTGGTTGAGGGTCTGCCAGACTGATTGTTTCCACATTATTGCTTTTCCTGAAATGTTCCACAGTTTGGCATTAAATAGATACTATAAGAGGGACTACAAGGGCAAGTAAAAGGTTAGATCTGTGGAGAGGCGACCCCAGTCACAGTCAGGAGCCGGTTTGTAAGTAAGAAAAAGACTTGTAATTCAATGAATGTAAAATGGATACACTTAATGACATACTGTGGAACTTTACAAATAAGGCAATATAATCTCCATGGATACCCCACCAGGAAAATTACATAGTGTATCTTTAATTGCGATACGGCTTGTCTGTGGGTTTCATTGTTGGAGTTTTGTAAGTTTAAATGGGTTGGTATGCAAATGCTGGGGCAGATTGGAAATGGGGCGATGTCAAAATATCCTGTACTTTTAGAGAATTAAATTTGGAAAAAGTTTACTATTTTTGTCTTAAACACATCTAAAGAAATACTGTATCAGGTCTTGTTGACAAAGAAAAAGTGATTTGCTCTCAAAAATCTGTCCCAGTGGTTGGTCTTGGATTTGATGTTCAGTCGACAGGTCTGGACAAGAAAATTACATGATGTTTGACGTGAAAATAGCTACGTCTATGTTATATTTTAATGTTTGTGAGGTTTTACGCAACACACTTTCAAGGAGTACATGTATAATTGTCAGTAATTGAAAATAAGATTTAAAAAACACCAATTAAAAAAAGGCTATTTAAGGTGCACTTTATGACTTTTATGTTGGAGGGTCCGCCTACTTGTTTCTATGGCGATGTGATCACTTTGCCCTTGTTTCACCGGGACAAATTACGCTAAAGTGCTGTGGAAGGGCGACCCTGTCAAATCCAGATTTCAGAATGCAGGAGCTAGTAGGTTACCCTGAGTTTTTTTCTTATAAACGTTAGCATTAGCCTGCAAAAATGAGAAATCATGAATAATCAAGAGAGAAGGTGTCGGCTGGAATCAACAATTTATGTGCGATCAAAGCCTCGTCAAAAGTCTTTGGAAAGTGTTTAAATCTGTTTGCGTTTTATTTTAAATCATAATTGCCGTGTAAAATTGTCATCTGAGCTAAAAGATAACAAACTTTGAGCTGAGATTTCCAACAGTTTGTGTTAGATAGTTGGATCTGGAGTGTGAGTGAGTGAAGTTATCGCACAGCCTTGGTTGCGGCAGTAACGTGTTAGCTTTTGTTGCTATATGAACATGCTAAAATGTAATATTTTTACTGTTTTGTTTTATTTTACGGTGTAAGTTGAGACTTGAGGTTTTTAAAGTTACTTCTACTTGTTACATATTAACCCCAAAATGTTTTCCAAATCTTAACATAACAAACCTTATCTTATTTTCTTTATCTTAATACAATCCTGTTCCTAAACTTAACCAAACCCAGTTGTAACCATTTCTTAACTTAAACTTAATCAGTTAATTAAGTTTAACAACCCTGTTTTTAAACTTCAGCACTTCTAATGAGCAATTACAGCAGACTGTTACTCCCGACCCAATATTCTGTCATTAACCATTTCCAAATTTATGCGCATCTGGTAGGCATTTAGAGACCGCTAAACTTTCTCTTTCATGTGTTACTGTGAGGAGACCAAATAAATGACACAAATATAATGAAATCAACATGTTATATACTTTAATATGGGGATTGGCCATTCATTTGCATGTGAAAAAGCGTTCAATTTGGCGTAACTCCAGCGAGCAGTGCCTCCGTTTTTGTTTGAAAACTAACAATTGGGGATAGGGAGTGTTTTTAACTGGATTTTACGTCATCATAATCATAAAAATGTTGCAACATAAGGCTATAGGCAATTGTTAGAGGAATGGGACTGGCTAAGATTGCCTTGTCTTTAAGTAATTGAATGTACTGCAGATGCACAGCCCACATGCCATCAGCATTATTAGAAGAGCATAATAAAAGACACCAGATGGATCGCCAACATAGACTGGACATGCCAACACGGCGCACAAAATGAAAACTGATGGTGTGAATATGTGGAGTAATGGAGCTCAAAGATACGGCCTCAGCACTGTAGGGGGCGATAAAGGTCACTCAGCACAGCAGGAAAGGAAAGATGGATGCTCCTCACACCATATTGTCATGACCTTTCTCTCGATCAAAACCGTGACTAAGTTTGGATCCAAGCTGATGCTAATTACCGAGGATTTAGGGTGTCCATCATGTGTCCCGGTTTAGAAGTGGTCAAAGGTTGTGGATGATGCAATCTCTGCAAATAAGTCAAAGTATTTTTAGTGACTTGAGTGTCAATAGGGATTTGTTCCAGCCAATACTGGTATCCAACATTACTGCTATAGCCCATAACTGATATTTGCTAAATTGTAGTAAGCTTGTAGTTATTTTTTTAGTTGCTTTATTTTTTCAGTACAGAAAAGAAACCCAAAAAACGTATCACCAATTTACAAAATGGAACCCTAAGACAAAAACAACAGAAAACAAACTGACTTTCTGTCTCACCATGGCAAAACTCCATGCTCAGATAGCGTAAAGTAAGTTAGGAATAATTTTGGACCACTACAAACCATTTAAAAGACAATAAAAATCAGATACAGTAATAACAATAACACAAAAAAATCATTCCAGTGAGTTCTAGTACACAACAAGCACGTCCTTGTAAGGTTATAGGTGTTTAGCAGGAATACTTAAAAAACATTAAAACACTACAAACCCTTACTTGGCTTCCTTTTTTTTGAGCAAGAAATTAAAAATGTTCAAATTTGGCTTAGTAGTATAACAAGTGGCTTGCACAGGAATAATGAGGTGGTCATCTGTTTAACAAGTAGCCAAAATATAGTTCCCAAATTTGATGGAAAGCTCGTGTAAAAGGACCCTGCAGCTTTGCATAATATCTACTGTATGTGGCCAGATGGCATTAAATCAGATTCATGCCACGAGAATGAGCAAGTACAAGTTACCCACATCAATTCTCGCAAAGATCTTTCCATTCTTCCCCAGGCTATAGCAAAATCCAGTCTGGGAAGGCACCTCATTCGCATATATCAACATATTTTACAGAAACAAAACTTCTTCATACCCCTACAGTGAATGTACAAGTATAAAACCTTCAATTGGAAGTTGGGTTTTACGGAAGTGAGCTATTGCTGAACCATACCTTAACACTGTATTTTTCTGTACATCATTGAGTAACTATGTAGGGTTTACATAAATGTATGGTCAGAAATCACAGACTTCTACCATTTGCTTTCACATCGAGGTAGAACTTTTGGGGACATGGAAAATTGAATTTAAAAAGCCAAAAATATATATTTAAAAAGAATATGCAGTGTGCAGTGGTTCATTTTACAGTCCATTCACATTCTGGGCAATACCTCAATCTCAATTAATGAATAAATTAACCATTGGATTTCTATAGCTCACACACACCATATTCATACCAGGCAATGTGGATGAAGTGTTTTGCCCAAGGGCATAAAGACCAGTAATTACCAGTGGTTTCCCATCCAAAGATCAACCAAAAAAATCTCCAAAAGTACTACATCCAAACTATTTAATAAAATATACAGTATTAAATATTACCATAGATAATAATAAATAATAAACCCGTACGTTCCTATACTCCCATTACACTCACCAATATCCCCTTGGTACACAGAATATATTTTCCTCATCTTGTCTCACTAATTATTGTCATAAGCTTTCAAAAAATGATTATTGATATTGAGGAGCTGTTTCTGCCAACTCTGAAAGTCTTAACCGTAGAAAGTAATTTGCATATAGGTAATACAGAGCAGTCCATGCATGTCAATTCAGTCTTAAAAGCTGCATATAGCATGTTTCATTTACTAAATCCTCCTCCACTGCTGTGCAAAAACTGACTGTGCCTCTGCCTTATCCTGGTGCACAACCTCCTGTACATCCACATTTGAGAGTTTGAACGTCGCTTAAATGCCAAAGCTCCGCATGCTCCGGGCGATAAGGGAATTTTCCCCCTTAGTCATAACTTTAACTGTGAGGAGGAGAAGGGAAAGAGAGAAGAAGCAAGACTTGGAAAAATGGGCGTTGTTCAGTTTCTGGTCATTTAAAGTGCATATAACTACTATATAAGAATACTCATTTCACTAAAACACTAAAAATCTTACAATTTTACTTCCTGGTTAGACACGGGCAGCATATTTGAGCAGGTGTAGAGGTAAGTCCAAGAACCAATTCCTGTTTAAATTACGGTACACTATAGTTGTGATAAGAGTGATTATAATAAAAATAAAAAATACAGTATAACGCTTTTCTTTTGTTAATTGAAGGCTTAGACTGTTGTAATGTATATTTCTTGACAACTTTTTCCTACTAATTGCCGCTTGACAGATGTAAAAATATGATCAAGATTTACCAAAACAAAAAATAATAATTAGAAAAACATGGAAACCTATGCACCCACTGGCACTTTAAAATCACATGTGTTTAACCCTCCCAGCTTTTTCTATTGCTGTGACTTTCGTCTTCTTGTCCTTTTGACCCGAGGTACTGAAGTCAATTTACTATGACTTTGCAGAAATGAAATGAGAGGTGCCCTGTGGTGGCAATGTCAGTGACCTAACAGTATAGGCTAAACTCTACGAATCACATAAAGGAGAGCAATGGTTCTATATGGAGGGGATCTTCTCAGGTTAAAAGTGCACAGTGTAACTTTTCTAGAGGAGGGTCTGTCATCTGATTGTCTCCATGGAGATGTTTTAGTTTTAGCAAGTAAGTACAGTACATTAATTTGAGCTTTAATGTAACACAATCTGACTAAAAAGAGCTGACAGCAGGAACTACATGTGAGATAATTCATGCTGTTAATCAAGTCTCTCTCAAATAACATTACAATTCAAGCTAACTAGCCTTATTCAACAGTTTAGCAGTAAAGACCGCCACACACTACAGGAGAATTTGCCCGATTCTGGCTGCGATTTGCTTCTCCACGAGTTCAGGGAGGCGTGACCCAACTTTGTATCTTCGTGTGAAGTCGCTTCTGTCAGATTATAGCCACTAAACATCAGCAACGCTACGACAACAGCCAATAAAACACAGCGTCAGGGGCAGAGGACTGACGGACACAGAGGCACAAGATTCAAAGTCAATAAATAGCGAAAATGATTATTACTCACCTCTCGTAAAGTGGTAAATTTAAAGTGCAGCATCTCAGCCATATTATCCATAGAATTTGTCCTCCGCAAATAATGACATCCAGTCCACAAAATGGTGCTATTAATCCAGTTTGAGGCGTTCTTTAAAAGTAGAAAGGCAATAGTAATTCCTCACGTGTGTCTGTTCACATCAATGCAGCGCAGATTGGGGTGAAGCTACAGATTAGCGATAGTGACTCTACTTCCTGTGGACTTTGTCGCCATGTATGTGAAGTATTGCACCACATTTCACACATAAATAATGACAGTTTTGTTTTGCATATAAACTAGAAGTGCAGCGCTCTGATCTTTTGAACACTTAAGAGTCTCAAAGCAAATGGTTTTACTGTAGACAGGAAACAGCAGATGTAATCGTGTTCACACCGCAGCCTTATCCCGCTGCAGTCTTTGCGATTGGTGATTTAAAATCTCAGAAGATTCTCCTCTTGTCCGTGGTGGGTGCTTTTTGTCAGACATTTAAAAATCATTGAAGACCAAAAAATCCTGCAGTGTGTGGCGGCCTTTAGTCACTCTCACCTTTTTGTTGCAAATCTAACGCCTAAGCAGGACCCTTGCGGTGATCACAGGCTCCTAAAAATGTGTCCTTTGAATCCATTTTGTATTTTTCATGAGTTTTAAAGCAAGAACACTTTTTGACAGTTTGCTAATACAGTATGTGCATCGTGTCGCCATGGTAACTGCTGAACATTCTGCCATAGATACTTGTAGAACACCCCCAGTGAGATGTCACTGCAAAGTATAAATTGATTCCATAATTTTTGCCCCTTTTCTTGTAAACTAAAATAGCAAAAGTGGATTCTGGATTTAGCCCTATTTAGATTTTAATCGTTCTGTTTTATTCCTGGTTTACATATGGTGGTACTCAGGTGGAAAATCTTGAGAAAGGTTTGCAAATCACCAATCTACAGTATGGATTTACACATCCATCCTCATGAAGATAAGCAGATGACGCCACAAGGTCAAATTACAGGTCAGATCTGTGGAAATGCGACTCTCACTCACTATAAGAATGCATGTTTTTTCAAGGTATTTCTGAGCAGTAAAAACACCCATGCTCGATAGATAAGTTTAATGCCCTGCTGTGGAACATTCCAGGCAAAGTAATAACTCCACGAGGGATACTTACCACCATCACTGGACTGTAGAGCCTTCAGTGTTTGCTCAGCCTCGTTCTTCTTCCTCCTGTGCTCTTCTAATTTGATCTGGAGGTCTTCTGCTACCTGCTGCAGATCCCGGAGTTGTGCCTGGAAACCAGAGTAAAGATGTTTTTTATTTTTTATTTTATCACACAATTTTTCATTGGTTAAATATGGAATTCAGGTGGTTAATTGATTTTTTCTAGTTCAGTAAAGAAGTTTTGCTATATATAGTCCATATAGCAATTTTGTACACATCTGTTAAGCATATAGTCAATGTTACCTCATTAGCGACCATTCACACAATCAGCAAACCAAAACTAGAACTAAAGCCAGAACTAAACCAGGACTAAGCCTGAACTAGACCACAATTAAACTGGGACTTGGAACTAAATCAGGACTAAACCAAGACTGGACAAGGACAGAACCAGGATTAGAACAGGACTTAAAAGACTGTAAAACTAGCACAAGCACGACCAAGGCATTATTCCTGAAATGATAGTTAATGATACAATGGTCTGTGTAGAATCAACTGGTCGTAAGAACAACAAGCTATAAAGTGCCTTGCCCAAGGACACAGCAACACTACGCACAGTTCTGAGCAAGGATAACCCACCACTGCACAGTGTTTAGATAGGGTAACCATATTACATTGAATTCTGCAAATACTATATTCAAATGAAGAAATAGATGAGAAGAGACAGTGG
Source organism: Odontamblyopus rebecca (assembly GCA_030686955.1). Taxonomy (NCBI): domain Eukaryota; kingdom Metazoa; phylum Chordata; class Actinopteri; order Gobiiformes; family Gobiidae; genus Odontamblyopus; species Odontamblyopus rebecca. The sequence goes on along the minus strand of CM060672.1, from coordinate 12,547,167 downwards.
CAGCTGTGTGCTGAGTTTCATTTGATACAAAAGTATATTTCACATAAATATACAAACTTCCTGTAAGCAGTTTTCAATATAAGATCCCTGATTATGCCAATAGGTATAATGCAAAACTATGTACTTCGAGAGGATCATTGAAAGTGATTTACAGTATATATATAGAGTGCATGTTGCATTCAGCAGCACTTCCTTTGCTGAGACCACCCACTTTGACCACTTTGCTGTTTCTTCTATAGAAGAGACCTTATGTAGACCGTATCTAGAGCAATAAAGTCACCTGCCACTCACACTGACAAATATTGATAAATTATACGTAATCTTCCAAGAATTCAGATACAGAAAGACAAGCTGTTCACTCTCTATCTCTCTCTGTCACTCCTTTCAAATCATTTTTCTTCTACATTATTATTCCAAAAGGCAAACGCACTTACAAAAAGAAAAGAAGAGCACAATATAATATTTAAATCATGCCGAGACGTTGTCATAGCAAAAACGGAAGCCTCTGACAGGCGACCATAAACTATCATCGCGCTCAGTAATAGGCCAATTAATATGAAAGTGCTGCTGTCTCTTTCAGGAGCGAGTATTCATGGCATTGTGGGGACTAAAATCTGAATACACTCAAATTAAGGGGACTTGGCCCTCCTATGGGGACAGAAATCAGGTTTCCATGATGTAAATCCTTTATTATTAGATCAAAAGTGTGGTTTGAAGTTCAGATTTGGATTAAAATAGGCTATGGTTGGGTTTAGGGTAAAGGTACTCGATGTAACGTTTCTGCTTGTCTCCATTGCTTTTATACTTATGTTTAATGTTCAAAATATGGTATTAAGCTTGCCTGAATTTGTGTAAATGTACAACAGATGATTTTAGGCATTGAAAAACAACAGTAGCATAGTAAGCAGGACCACCTTTACACAGATCTAATAATAATAATAACAATACAGCACTTATATAGCACTTTTCACAGTAACACAAAGAAGATTTACAATAAAGTAAACACTAAATCTAAGCTGTAATCTTCTCTGGAGATGTCGCCTGTTTGTCTCCATGGATAAAAGTGTTTAATGCCATACTGTGGAACATTCCAGGCAAAACATTAGATCTCTGTGAGGGAAGCAGGTAGAGTACATTTAAGATCAGGCTCCAGAAAATAATGTAAGTCCGCGTAATTTTGTCATAAAACATGTAAATCCAACACTGGTGCATGACTGCGTGTGTGTGTGTATATGTGTATATATGTGTGTGTGTATATGTGTGTGTATGTGTGTGTGTATATGTGTGTGTATGCGTGTGTGTGCCGCGGCCCCTCCCTCCTGTGAGACTGTGGAGCAGCAGAGATGGATTCTGCTCGGTTCCGATAGGGATGGCTACCTTTCTGGGGCACGCCGCGCGCTTAGGCACCTCCAGCGCACCAGTGATTTATGGACTCCATTTTGAAGAGGAACAAGATGCTGTTTATGTCAACTAACTTCTGCCACCTCCACGGCAAAAACAACAATAAATGTTTGGGTAAAGTCTTTTGGAGAGTGATAAGCATCAGGATTCACAATCGTGTGTCAGATTTCCTCCACCAGTGAATTACACGTGAGTCTAGATCATTATGACCGAATGACTGTCATGGTACAACGTAGGGCTGTAAAATAAATTGAAATCCAGAGACTAATTGATACAAAATACCAGATACTCATTTGATCAGGTATTTAAAAAATCATATTAAAAAATTTGACAACTCCAGAATAGTTTTAGCACAATCAGAATTAGAAGCCATATTCGCCTATATGGTAATATTAAAGAAAGTATTATTATTTATTTTGTGTTGAAAATTCTATTGTATTAAAAATATATTATGTAAGTGAAGATTAAAAATATATTAATCCTACAAGGCAGTGTGTTATGGTCAATTCTCCATTAAGTTTCATAAAGTCTACTATAAACATCAACTGATCTGAATGGGTCTGGTGGAGTCACCTGCTTATCTCCATGGTAACAGATAAGCTTATGCCATATGGTGGAACATTCTAGGCAAAGTTACACAGCACTCAACAGTTACGTCAACATGTAGCATCACATCGCAGTTATTGGTTTACTTTTGTTTAATCCATAGAAAATCCCATTTAAAGAGGGGGTATTACGCATTTTTAAGTGTTCTACCATGTTATAAAGTTTGTTCCCTCACCAAAAACATGCCTGAAGAGGTTTGCATGCATGTTTCAGTAATTAATTTAAGTAAATCAGTAAAAGAGGTCTCTCCCAGACCCTAATAAAACCTTCCTTACAGTTAGCTTTAAGTATTCTGTCCAATGTTCTGCCCACAAGCCTACGTCATCCATCCGTCCACATGACAGTTCTGCATGAATATACAAAAGCATGATACAAAACTGTACACAACAACATGACAAGCCTGTGTTACTCGCACTCTGAAGGGGGTGTGACTTACCGCAGGGAGAGCAAAGGGAGGTGAGACTCAGAGCACCAACAATTTAAAAAGTTAAACTCATTAAATATGTTTATACGTTGTTTTTGGTGGCATAGCATTTTCAAAACAATAAAAAGTAACACGGTAACCTAAACATGTTACGTTAGCAGTTAATATCCCAGAGAAGTAAAATACCCCCTCTTCAGTATTAAAAGCTGTTATTTTGTAGGTGTGTACGTTTAGTAAATAATAGTGTAAAGGATTACAATTAGACAAACAGTTCAAATTCAATGCATAGTCAATATGTTTAAGCACATTTAACGCTAAGCAATGCACTTTCGACATTGTTGAAGCTACAATCAACACACAGATAATCGCCCTCCACCTGAATAGAACATTTTATTGAATACCAATTTGTTTTCAATTAGCCGCAGAATACCAATATCTACTCAAGCCCGACCAATGAACCGCTACCCTCGGCTTCTATTGTGTAATTTGATTTAAAAACGTGCCCTGGTTCTTTTTTCTCCTTTAACCCTTGAACGCAGAGGAGGAGTTCACATCGGGAGGTTTTGTTGAGATGAGCTTGTGGGGTACAACCTTGCCATATCAACGGAAACGCGCTGATGGAGGCAGGGGGCACGCTGGGGTTACGGCGGCTACCCCAGATCTGCCAATCACAACAGGGACGTTACAAAAGCAGAGAGAGGGAGAGGTGCGTTCACAAACCATCCGCTGGCCTTCAGTCAAAAAATAGAGCTGCTTTTTTCATTGTACAAAATTTACATGCAAACTGTTCTGCACTCAGTTACATTTACTTGAGTAGAAATTGTACTTTTCAGAGTACTTTCTAGCAACATATTTTACTCCTCCTCGAGTACATTTTTATAGAAGTAACAGTACTCTTACTTGAGTAAAAGTGTTGGTTACTTTTCACATTATAAATCGGGTGTTATGTCCTGACAGTTACTCCTGAAGTTACTCTTAAGGCCGCTACACACTAGAGGATTTTTCAGTCTTACACGATTTTTAAACATGCGACAAAATGCGCACAACACAGACATGAGGAGAAACTTATGAGACTTAAAATCTCTGATCACAAAGACTGCAGCGGGATCTGTCTGCGTAAAACAGGCTGCAGAGCTGTGAGTGCGATCGCGTCAGCTGTTTCCTGTCCACAGTAAAACCACTCGCATTGAGACTCTGAAGTGTTCAAAGATCAGAGCTCTGCACTTTGAGTTTAGACAAGTCAAAACTGTTATTATTATTTGTGAAATGAGGTGCAATACTTCAAATACTGTATTTTTAAAGCATAAAAGATTGACAATAAAGTCCACAGGAAGTAGAGTCACTGACGCTAATTTGCAGCTTTACGCTCTGTGGACGTAAACAAAACACACGCGAGGAACAACTTTCGCCTTTTTACTTTCAAAGAACACTTCAAACTGGATTAATAGCGCGGTTTTGTGGACTGGATGTCATTATTTGTGGAGGACAATTTCTATGGATAATGTGGATCAGATGCTGCACTTTAAATTTACCACTTTATGGGAGGTGAGGAATAAAGTCTTTATTTTCGCTATATCCCAAGTTTGTATGTTGTCTCTGTGTCCGTCGCTCCTCTGCCCCTGACGCTGTTTTATCAGCTGTTTCTGTTGTGTTGCTGATGTTTGCTGGTTATGATCTGGCACTGACAAATGAGGAGCAGCAGCTTCGCACCCGGAGACAAAAAGTCGGGTCATGCCTCCCTGAACTCGGAAAGAAGAAATCGCAGCCAAAATCAGGCAAATTCTCCTGTAGTGTGTGGCGGCCTTTACCTGAGTCGTAGTTTTCCCAAATAGCTTTTATCCTTATTTGAATTATTTCACTACTTTGTACTACTTGAGTAATATTACTCTGAAGTAACTTTATTCTTACTTGCATATAATTTTAGCTACTCTACACATGTCTTAAAATAACTGTATATTCCTTTGGTTTTGAATCTTCTTAATGTTGTGAGAATTAAAGAACATCTTCAGTTGTTTTTGTAGTCAACTCGTCAGCTGTGATTATTTTTTTGTTTTAATTAAAAATATGCTGACTGAAGTCTTCTAGAGTCTTGATAAGATTTACAAATAAAGTACATTGTAAATGAAAATCACAAATTGTTATTTCTTTCCCATTTTGGTTTAATAAGATGGGTTGTTTTGAGATAAAACAAGATTAAGATAGATGATTATGAAAATGCTGAATTATCTGAATAGTCTATTAGTGCCACTTTTTCTTTTATGACTGCAGCCCTACAGCACAAACTGAATTTAAACAAACAAAAAATTATGTTATTATGCAATTTAGAGGGCAAATTTTAGCCATAAATGTCTTGCTGGAGGTACAGCCTTTCTGCATATTTTGGGTTGATGGGAAGAAAAGGGCACACGGTGAAGATACCCACCTAGACACAGGCAGAACATGCAAAAGCTGTCTGGAAATCAAACCCGAGACAGACTTAGTTTGAAAAGTAAGGCTGCACAATCCCCTATAAGCTTGGCCAATGTACTTTTTCTTGTTTTATGTGTTAGTTAAATACTCATCTTTTTAAATAAATAAATACATCAAGCATATAGGCGGCAGAGAAGTGCACATCCATATGCCATAAAACAAAACATAAAGAGTGGCCTTGAACACCTTGCACCGCGAAATGTGTTGCACTTTTAAAAACCGCAATTCAACATTAATCAGCATTTTATTATGTTCAATGCTGCTCCTTTAACACAACTTCAGTCTGATGGAGCAGGACCACTTAAAGGCGTAAAATGCATTAAGTAATGAACGGAGTCAAGCGTTAAAAATAACTTACTAACATCCAAAAGATCCCGAAAGCCAAACTTGAAGATTTAATTTGTGCCAAACAGCGGGGCTCTTGTTTCTCATTTGGCAGAGTGCTTGTCAAACTAAATGTGCAATTGGAGAGAGGCAAACGGGGAAAAAAACACTCAAGTCATTTGGGCTTGGCTTTAGGCGCTGTAAGAAAGTAGTGGAATATATGGCATACTAAATATACAATAACATGTAAGAGTGTTTACAGTGTGCACAAGTTAAACACTGGGTACTGAAGTGGAGAAAGGGAAGCTCACAAGAATTATGCAAACTAATAATTTAAGTACATGGTATTTGTAGTGGATTTAAGGATTAGGGAAATTTTAAATTTGCGAGAGAAAAAGTCAAAGACGGAAGTTTGTTTTGTATGGTGACTGGTTTTGAATAATGACTTAATATAAAACAGAATAATGGAGGATCACTATGCAAACTGGTTAGCAGCAACTCTTCAGCCATAATTGTTCTTTTTTATGGAGGAATTATACATGTGCGAGAGGAGTCAAGTAAAAAAAATAAAAAAATAAAAAAATACTGAGGATTTCTTAACTTGAAATGCAAAAATAATTCACATCATCAGTACCAGATACAATTACACCTGCTTGAGTAACTTAAAATAAAATGATAATTCTCAGAGTAGTTATCTAGCACCATAGTTTATACCTAGTTAAGTAATATAATTTACAGTGTAACAGTATTTTTATTTGAATAAAAGTTTAAAGAAGACATACTGTGCTTGAGCCCGCTATATACAGTAGGTATAATCTATGAATCTATGACACCCGTGGATCATTATGTTGTAATTTGCTAATTTAAAATGGCAATATTCATCTAAAAAAACTTAATGAATGAAACAAGTCCAATAGGAGCAGAATATGCTGTAAACATCATTAGAACAACGAGCTCTGAAGTTGTCGCATCTCCTATGGATAGCTGCACAACACACTAGCGAGAAGCAGACTTTTTTCCCATTTATACCAAAACGACACTGCAACACTGTCAAATCCTAAGTGTATCACTGCTTAATAAAATAAAATAAGTATAGAGAAATGGGCGTATGCTGGTGGTGGCGAAAACTGCGTTGATCTGCAACCGGCATCATGAAAATAAGATCAAACATGCACAAGTCACTCCAAATACAACTTCGAGAGAGTAAATGAGAAGAGGAAACAACTATAACATGGTTAAAAGTTCTGAAAAGTCAATTCTGCATAATAGGTCAGCTTTAAGTAGTAGTATTAAAGCATTTTAATATTTATGTTTCTTGCATCGCTCCTTCAAATATGATTTAGTTTTTCTCATTTTTGTGGTCTATCCTTTAAAAATATGCAACTGTGTGCATTATTTACTAAGTTGGCTTTCCAATTACATTCACTTGTCAGTCAGTTAGGTCTTTACAATACTTTACACTTTACATTTTTTACTATTCCTTGACTAATTTCCTGAACCGGTAGTATTATTTGCATGAGGGATACAGTCGAACATAAGCGTAAATATACTAAATGTTTGACATTAAGGATTTTGGAGCCACACTAATCCTGACAACAAGGTGACATTTAAACCAAACCCGATCTGATGAGAAACCTAATCTACAGATGGCAGCCGATTCTGTATCTCTCAGTGCAGCCCAAGCGCATCACTCAAAACATGATTCACAAACCACAACCTTCACAGCCTTTTGCAATACCAAGAGGAGACGCGGGTGTGGAATAGGGATGTCAAAAGTACTGAAACTCAGATACTAATCAAAACTAGAACTAGTATCAAAACTAGATACTTATTTGAGCAGTTACTGATACTAAAAAAGTCACATTCATAGGACCAAAATGAACCTTTTCTGAAGCTTTAGAATGATCTTGAGCTGTATCAGAACAAGTATAAGAGCACATAGACTAGTAAATGCAAATGAACCACTAGGGAACCTACCCAAACTCCTGAAGGATTACACAGATATAAGACCACAGGGTAAGATAAAAAAGTCCAATTTAATGTTAAAAATTGTATTCTATTGTCTAAAGGAAGAGTGTTTTTCATTGTCTTCGAGGTAACAGGATCGGTATTCCTTAGTATCGAGATCGAGTTTGGCATTTTAATATCGTGCCAACACTAGTGGGGAAAGTGTCTAATTAAGCAAAAAGCTGAATGAAATCCATAAATAGTGAATCACAAAATGACGGTGTGATTTTAATCACCATATCGCCGAGCCCAACCCTGTAACTCAAGTTCTTCTCCATCACCATCACAAAGAAAAAACTCAGAATGAGGTATAGCTTTTGGCAAGGATCGCGCATCCACTTCATATCACACAGTTGTCAAAGCGCTGGAGTTGTCCTGGCAGCACATGGCGTACCAAATACTCTGAAGAATCTCTATGTTCTTTGAGTTCTGTCACCTGTTCCTATATTTCTGCCAAAGGGAAGATAGATGGATGTCTCGCTGGTAGAATATTCTCCGTGGGCTAAGACGCATGGAGCAGCAGGTGTTGTGAGCCTGTCTGGTCAAAACAATATCACAGAACGCAAGCTGCTCGATTTGAAGAGGATTCTGTGTGAGTGGTGAAAAGAAAGGGAAATTAACCTAGATTCTGGTTTAATCAAGACACTGAGCCACAAAATCACATAATGACACTTCATATTAGTTCAAACGTGACTCGACATTATGGAATAGACCCGATACTCAATGGATTCAGTGATAATTAAAACACTCTTTATTTAAACCAGGGGTGGGCAACCTTAACTACTCGAAGAGCCACAGAAAAGAAAACATCTGAGCCACGAAACCCTTTTGGCAGTGTATAAAACACTATAGTGTATTGCATTTACGAAATCAAAGAAATGTTTCTTCAGAAGCTTTTCTTTTCTTAGATGTATCCATCATTTACCCACCAAGGATCGAAAAGCTCAATAAATCTGCTGCTGGTGTAGTTGCCGGTAAGTCCAGGCTGCCAGTTCTGTGCCGGGTGTCACACATCGGCGGCTTTGACGCATATTTTGAGCGACAAAAATATTAAAAACTTTTTATTTTAATGTTAGATTACCATTATCTATAAATTTAGAATTACATTTAAAAATGAACAAGCTAAAATAAAAACACATAGTAACAAAACATAGTAATTAAATGCGCAATATTATTTTTTATTTTTCACAGGGAGCCACAACAGAAGGATGAAAGAACCACATGCAGCTCTGGAGCCGTGGGCTGCGTCCCCTGATTTAGACAATACAATGTAATTTTCAACAAAAGTATAGTACTTTCTTTTATATTATTTTGCGGTCTTATATCCTTGTAACCCTTCAGTGGTACAGGTAGGTTCCATCGTGGTCCATGGGCCTACCCGAGTCTATGTGGTCTTTTACTTGTTCGGATTCAGCTCAAGATCATTCTAAAGCTTCAGAAAAGGTTCATTTTTGTCCTGTGAAGGTGACTTTCTTAGTATTGATATTTGATCTAGTTTTGATAGTAGTTTTAGTATCAATTAGTATCTGATTTTCTGTACTTATGACAACTTCACTTCTGATGCAAAGTAGTAAAGGTGAATAATGCACACACAGTAATATTAATACACTGTTTTTTTAGTGGTTTAGCTTCACACAATTAAAAATGCATATTATAATATTAAAGGAATCCTGGTAATAAAATATGTAAATTGAAATAAACCAAATTATCTAAACTATAGTAGAGAGGTTGTAATTTTTTACCTTTTCATAACCTATGATAATATGGTTGGACACTAGGAAAAATTTAAATTAAAAAAAATTGTATTCTAGTGTATGGAAGGATCCTTCTCCTCCAGAATTACTTACTAACAGATGGATGGAAAATTTGTTGAAAATAGTCTCATATGAGAAATTCTTGGCTAGGTTGAACGATAACATAACATTTTTGTAAAATCTTGGGCACCTGATTTGACTGAAATGCCTGCGACAGTTTTGACAGCTCAATTTACTAAAACATAGTTGAGATCAACACATTGGGAAAGCAAAGACTTGTTTTAGACTTGAAATTATTTGTATTTGTAACAGGTTAAATTGAGTGGAAATTAGAGTCACAGAGGCTTGTCACATGCACTTTGACTGTTTTATTTTATAGTTTATTTATTTTTGCTATGGAGTATCCTTCACTATGTACAGGTACCTTCTTAAATTGTATTATCCCTTCAGCACAAACCAATGTACTGTTGTCTGTTATGTGTTATAGGTTAAAAATCGCAAAATAAATAAACTTGAATTACAAAAACAAAAATAGTATTCTTCGGCAAGACATTTCACCCACAGTCCAGTTTGTATGTGTGCTTGAGCAATGGCGGTGGTCGGAAGGGCCATTTTGTGCTTTGTGTGTGTAGACAGACTAATAATAAAGGGTTATTACTCAGTGTGAATGAAACAAAACACAACTCCGGGCCCGTTTTTGAGGCGGTAACAACATTCAAACAGGGCTTAAAGCTCACAAGAGTCAATTTCAAGTAATATACAGCGCACTGCAAATCACCCACTGTACATGAAATATCCCACGCTAACGCGCTCTGACCAGAACTAAGCATTTGGGGGTAGATCTTGTTACACTGGAATAGCATCAAGGGTCGTACCTGTTTTTCCCTCCAGAGCAGCACTCCCTCCTCTATGAGCTGCTGTTTCAGTCTCAGCCCCTCGTCCAGCGCCCTCATCTGGCCCTCCACGAACGCCCGCTCCCTCTGCCCCAGATTCCTGAAGAGAAAGAAGAAGAGAGTGAGGGTGGAGGAGCAAAGAGTGAGAGAAAGAAGGTGTGAGACAGAGAGATAGATAAAGGCAGAGAAAAAGAGAATGCAAGAGAGACAGAGAAAGAGAAAGACAGAAAAAGACAATGAGAGAGCAGGAGAGAGCCAGAGAGAAAGACAGAAACAGAGAAAGAGAGAAAATAAGAAAGAGGTGGGAGAAGGGAGGGAGAGAAAGAAAGAGTGAGAGAGAAACAAAGAAAGAGAGAAAAAGAGACTGAGAGAGTAAGAGATAGACAAAGAGACAAAAAGAACAACAGAGACAGAGAAAGTGATAGAGAAAATATGAAAGAAGTGGAGAAAGGAGAGAGAAAAAGAAAGAGTGAGAGAAAAGAGAAAGAAAGTGTGCATGTGCAAGAGAGATAGTTAAAGAGAGAAAAAAAGAGAATGCAAGAGCAACAGAGAGACAGAGAGAAAGAGAAAGACAGAGAAAAAGAGAATGAGAGAGCAAGAGAGAGCCAGAGAGAAAGACAGAACCAGAGAAAGAGAAAGAGAGAAAATAAGAAAGAAGTGGGAGAAGGGAGGGAGAGAAAGAAAGAGTGAGAAGGAGAGAGAAAAAGAGAATTCAAGAGCAAGAGAGAGAGACAGAGAAAGAGAAAGAGAGAAAGAGAAAATATGAAAGAATTGAGAGAAAGGAGAGAGAAAAAGAAAGAGTGAGAGAAAAGAGAAAGAAAGTGTGCATGTGCAAGATAAAGGAAGAGAGAGAAAAAGAGAATGCAAGAGAGAGAGAGAAAGACAGAGAGAACAAGTGAGAGACAGTGAGAAAGACAGACAGAGAAAGAGAGAGAAAAAGAGAGAATGAGGAAGGTGAGGGACAGAGAAAGAAGTGGGAGAAATAGAGAGAGACAGAGGGAGAGGAAGGGAGAGGGATACAGAGAGAAAGAGAGAGACAAAGAAAGAGAGAGAAAAAGAGAAAGACAGGGAAACAGAGAGAGAAAATAAGAAAGAAGTGGGAGAAAGGAGTGACAGAGAGAGAGACAGAGAATAAGACAGAGACAGAAAAAGACAGAGAAAATGAGGAAGGAGAGAGGGAAATAGAGAGACAGAGGGAGGAAGGGAGAGGGAAACAGGGAGAAAGAGAGAGACAGAGAAAGAGAAAGAAAAAGAGAGGGACAGAGAAAGAGAAAATGAGAAAGAAGTGGGATAGAGAAAGGAGAGAGAAAGACTGAGAGGAAGAGAGAGAGAAACAAAGAGAGAAAAAGAGAACAAGAGAGCAAGAGAGAGAGACAGACAGAAACTGACAGAGAAAGAGAGAGAGAATGAAAAAGGAGAGGGAGATAGAGAAAGGAGAGAGACGGATAGAGAGGAAGAGAGGGAGAAACACGCTCTGTGTTGCATTTTTGTATAAATAGCGCTCTATAAATAAAGCTTGTTTGACTGATTGAAACAGAAAAAGAGAGAGACGGCGAGAGAAAAAGAGAGAGGGAGAAAACAGGTGAGATAGAGAGAGAAGAAGAGAGAAACAGAGAAAGAGACAGAGATGCGAGAAAGAAAGCGAGAGAGGGAGAGAAAACAGGTGAGAGAGAGAGAAGAGGAAGAAAGTAACAGAGAGAGAGAAAGAGAGAGAGAATATGCACTCTATTCATTACCAATGGAGAAAATAACATGAGCCACCTCTGCTATGGCCACGGTGAGATGGCCCGATTCAATATTTAAGGGCCACACATTGTAGCAGGAATCCAAATAGGGAAAAGTGAAGTAAATAAGATGCTGCGTTCCTCAGCTAAATTGTTTTTACAATCTGCCGGAACACAATACGAGTGTGCAGCTTGTGAAAACATAATGAGATATGGTCCGGATGTGGTTTTCAGAGGCGAACAATGAGAATAAAACCGCAGTGTAAAATCAGGAGTTACAATAGTGCAGCCAGATAAGGTTCACGGCATTGTAAAAATGACCAGTGTTCTCATAAATATGATTACGCTTCTGCTCACACACAAAGTAGCAGTGTTGTTGTTTTCTCGCAATGTAACGTAAGCAATTTGTCAAGAATAACAGGACACAAAAATATGAAAAATGGTATAAACAAAGTCATTTTAATTCATTCATTTTAATACCAGATTTAGTTTTTGAGAAATTCCTGTGTTGTATGAGGTTGGCAAAATAAAAATCTGGTTTAGAAGAGACAATTTCTCAAAAACTAAATAAATAAACACTGACCTTCTTCTTTTTAAAGGTTTAATGTGGCCATGACATTCAGTCCAATGTAAAATATTGAAATACTATTTCTTTTCTATTGGAATTACAGCGTTCCCACATTTTTACATCACCTACACAAACTTACACAAGTCCTGGGTAGGAGGATATTTTTATTCCAGCAAAAATGCACAATCATGTTTTTATTACACCTATTGTTTTGCTCCTCGAGTTCCACCAGCTTCTAACACAATGCCTCATAACCACAGTGACACCATGCCCCCTGGTGGTAGAAAATATGACTCACCTTCACTCTATTGAGAAAACGAATCTTACCAATCACACTGCTGCTATATTAAGAGTGTGTATCTTTAGACCCAAGTCGTGTGGATGGGAAATCTGTGTCTGTGTGTTATTTTTCAATATTCATTCTCAGTTGTGATGGGACTGACCAGCACGAGTTTTGGCAGCGAGCGGGGCTGTTGTATTCATCTGAGGCGTCGCAGCAATCTGGCTCAGGAACAGCGGAGACGGATCCAACGCAAGCACAAGAGAAAAGAGAGAGAGTACACAAGATATCAGCAACAAGAACACGACAATATGCTTCTGACCATAATGAGTTTTGTCTATTCAAAATCACAGCATGGGAAACAAACAGGGATATGGGTCTGCAGTAAAGGGTGTAAGGTAGACAAATAATATTGAAATAGATGTTTCGATGTGATCAGTTCAGTCAATTTTCAACAAGCACAAACAAGCACTTTGTAACAGATGCACAAGCTAGGAAGAACAATCTATGTTTTACAAAAGAAAGGAGTGGGAATCGAGCCAGGTGTGCTAAAACCATTACCATAAGTATCTCTATCTAGTGTATACAACATGCAATACGTAATATGGCATTACCATCGTGATACGATATCAACAAGGATCACTAAAAATCAACAGTTTGTTATTAATCATTGAGACACCAACAAATATTCAGAACAAAGAAATGCATTTTCATGTGTAATCTGTTATCTAGATTATTGAATTCTGTGATAGTAAATTACAGTTCATCTTGTCCCATTTTCTTAACCAACAGCATAAAAAAGCATTTTCCATTTGGCACAATGTAAAACAAAACATTTGGGGGTTTTCTGAACGCTCTGACAGTTATTTAAACATCTGTGAGCTGACATCTCCATTGGTAATAAAAGTGGAACAGTGCAGTCTGAGAAAATGTAGGCCAAATACTCAGAATTGGCTTTACCAGAAAAAGCAATGGAGGCGAAAGGAGAAAGAAACAAGGAGAAAGAACCACAAGCCTTTAAAATATGTCTCCCACTGTTCTTTTATGGTTCAGCTCGAGAATATTTTCTGTACAAAGACCAGTGACAAAGTGGAGACAACACGATATTGATCTAGGGAACGCATTGAATTAACAGAGACTGGAAGAATATTTGTCGGCTGTGAAGGGGCCTATTATTGATCAACTTATGTGAACAATATAATGTTTTTAATTGCATCATTATTATTCATGTTTTATGCACTATATCTCCAAAGCACATTCCTAGTTGGTGTATTTTGCTTATTGACAAAGGCTACGAAACTCTTTTTTCTGATTCTGACTCTTAAGAATAGAATAGACTACAAAGAAGTACGCTGTGCAAGTAATGGTACTGGGAATTCCTAAGACATAAAATGTTTTATTTCTAGAATAAGAATAAATCTGGCCACCACTGAGTGACATAAATTTGGCCTTCTTGTCCTTGAAAAACAGTGGAGCGGAAAATCTTATCTACCAACTACTTTGCTTCAAAAAGCTTGAGTAAAGTTCAATAAGGGCCACATTAGAGAAAATACTATTTAGAAAGCTCACCGCAGATGCCATCATTGACTCGTGAGGACGGGATGTAGTGTGGGCGGAAACCCAGGTTAGTGCAGTAGAAGCGGCCTCGAGGACACGCCGAGGTGCCTGGAGAAATGACGGAAAGGTTAAGGTGCCTGTTTTAAGTACTGAAGCAAAACTAACAAGGCAATAAAATATGTGTGCAGCCTCTCAACATACACTCCAAAGCTACTCCTAATTAGTCAATCAAAACTGCAAATAAAGGTGCACTGTGTAACTTTTTACATGGGTATAGTAATGTTTTGCCTAGAATGCTCCATAATAGGACATTAAACATCCATCTCAGAAAGAGTGGGATCACCTCTCCACAAACTTGACCTGTAACTTGGCCTGTTAGCAAGCTTGTTTAAGCATAATGCCATACTGAGGAACTTTCCAGACAAAGCAGGTGACAGGCCAAATAAGTTACATAGACAGTGCAACTTTAAATAGCCAGATTTGATACACACTATTTTTTAAGCAAATGTTCTAACCACTAATTTACATGTTAGGGGTCTACTGGAAACTGAGACAAAACTACACTAAATGATCAGTTGATAAGTAAAGATTTGTTAACGACACAAAATAATAACTATACCAAATCTTCTTTACAGTAGCGTACCTGGTTCATCAGAGCCGTCCTGGCAGTCACAGTAGTCATCGTTCACCTGCTCAAACGGGATAATTTTAGACCCGTCTATGCAAAGGAACGACTTTTTCTCTCTGTAGAATCGTTTATCTGGATTTTAGAAAAGCAAAATCAGTTAACAAAAATATGGACCCATATAATTTAGTGTAAATACATGTCCAGAATTTCAAAGTAAAAAACTGAACATCCCTGGTTTTTTGGTTGGTAATAATACAATTGTGAAACAAATGCATAATTAAGGAACATTGTTATGCAGAGACCATTCATAACTAACTTGTGAGACAGTGTAGTCACATTTTCTTTGTGTTTTGGTCATTTTTAAGCAGCTTTTCTGTATTTTACCTAAACAGATGACAATTTATGCCTCTCTTTACCGTTGGCAGGTGTCAAATTGGTCAAAAATAGGGACAGGGATAGGGATTTCGTGTATAAAACTGGGACAAATCACTGGTTTTGGATAAATCTGCTGGGACAGGGGACACAGGGCTCAAAACTGGGACTGTCCCGGGGAAAAGGGGACGTCTGGTCACCCTATGTAAATATCTGCATCTATGCTACTGCGTTAACGCTAGTAAAAACCTATGGTACTGTAAGAGAGCAATAGTGACAGCATAAGGACGTGTCCCCATCGCTTCACTGACATCGCCATCAGTGCATCTACATGTGAGCGCACCAGAAACTACTGTTGTAAATAATAAAAGCTATGTCGGACTGAGCTAGGTTAGCTGACATCCCGGGACAAACTTACACGAAGATGAAATTCCTCTTATTTTCCGCGAATCCACGAGATCTGACCAAAATACAGCGGCGACAACAATGTGAAAACGCATGTTAAAGATGAAACGAAGGAAACTGTGCCAGTTTTCAGTCATGACTTTTGAAGTCATGATTTGCCTCGGACATTTGAACCAAACCTCAGTGACTTCCTGAAACATGTGGTCCCGTGACTCCTCCATGAGCTCTGATTGGCTGAGGCTCAGCACCATGGCAGCCCAACGACCAATGGGATTCACGACACGCGCATAAACTGCTCCATAATATTATGAGGCTGCACGCTGATTCAGTTTTTAATTGACAGATAAGTCCTCGGGGATACCATTTTATCTCGCTCCAGCTAATGCATATTTAACACACACACAAAAAAGAAAAAAAAAAAAAAAATGGCTGCAGCAGAACAACCAAAAAAGGGACAGGCTGCATGCTGATTCCGTTTTTAATTGATAGACAAGTACTGGGGAAATTACCTTATCTCGCTCTAGCTAATGCATATTTAGCAAAAAACAAAAACATAAGTATCATTAACAGTGAAAGGGTGGAGTTTCTCTAAATTTATGGGACAAGGGGCAGGGGCCTAAATGGCTGCAGAACAATCAAAAAAGGGACAGGTGGTCACCCTGTTCACAGTGAATGATCAAGTATGTCATTAAAGTGGTATATTTTCAAAGCTTTATGAGGAGGACCCACTGCTATATTACTTTAATTATGAATTTAATGATGAATTGGATAGTGGTTTTAAGGAGACACTGTAAATGATGAAATGTTGTCGTTAGAATGTAAAAAGTTTTGTGTAAATCCCTCAGTCGTCCAGGTAGAATCCATGGCAAAAGGAGAAATTCAATTTTCAGTTTATAAATTGACAAATTACTTTATAAACAAAATAATTGACAAATTGGACTTCTCCATTTGAAGTTAATAGCTTCCTTAATGAATTTTATATCTGCTCAAGGACTCTGAGTTTAATGTTTTTTGTGCACTATCTTTGTTAAAAAAAAAAAAAAAACTAAAGATAGATCTATAATTTTTAATTTCTATGAACTCAGAATTGAGGTACTTTAGCACTTTGACTAAAGTGTTTTAATCACTTGTACCTAACTGTGACACATGAATTAATGTGATTACTTTAATATAATACAACAAGAAATTAAATATTTTACATATTTATTAAAAATAGCAAATCTTTACAAAATTTACAATACAAAATAATCATGTAAAAAAATGTTGAAATGCACATATATAGTGGTATTCATTTATCATTTAGTCGCGTGTATAGACTGGCGTTGCATAGTGACTCTTTGCTTTGGAGATAGGACAGGTCTCGGATCATGTTTGGGAATGGGTACGAGTCCAGCGGAGGGCGCAGGGGGAAGACTGGCATGAGTCCGGACGTCACATATGGAGACATAAAACCCGTCACTCCTGCCGCATTAGCGCTGGAGTAAGCTAGCCTGAGGGGGCCCATGCTGAGGCGAGGGCCAAGGCCATAAACGCCGTCGCCTCCTGCGGGTGTGGGGGGCATGTGCACTGCAGAGAAGGCCGATTTGCTGCCCACGGCACTAAGGGCTCCAGGCAGTCCCGCAGGAGGTCTCACTGCGCTAAGATCTGGGTCGATTTTGTTCTCTTTAGTGCTCAGGATGAGTTCTATTGATTTGACAATGTCTCCCTTGCAAGTCCGAACTGTCGACTCCAACATGTCGCGCTTCTGGTGAGGGAAGATTTTGGCCATGATGTCGGTGGGGTCCCGCTCAGCAGTTGGTTTGTCAGACTCGTTTCCCGACTCCAGATCTGAGGATGAAGAGCGCCGAGGACTGTCCGAGTGCTCTGAGCGCGGGTCATATCGCGGCGGTGGACTCGGGCTGTCGTCGCTGAGAGAGGCGCAGTTGTCGTGGTTTGGTGACAGCTCTTTGTCGTGGGGAGATGGGAGACGAGAGGAGTGAGGGGCAAACATAGGGTGGCCCACGAATCCACTATAAAGGGGAAAAGTGTTCAGCTTGGCATCTGAAAAAAGACATACGTTTGAGGAATAGAAATTTGGTCATTTTGAGCAGTCTCACCTAATTAAAACAAATATCTAAATTCATATGCTTAAGGGTGCTCTTTGGAACTTTTTCCGTGGAGAGTCAACCACTTGCTGTGTCCACGTTATTGCTTTATCTGAAATGTTCTGCAGTATGGTATTAAATTTATCTATCTCCAAGGAGACAATCGGGTGGTGATGCCAAGCCAAGTTACAGGTCAGATCAGTGGACATCACAGTTAAGAATGCATGTTTCTCAACTGTTTAGCAATGCCAACAACTGTAAGTGATAAAATGCAAGATACTGTATACAAGTTTAATGAGACACGCAAGGAAGCAAATTCCGCACCAGAAAAGTTTCATAGTGCACCTTTAAGTCCAACATAGTGCTAGGCATAAAGAAAAAGCTTCTTAGATTCTCAATACTGCAAATAACTTACCATCTTTTGGGGGTTCTGCAGCAAAAACTTCAAATCCAGGAGGAGTCTGAGCAGCTGGAGAAGGTGTAGCGGGACCCACCGTGGAGCCCTGAGGTACCCCATTCTCCCCGATGATCCCCGCTCCTCCTGGGTACATCAGCCTCAGCTCACGGGCTTCGTTCTCCTCTTGGGCCTGCTGTCTTCGTAGCGCCACCTGTGCAGCCATCACCCTCTGCCTCTCCGCAATCAGGGTACACTTGGCGCACACACAATCCCTCCACCGACAAAAACGCTTGTGGCCTTTTAGAGCAGAAACTACGCCATGGTTCCTACAGCGGGCACATTTGGGTGTACGCGGGTAGCCCCTTTCCAAAGTGGGGTTACAGGCCCGGAGGAAGAGCGGAGGAGGTCGGAGCAAAGAGGGGGCCACTGGGATGCTGCCCAGAGGAGCGGTGCCGTGCGGGGATAGGCTCAGTGGTCGAATCCTGCTTTCCATAGCTCTGAGTGGAGGTTGGCTGTAGTGACACTGGCTTCTTAGTGCTGCACCTTTTATGCAACTTTCCAGGTGGCCTGGTCTGAAACTCAACACCCAGGTCCCGCCTCTTCCTTCTCAGGCAGCTAAAGCCCTATCATGTTTATTTGCACCGAGATGAATGGAGGGTTAATCTGGTGGAAGTGAGTGCAAATGCAGCTGCAGGTTGGAAAAAACTTTGAAGAAAAGTGTGTGTGTTAAATCCTGCTAACAAATCTATATACAAACAGCAACACATAAACAGGCTTTTAACAGGTCTAATAGGGTTTATAAGATTGGAAAAAGGAATAAGTTGCATTGAAAACAACAAAAATGCAAATTTATGAACAAGATTTACAATTATTGCATTATTGTATTTAAAGTAGGACAGGCACTAGTATTAGTAGGTAAATAAGTGGTAATCAGATTATACTGGCAATTACTTTCATTAAATAACGCATCTATGGCTTTAGAATAATGAAAAATTGACTGTTGCTATTTATTTTATAGCCAAATATTATGTTTTGAATGGTAAAAAGTCTTCAAAATGTCACATAGCAGGAAGTTGAAATGTGAATGCAGAAAAAAATGTGTTAATGTTTAAGATTAAATTGCTAACAACTTTCAATTACAGCAGCTTAGCACTTGTCATAGCCCACAGCTGTATTATGTTGTATTGTAGGCCTCTTTACACTGGAAGCCTGTCACAGAATGGCACTAGAATAACGAAGGTTTGTAAGGTGTCGCCACAGGTTTTCTCTAATCTTTTCACTGCTGTAAAATAAACATGTTGCCCCAGGTTAGGCCCTTTACAATACCTCTTACAATAGCCATTTTGGTTTCCCCACTGAGCAATGCATATTCACGAAGAGGATGTTTTTAACACAACAATAGCTCTAATCGTCGCAATGAAGAAACCAGGTAATTATCCGACCTGGTTATTCTGTTGAACAAATCACTCGGACAAAAGACCCATCTGTCAACATGGATTACTACTTACACCTTGTCACATGTTGCATTCATTTCTCTGCGTTCTGACTGGATTGAGTTACAAGCAGCAGATTGCCTTACTCTTATGGCCATTATTACATTACGGTGGTGTGAACTTAAGCAGAAAATGATAAGTCACCATGGAGAGGGCCGAGACAATGTGGGGAATGTGGTGAAGACTCTGGGAAAATGTCCAAATGCTGATTCTAAAAATGTGTGCAGTTATTTCCTCTACCAAGAAAACTGAAGGAAAAGTGACGGTGCAGTTTTAATATTTCTTCCAGTAAAGTAAAGGTAAAACTTAGATGCAAATCGAATACTAATGATTACCTCTACAAGAAAACGGAAAGAAAAAGTTACATGTTACAGCTTTAATGTCCCCTCCAGTAAAAGTAAAGGTAAAATTTAAAAACAAATTAATTTCAAAATTTCTTGCTCGTGTTAAAATATTAGAAATGTTGTTTCAAATTGGATTCATATGTCCTTCAGTTGTTTTCATGGATATAAAACCACTTTCTACCTTCTTGTTACTGTTTTTTTTTAAAAGATATTCATTTAATTAAAATGTGCATGATGGAACGTTTCAGGTGAAATGTCTGCCTGGAAAGTTTAATGCCATACTGTGGAACATACCATCTCCATGAAGACAAGCAGGTGATGCCACCAGGCCAGTTTTACATATCAGAGCTGTGGAGAAACGAGCCCACCACAGTCCGAATGCATGTTTTCTGAGGTGTTTTATTTGCAACACAAACATCTGCAAAAAATAAAAAATGAAAAATGAAGTTCTAGTTTAATGCCATACTATTGAAAATCTCCATGGAGACAAGCAGGTCAAGAAAATTACATAGTGCAGATTTAAAATATAGTTTAAATAGCTGGGTAAGTGTTTTTGTTTTGTTTTTTTCTTCAGCATCTTCACATCTGAACACATTGTCCAAAACTTTCTCAGTATGGGAATATCTGCATCCCAAGTTATTGAAGGCGCTCTAAAACTGTTCCAATTGTCAGCTATCAGCCTGGTCCCTAATTATGTGCAGATAAGAGGGCAACATCATTGGTTGGCCTGTAGCTGCAATACCCCCCCTCCCTCCTCTGAATAATAGATGGGGGTTAAAGAGGCTGTGGATGCAGGCTCTCCAACCCCCTTGTGGCATTTTTACTCCGATAATGATTCCCTGAAGGACATCTCTGAGGAAGGCCTGCTGCAGCAAAAAAGCAACACAAATCGCTTCTGGCACAAAACACGATGACTCTGTGCTATTATTAGGAGCTAATATAACTACACTTACAGTACTGGTGTATAGGCGGAAAACATGAAGAGTGCTTAGGCTTTAACAGGTGCCAATTTAGCTCTTGTGTAGCGTCCAACTACATCCATGTGGAAGTTGAACCAATTACCCACTCTGTGCTAGAACTAGGCTCATATTGTCTTGGTACAAAAGTATATATTTAAAATCAGTATGTGAACAACTATATGCAAAGATTAGTGCACGGCAAAACAGCAAAGCAAATGGACATGAAGGTATAGTTGAGGGGTAAATGCTCTGCCATGCAATTCCAAAAAAGTCTCTATTCTGTCTATGTCATCTCATTAAAGGTCTTATATATTACATAAAATTGATTGTGAACTTTAAGCCATGTTATAATTATTACCTCCTCAAAAACATACCTGGAGTTGTGCTTTCAGTTTCAGTTTGAGTAACTCTTTATTATTAGTCTGGCTACATCTACTCTGTTCCACCTTGTGACGTCATGAAGCAGTAGTTTTCAGCTTTACAGTTACCTTTTATCATTTGTTCAGTAGAGATAGGCACTTATCGGGCTGAAATTATCCAAATGATTCTAGTGGAGGTGTATGGAGTTTAAAAACACAGTAGAGCACTTCTTGTATTACCACAGGACATCACAAGGTGGAATAGAGTATTTGGTCTTTGAGAGAAGAGCCTTAATATGCAGGATTTGTGTGTTAAACATGTGTGAATAAAACAAAACAAAGTTCCTGGGATGTTTGTGATCAACATAACATAGAATAGAAAATTGCATAATATGGGCCCTTTAAACTTAATCTCCACAGGCCAAGTTACAGGTCAAATCTGTGGAGAGGAAAGCCCACTTAGTAGAAATAAATGCTTTATTTGAGCAATAAAAACACATGCAGCTGATAGAATAGTGCATTGTTAATTTTGTGTTTTTTTTTTATTCTTTGAAACATCCAAACAGAGAATGGTGTTTACTTAGAAAATCCTTAGTGTTTATTTGATGTTTTCACTTGCTTCTTGCACACCTAACTCCTCATTAACCTGCAGTGGCCTCCACCTTCACACATTAACCTTACAGTGCAGAGCTACTTTTCCTTAATTTCTCAAGCTGCTTTAAACTGTCAATGTTTGGTTAAGCACGCAGGAGACGGATGGATTTACATGTCGCGACACAAGATGATTTCTATTTATCCAGGCTTGGAACATGTCAAAGGAATACCATGTTTATCTACTGAATAAACTAGGGATACATCAATACAGTTTTTTCAGTTTTATTGCCGATAACTAATGTTAACAAAAACCAGCAGATTGAAAACAGCATTAATTTACTTTAAACAAAAATAAAATAAGACAAAACTTATCCGAGCTGTTATTTATCTCTTAATTAACTACTAAAAAGCTTTGAATAATTAAAAGTTCAAACATTATGAGAATTTCTGGGCCGATTACAACCAGCAAATAGTCTTTTTACGTCAATTTATACACTATGTCCAACCACTGATATCGACTGAACTGATATTTGGAAGCTGATATTGGATCTAGTTAATTTTTCAGTATCAGTATCTGTTGTATAAGAAAATGCCAACTATTTCACAGTTTATTTACATTGAGGGTCTTATCACTCACATGCCTGGATGAACTCTTTGGGTTTGTGAAGCTGCATTTTATACACACCAGCATATTAAATAACACCACACGCTGTTTGCAAGATACATACAGGTATTTGTCATAACAACACAAACTCTACAGCACAAGATGAGGTTTCAAATGAACAAGCCAGAATGCTATTTGCAGAAAGATGCTCGCAGAGTTAGGGTCCTGGATAGATAGGGGACAGAAAAGGCCCCATTCTAGATATATAGATAGATTCTGGTGCTCCAGCTGTGCACACTATAGAGCCAACACGGAGATAATCTAAAATGCATCCATCAACAGGAGGAGTGCACTGGAAACAAAAATAAAGGCCAGTGATGCAGATGCACAGTGCGGTTTGAATGCACAAGGAGAGCTTATCACTTCATCCAGTGTGAAGAGGAATCCCAGGTTTGATTTTGTGGCTGGCAAGTTTATCCAGGCACTGTGAGCGGTCATACGTGAGCTTCATACAGGCTGAGTAGGTGGTAGGTAACACAAGATGATGTAGGGTGTGGTAGAAATAAGTGTGCCAAATATCTTAACAAGCCCATATTTTCTATTTTTCTATTTTTTGATGTATGTTATAATGTTGTTTCCTCATCAAAACCATACCTGAAGTTGTGTTTTGTTTTATTCACACATGTTGAACACGCAAACCCTGCATATTTAGACAGTTCTTTCACACTTTCACCTTGTGAGGTCATATGATACAAAAAATGTTCTACTATTTTTTGTGTCTTTTGCCAAACTTTGAAGTTAAAGATTGTTTCAGTCTCTTTAAAACATATTCACTCCTCAGTGCATCAGCAGATATGAGAAAACTTCTATGCCAATCTCATCTGTACAAAAGGTAAATATATATCATATTTAAAATTAAAAGCAACAATGTATGGTTAGTACGTGGGTATTGAAGAGTAAAGGTACTGTAAGATAACTTTATTTATATACCGTATTTTTCAGACTATAAGTCGCACTGGAGTATAAATTGCACCAGCCAAAAAATGCACAATGAAGAAGAAGAAAAAAAAACATGACATGACTATAAACATGACTATAAGGGCTAAAATCAGAGTCCAAGAACTGACATTACATCTTGACAGGCAAGTTATAGAAGTTATAGTAATAAAAACAACCCCTAGAGAAGAATCCATGTATCATTCGTTCATTTGTTTTTCAATATAGAACCAAAAATAAGAAGATGAAAAAACAACTCTTTTCTTTATTATTTGTCTCTAAAACCAAAATGAAAAAAAAAAACGATAATGATTTGTTTTTTCATTTTTGATCCATATATTTGGTCTATGGACTGTCAGTGTGAAAAATGTAATATATAAAAATAAAAAACCTAAGTATAAGTCACAGGACCACCCAAACCCTGAAAAAAGTACGACTTATAGTAGCATATAGTAGCACTTTTCACAGACACATGTCCCCAAAGACGCTTGTAAAGGCTAAAAAACACTAAATGACATCACAAGGTGAATTGGAGCATTTAGAGTTTGGGGATATAGACAGTCTAATAATCCAGGATTACTCAAACGTGTGAATGAAACAAACCACAACTCCAGGCATTTTTTTGAGAAGGAAACAGCATTATAACATGACCAAAAGCTCACATGAGTCTATTTATATATATGACATTTAAATTATTTTTGTAGTCATTTTGTAGGGGCATAACTATTCATGCAGTTAGTATGTTTTTTATATGCCATGAAGACATAACCAAGTCATCTACTGAAAGTTCACACTACACTGTGATTGGTTGAATCCATCTGTCGCTTGCTCAGAGCATGACGGAGATAAAAAGTACTAACCTACCTAACGTCAGATTGATATGTGTATCACTCTGAGTTGAACTCTACACGTTTCTCAGTCTAGGACAGCTCTTGTTAAAAGCGATCGTGAAAACGCAGAACATAATGAATATTTGTATCTGATTGATTGAAGCTTCATAACAGTGGACAAGCCAACAAATCAAACTTTTGTTTACATCCAGCTGAAAGAAAAGCCCAGACATCTTTCCTGTCCTCAAATGCACAAAGCGCCTCCGTTTGACACTTTCCAAAACAATATTCTGTCTTTCGCAAAGTAGCTTTTCTGGTGGAAGGTCACTTGCTTATCTCGACTATGGAATATTCTAATCAAAGACAACTTTATGCAGACAAGCAAGTGGCAGAGCTATAAGGAGTTATATTGTGCATCTTAAATAAAGTTAAATACGGTGCACAAGTTTAACACTTCTAGTATAATATACTGAGACAAATGGATGCCGTTCCTGTTTTCTAACTCCAGCACTTCAGTGAGTTGCAGCAGAGAGATTAGTGGGTCTGAGTGCAGTCAGAGCCGACAGTCCGGACAGTGTCTTAATTGTGTTTTTAACAGATGGGCCCATGTCAGATATGGCGTTTCATCACAGCACTGCACCTCTATGGACAGGGCCTTATCTCTGCAGCCTTCTATCTCCTGCTAAGGTGCTGCTAATCTCCTCGCAAATCTGGCAAAACCTGATTACCCCTCGACTGTCAGAGAAGTTGAGCAAGACGCTAAACTATTTGGATTAAAATGAAACACACTGTACTGTGGTGTCACCTAATGGTTCCACGGGTTTCAAAGGGACCAAAAATGACCCATCATCGCCATAGCAGTTAACAATAGTAAATATACACAGAGTAAATAGTAAAATAGTAAATACACACAGAGTACACAGAGTAGTTTTCAGACACAATGCATACCTTTGTCTTAGTTTGAAGTAACAAAATCTCAGAATATGCACTGTCTATGTTTTGTCCGTCCAGTTGTACAATTTTTAATGATATTTTAACGGTGCGTTGCGTAACTTTTCAGGTACCAGCTTGTCTCCATGGAGATATGGAGATGTTATTGCTTTGCCTGGAATGTTCCACAGTGACATTAAAAGTATCTAACTCCATGGGGACAGACTGGTGGCCCGATCAAGTAAGTTATAGATCACATCTGTGGAGAGGAAGGCCCGTACACGTTTTACACTTTTTTATATACAAAGTGTTTTCACTGAGCATTCCATTAAATTATAGACTCTTCTCAAACATATTACAATAATGTGTTTTACAGCCAAACCCCAGAACAAACCCACCCTGTTGCACAAAAAGAAAAACTAAAACAAAAAACAAACAAAGAAAACATTACATTACATAACATTATTCACTGAATAAACTGTTACTCCTGTGAAATAAGTGAGGGATCCACATCTCTGATCTGACTCAGACCCGGTTGCGAAGTGCTGCAAAACTTATCGGCGCAGCCTCTTATAGAAAATCTGATTTTTTTCTAACGTTAGATGGTGTATAAGATCAGCAAGCCACAATCTAAAGGTTGTTTGTCTTTCCACTTGAGTAATATTAATCTTCGAGCCAGAAGTGCGACAAAGGCAATTATATTTTTATATTTTTATCTACAAATTGTGACAATATTCCAAATAATGCAGTTGTAGCCTCCGGGTCACACAACACAACACATTTTTTAGCAGTAAAAACCATACTGTGTAACATCCAGGGCAAAACAATCATTTCTATGGAGACAAGCAGGTGGCAAACCCTACATCAGAAAAGTTACACAGTGTACCTTTAAAGACATTTTCCATCCAAACATTTTAGTATTTGAGTAATTATTTCTGGGACTATTTTGTACATCTACTTAAGTAATAACCTTTTAAAAGTGGAAAGTGTAAAATTTCTGGTGGAGAGTCCGTCACCTTCTTGTTTCTATGGATATGTCACAACTCTACCTGGAATGTTCCACAGTATTATATTAAACAGCTTTATTACACTTATTCAATTACATGTGGTTTTGTAGCTCAAAATGAAGATACAAAAGTTTAATCACAGACAAAGCAACAACATCTCCATGGAGAAAAGCATTTGAAGGACCCTCCACCAAAAAAGTTACACAATGCACCTTTAAAGTTAAAAAACACTGCATTGCTTGAGCACAAATTCTTGCTCGTCTACCCATTTCTGTCAGTTTCTGTTCAAACCTGGTGCCAATTCAAAATGGTCACTTGATAGGGCTTTGGCATAGCAACATGTTTCAGTGAGTTTCCATTGCTTCGGGTTTCAGCTAATTCTCTTCTCTTTCAACAAGTGAAGAGACCAGCCCTTTGCATGTTTGCTCTCTCATCTGTCAGTTCACACTCCTCTAAATAGTGTGTGTGTGTCCAATGGCCTTTTGTTTAGCAATGAAGCAAAAATGGACAATACTAGCCGTGTCGGTAAAGCTACTGGGGTTCACTAGCACATGCACAAGCTCGCAGGAATTATAATGGGGCGCACAGATACTTTGAACAGACTTTATTGTTGTTATTTTGTACCAGGGGACGAGGACTTGTTGCTTCTGTTTATAAGAGCCTGCAGCAAGTCACTTCTTTGGAAAACTGTTCACACAACCTTCTCCGGGGATTATACAGACAGGCGGCTTTGAGGTGCAAAACTTTAGTGCTGACGCATAATGTAGATTTACCAGCCAAACTAGAATCATTTTGGCAAAGCTGTACTCATGTGTTAATGTTTTTACAAGCCAATCTGTTGTAAAAATACTATTACTAAGAATGAATACATTTTAGAATACATTTTGATTATAGATCTTACAGGATGTCAACATTACAATTGTATTTAAATGTATTCAGTAGATTACATTTTACATCATGCAACAAAAAAAGAAAAGACTGTACTTTTGTATGAGCCGAAAACTAAATCTTAAATAAAACTGGTCATTAAAGGTGCACTATGTAACCTTTCTGGCATGTATCTCTATAAAGACAAGCAGAAGTGTCTAGCAAAGTTACAGGTCAGATCTGTGTGGGAAGGTAACTCCTTTCACAATAGCATGCTTTTCTGTAATTTAAGAAATGTAAAATAGGTACCATATTTTTTGGACGATAAGTTGCACCAGCCAAAAAATGCATAATGAATAAGAAAAAACATGTATAAGTCGCACCGGACTAGAGTCCAAGAATCGACATTTCATCTTGAAAGGCAAGTTAAAGAAGTTATAGTAATAAAAACAACCCAATCCAAAACAATCCATGTATCATTCGTTCATTCATTTTTCAATATAGAACCAAAAATAAAACGAAAAAACAACTCTTCTTTATTATTTCTCTCTAAAACCAAAATGAAAAAAAACGGATAACGATTTGTTTTTTCATTTTTGATTCATATAGGATTCATATATTTGGTGTATGGGCTGTCAGTGTGAAGTCGCACCTGAGTATAAGTCACAGGACCACCCAAACCCTGAAAAAAAGTGCGTCTTAGAGTCCGAAAAATACGGTACATTTAATGCCATACTGTGGAACGTTCCATGCAAAGCGATAATCACCATGGAGACAAGCAGAAACCCTACCAGAATAGGTACATAGAGTGTGGTTTAGCTAGAATGTATTAGTACAGCTGAAATTACAATTTTGTGTCAGCCAGTTGGAAAATCACAATATTTCTTCTCATGATTGCAGCACAAAATTGGACTTCCCTACAGCACAAGACCCTTTTTCAGTATAAAGTACAAACCAAAGTACAGATTAAAACTTGAAATGAAATTGAAAATTGAGTATTTTGAGAAGAAGACCTCCTCCACAGATATGCTCTCCACCCCACCCCATGGAGGAAGCATCCATACAGCACTTGTCTCCACACCTGTGCCTCTGAATACATGGGAAATACATGATCCTCTCCTGCCTATGAGATTCACTATGAGCCTATCTGTTCCATCTCCCTCTCCCCCATGGACTCCTGCTTCATTTACCTACCCCTCCTCTTCTCCCCTCGACTGGTGGTCCCAGCATGGCAGGCATCTATCAGGGACCCTCACTTAGCTTTGTGACGCCTCAGCTCCAGTGAACAATAGCAGGAGCCAAGTTTACTCTGCAGTCTGGGTGGTGTGTAGCCATGTTAATCACGTTTATTACATCTGCGTGGATACGGAAATGCAGGTAGCGTGTGTGTCACG
The DNA here is from genome assembly GCA_030686955.1 of Odontamblyopus rebecca. Lineage (NCBI taxonomy): Eukaryota > Metazoa > Chordata > Actinopteri > Gobiiformes > Gobiidae > Odontamblyopus > Odontamblyopus rebecca. The sequence goes on along the minus strand of CM060672.1, from coordinate 12,518,897 downwards.
TTCAAGTGCCCTTAATGTGTTGCGTTCAAGTGCACTAATGACCAGTGTGTGTCTGTGGATGGGGGACATAAGGAGCTTCGGTCACGGTCAGGTGCCAGTGAATAGGGCCTTCTCCAAACAGGTTAAAGTTTGGAGTTTAGCACTTAGTCTCGGATATCCTCTCTGTCAAACTTCTTTACTTATATACACTTACACACTTAAGACAACCTAAGACTCAGACGTGAAAGAAGTGAAAATTTAAAGAGGGTGGATTGTGCAAAATTGACTTTTTGGAGCTTTCTACCATGTTATAACATCCCCTCATCAAAAACAGGCCTGAAGAGGGTTTAGATGTCACCCGTGCATGACTGAAAAATATTATGGATTTCTGCAGAATTAGTGAGTGAAGCACTAAGCTCTAAATCTAACTCTAAACTCTAAATCTGTTCATCTGTTAATTTTAGAGAAACCTCTTTGTCAAAGACTGATCTCGTCAGATCTCTGAGGCTAAGCAAGGTCGGGTCTGGTGGGGAGACGACTGAATTCCAGGCGTCAGTGGTAAAACTGTTGGTGTGTCTTTGGGCAAGACACTTCACCCACATTGCCTAGTACGAATGCAGAGGGTGTGTGGGTGTTGGTCGGTCAGAGGGACTGATGGCACAGATTGGCAAATTGGCTGTAAAATTACTTTGCGCGTCTGGAAAAGCGCAATATAAGACTAATGCATTATTATTACGATGAGGTGAAGTCAATGTAATTTTATTTGTGAATAACAGGTGACCAGTGGGCTCCTTCATTTCACACACGTCACTCAAAAATATGTTTCTGATTACACAATCAGGTTTGGTCGGGCTTGAGACACAACAGAGGACATGACCAGACTGATAAATAGAAAATACAGAGATATGATTCATTCATTATCCGGGCAAATTACTTTCTTTATCGGGAGAATATTTTCCGAATAAATGGAAATATGTTTCATATTTTAATTTATTTGGCAAATATTCTCTGTAAAAGTTATTCAGTAACTAATTATCAGATGAGAGCGACCCTTTGACACAGCTCAGCAGAATTTTATTACTTGATGTCTTTTTAAATAAAGGCACTTAATAACGGTATTACCTTGTGAAGTGTAAGTATGACTTTCAGATCAAAGGTTCATTAACAAGGACTCCTGTGAAATCAACTCCCCTTAGCTTTTCTTTCATACAAATTAGCAAACAATCAGACCTCCAAAGAGTTGTTTACCAAAGTGCTCTGTCGTCCTTCTGTTAGCAAAGGCTTCTGGGTAATGTAGTGTTTGCTGTAGAGATTTTCCCCACCTGTGAGTCTTCAGATCTCCTCCACACACTCGTACGCACACCTGAAGTCGGTTACTGGGAAAGTTGGGATGTGTATTCTGGGAGCAAACAAAAACATCATCATCAGAAACCAATTTAACAAGCTAAAATACTGCATTAATCATATTCAAACTTGTTAAAAATAGAGCTACTGTGAAAAACATAAAATTGCAGTAGAACTAAACCAAAGAAACAAGAATGTATATTATGATAGCATTTTGGAGGGTTTCTAAAAGGTAATAATTGAAGATGCACTGTGTAATATTTCAGGTAAAAGCTCCATTGCCTTCTTGTGTTATTATTTAAGTCAATAAAAATCAATAAACAGAGGCTAACAAACAATTCACAATTATGGTTAGGGGATTTTTTTTCCTTGTTAGAAGCTGTGTAAAAATTGGACTTATGCCTTAGCCGAGGTCAGTACTCTTAGATATTGAAGTACTTATAGTAGTATGTGCAAATACATAACCCTCTAGCAAAATTTTCATATAGTTGATCCAGTGTTTTTTGATTTTCTATGAGGGTGCGTTGATAGGTATTCTGGTTCGGCTTGGTTTGAACCCAGATAAGTCCTGATGGAGACTTTTTTTTGGTCTTTAGTCTTGTTGGTTTGGTTTTCAGTCCTGTTCTAGTCCTGGTTTACGTCCACCTGCAGTCTCACCTTAAAATTTGTGACCTTAAAATATGTGTATTTATTTTTGGGCCTGCAGGCTTTGAAAAAACACAAAAAACAGGGCATATAGGGTGATTTTATTTGTGTGACCTTTATTTTCCTGACACGACGTGGATGGTGAAATGGGTGCAGAGTGGGTGACACATTAAAATTACCAATGACAACCCAAACTTTATGTCCAACACTGCACCTGCTACAGTATATGAACAATTACCGTCAACCTAAACTAACTCCCAAACATATTTTCACAATCGTACTATCGGCTTTGTCATAACAGCTTAGTTGCCACAGTACTTTTTTCAGCTTACATGCCAAGAACAAAAGTACATTGTATGAATAGAAGTCAGTGGAGCGTAGAAAGAAGGTGTGTTGCTATCTGATGAGGCAGAGCAGGAGGAGACATCAGCGCGGTACATCTCTGCATAGTGTTATGGGAAAATGGTGCAGTCTTTCACATTCGCACAATAACAGCTTGGATATTGTTAAACATTGTTTCCGATAGCAACTGACATCTGCAAACAAATCACTGCCAGTCCAGATTACAGGTAACATGAAACACGAGACGCACAAGTACTTAGAGACAGTTAGTATCTAGGATTGCGCTCAAATGTGCACAAGTAAGTTTGAGACAATGGTTTGGCTTGTTTGAATAGAGTCAGGTATTATTTTTCTAGACAATGACAACTTTAGTTCATAGAAGTGACTTTTCTAGGGATTACAAAATGGTTCCAATGATTAAAGGTCCTATATTGCACAAAACTGACTGATTATGTAAAATTAAAATGTAATTATCTACTCAAAAACATACCTGGAGTTGGGTTTTTGTTTAATTCACACGTTTGAGTAATGCTTTATTATTAGTCTGGCTACATCTCCAGAGCTCAAAATGCTCAGTTCCACTTTGTGATGTCACGAAGCAGTTAGTTTTCTGCTTCATTTTACCTTTTGTTTAGTTTAGGGATCATCTGAACTTATACAAATGATTGTAGTGAAGGTTTAAAAGCACAGTGCTGTGTGGTCACGTAGAACAAAGCGTTTTCTGTTTGAGAGAAGCCTAAACGTTCAGGGTTTGTGTGTTAAACAAATGAAACAAAACACAATTCCAGGTATATTTTTGATGAGGATACATCATTATAACAGATCAGTATCAGTAAGATCAGAAAACTGCATAATATAGAGACTTTAATAACTGTATTCATACCAACTAGCTCCAGCTATTTTGCAATTTATTGACAGAAATGCATCAAGCTTTGTAAGCGTAATATTTGACTGAGATTTCCTGCTTGTCATTCATAATCGGTACTTGACTAGTTGTCAAAACAGTGAGATGTTTTAAATTCAAGTGCAGGTAAACAGTAGGCCAAGATAAACATAAAGGTTCTATTGTCATGTTTCTTATCAAGTGGAACAGATTCCTCACAACTCATTGGTTTCTTCAGTGGAATCAGAACTACTGACACGGTTCAGGTAAAATGTACAATTTTTCAGTATAATATGAGCAATAGTGTTGAGTGTTACAGAAACCAAGTAATAAACAAACCAAACATCACAGGTATTTTGTTATTATGATCGTTTAAGGTATACTGTATTAATTATTATACCTTAAATATAAATCACACAACTGCAGAATGGGGAAAAGGGTGAAATGCCCAAATTAACAATAAGTTCATAACAATTTCATTTTCACTCAATTTGTTAAACCAGGGCAGACAATCACTAATATCGCTAATATCTAAAAGGTGCACTATGTAATTTTGTAATTTTGCACTATATAATTTTGTAATTTTTCTGATGGAAGATCCGCCACCTTCTAGTCTCATGGAGATATTGTTGCTTCGCCTGGAATGTTCGACAGCGAGCTATTGTCTGCATGGAGAGACGTAAGTTTTATCCCATACTGATACTTTGCAGCTGATGTCATCAACATTTCCTGGAGGTGTGATGTTAACTGATGCCCTACACTGTTTGAAGCTCTGTTACTTAAGATAGACTTTTATCTGATCTTTTTAATCTGACAATAAAAGTGAGATGATTTGTACTTATGTCCTTCTCAAATAACATTACAGTCAAGCGCTAGTAAGCAGTTTTTCAGTTTGTTGCTCTGACCTTCCTGCTGAAACTCAAACATGCAAACAGGACCATGAACACTCGCACTGGTCACGGGCTCCTGAAAATGTGTTGTTTAAATCCATTTTGCATTTTTTCTTGAGTTTCCAGACAATCCCAAAACTTTTTTGGTAGTTATTTCTCATGCACTGTGTCTTCATGGTCACTTCTGAACTTCTGAAGTGATCCCGTCAGATCTCAGAAGCTAAGCAGGGCCAGGCCTGGTTAGTACTTGGATGGGAGACCACTGGGAATTCCAGGTGCCACAGTGGGGCGCCAGTCACAAAAAAACGCCGTTGTGTCCTTAGGCAAGACACATCACCCACATTGCCTAGTATGAAAGTGGCCAGGACTCCCTTGAAAAAGAGATTAGTAATCTCAATGGGATTTTCCTGTTTAAATAAAGGTTAAAAAAAAAACATTCTGCCAGATGCACATAAAGCACCCTCACTGCAAAGTATCAACAGTGTGGAAAATTCTGGGCAAAAAAACATCACCATGGAAACACGTGAGAGGGTACTCTTAAAATAGCATAATTCCTTATTTTTTCATATTTTCAGACAATAAAATGTTGGAGTCTTTCCAAATTTCTCTTTCAAAATTCACCATATTTGGCACCAAATGCACCACAACTACAAGGAGTGACACCTGTGCATGGTTCAAAGCTTTGGGGAAAACAGATAACAATAGTCAGTACAGTCTATTCACAGCAATGGACTGCGAAATGCTGGCTGCTGCAGATCCAGTCTAGATAAACGACAAATACAAAATACAAAAAAGCACTGACCACAGGTGAGTACAAAGGACATTTTCAAAAACATCCCCAAAAAGAAGGAGGGTGGAAGTCTTTTTTGGTGGGAAACGTTTTGAAGATCTGTCCTATACTAACAGATAAGTTTAGGTGTTTTATAATTGTACAACTGCAGTCCCATCATTGGTGCGGGTTTTAGAGTCTAAGAACTGCAACCTTGAGGTTGACAGATGAAGGTGGAGTTATCAGATTTGGACGCGGCGGATCGCAAAAACATCTTATCGCCGCCATCGTTGGGTTTGGACTTTTCAGAGGCTTCAGAGAGTGTGAGAAAGTCTGAAGTCCTAACACTGTTTAAGGACTTCACAACTCTCAGATAAAAGAGGATTTGTTGTGGAAAGCTCCTATGATGTCTCCTTCACTCATCTTTAACAATAAATATTATGAAACGTTATCAAACTGCTTTATATTTGATCAAACAAAAGATGAAGTTTTATTGAAGTGTATTATGTTTATTCGAGGTGTTTCTTAGACTACGCTGCAGAGCCAGTTGAACTGCATGAGGGTGACTGACTTTTCTTGATATAATGGCACAAACAGCAAACTGGAATTAATATTTTAATGTGGGTTCATGAGCAGACATATTTTCAAAGATGTTGGCTCCACAGATAAAAATGTTTCCAAGAAAATTCTGACGAAACAGCCATTAGATATTCTAAGTAGAGATCAAGAGATATTTTTTCAAGAATGATGCCAATACCAATTGTTTAGAATCCAGAGCTGATATGTTGCGTCGAATTTATTTTCACCGATTTTAATTCCCTACAAACTCATCCACAGCCCTGTTTTACTCCAAACTATACGCAAGAGGTGTACAGTCACTTTGTGCAGTGTCCTCTTCACACAAATGTGCACAAATAAAAGTTTGATTGTAATCTTGGGCAACTGGTCGACCCAAGCAAAATATCGAACTCCCGATAACTGTACGTACATGTACCCACAAGTCTCTCAAGGCGTTAAAACTTACCTGTCCAAGTTCTCTTTGGCTTTTGTCCTCCATTTATGTCAGTCACACCCCTGCAACAAAACAGGCTATTAGAAATCCAATACGGCTTGTATATTGAGGAAGTCTTCAAGCGAAACGCATTAATGTTTACTCGTTTCCTGTGGCCAAATACATCTGAAAAACTTTTTTATTTTTATACATTTATTTATATTTCTTAATCATCAGAAATGTTCAACAACAAAAAAGTCTTGTGGTTTCAAAGTGAATATATAACACAATAGAATCCCATTTGGAGTCCTCCTCATTCATCTTTAACAATAAATATTCTGGGACATTCGTAAGTGCTCGCCGGTGGTGTAGTGGTATATACTTTTGGCAGCTTTGTTGGTCAGAAATGAAACTGCAACAATGGTCAAACATTTATGGGAACTGAACAGAAACACAAGCTGAATGGGTTAAAATGTATTAACAAACCAACAAAGCCTTGCCACTTTGTTGAAAGCGTCCGTGGTCGTAAACACACCTGCACTGAAATCCACAACTCTTGGGTCAATGTGCAGTCAGAAGTAGCATTCGCTCTTCTAATCCAACTCCTAATTTTGGGGTTAGGACTTTAATTAATGAGAGAACAAGAAAAACAACCTGCTGGTGAGAAAGCGGTGGACTGGCTCGTACAAAAGGGGGCTTAGGAGAGCTCTGATGCAATCCTACAGCGGACCAGTGCCCCATTCAAACCACATGGGACTCCACTGGGAAGCTTTTGTTCACTCCTGGTCAGGTCACTCTCTTTGACGAGTGATTATTGTCATTGTCCAAAGCATCTGTTTTGTGTTGGCAGTCGTCAGAACGGTGGGTACTGGAGCCGAAGAGGAGTTTGTCACCTTTTAAGCTCCTGGTAAGAAACACCTAAGGGAAGGTACGACAATGCGACAAGGAAAACGTAAACCATTTATAGCTTTTAGTGGAAGAAATTGGGTCCAAATTACTGGGTGTGTGTTAGCTCAAAGTACAGAAGATCCAGTAAGTGTTGGTTAGTGAAAGTGCATTTGATTCTTTCTTTTGCACTCTTGAAATGATGACACTTCGAAGATTCTTCTTCACCATTTATTTAAGTGCAGTTTTTTGAATAATGAATATTGAATCATGAAGAAATAAAGCGCCCTGGTGAATACATAAAAACACCTGTTGTGCAAATATATATACATTTTTTGTTTGGATTTAAGTTGAAATCAACAACACGTATGGCGGTAACACTATACGTCCCCATGTAGTACAGACACGAGTCCGCTCACTACCACTCCCAACAGGTGTATACTTTGACTTGGGCTATCTTAGCTTAAATAGCTGTTGCGGCGGTGACATAATTACCTATATCTGAGACATGGGGTGCTAATAATTACTTACATTAAAACAGTGAATCATAGACACTAATGAATCAATCAAAAAATAAATATTGGTATATACAGTGAACCAATACCAATAATATAAGTGCTATACAATAAAAATACAGTGCTAAAATAATGTGCGGACAACATTTCATTAGAGTATTAGCTGCTTCTTAATAGTAAATACACCTCAATATGCCACAATAAAGACTTCATAATGAACGAATGGTTAATTAATAATTATTCAGACTTAGTAACTACTGAAAGAAACTGTATGTATACCAGTATGTATTTTTTAATTATAAATTTCCCTATAAATTGACTTATTGGTGTCCCCAGATATGAGCTAGACATGTTCTAATTAAACATTGCTTTACCTACTTACATTATATTTAGTTACAAAAACATCAGACATTTATTTATGTTATAATTTGGTGTTTTGGTTGTCAAGATGATTATCCAGCAGACAGTTTAATAAGCCTCATACAAATGGTTTAAACTCTAAAAGGCCTCTTTCTGATCTGAATCCTCACTACCTAAACCCCAGTACCCGCAGCCAATCATGCATCAGTGCTAGTGCAGCCTCTGCAGCTCCATCTACTGAGATATGAGAAAACGTGTGTCCTGACTGTGCAGGGTAAGGCACTGGCAACCTAGGTTCAGTTGTGATTGTAGTACCTTAAGGGATTAAAAGTTAGAGTACTAGGGGGTTAAGAGTTAGGGTACTAAGTACTTATTAGGCCTGAATCACTGCATAAACAATTTGTTCATTATTAAGTGATTTGTTCAAACTTTACAGTGTTGTGGTTATAAAATGTTAGCCATTATTTATTTTGCAAGCAATATTTTGACAACTTTGAGCAATGTCTTCATCCATTATTTGACTGGGAAGTTTTTATTAGAAATCAAGATTATTCACTTCTCTTGCAGCTACTAATACGTCTTAAAATTACACCATTAAAGTATTTTCATTAAAAGCTCAGCAAATGGATCAGTTTAATTAATCTAAAACCACACTCAAGAACTATTGTAATTATCCTTTAGCCCATTAAGTCAATAAGCTAAAGCGTGTTTCCTCTTTTGCCTATGAATGGCAGGATTTACTTATCTCGGAATCTGACAAATTTGCCTCTTTTCTTTGGCACGTCTTTGATCCTCTCAGACCAGCGGGAGGCGCAAGAATCCCTGAGGAGTTGACGATCCCCTATAGAGTGAATAGTTTTTACCCCTGGCTGTGATTTGCTTGTGCTGCAACATCTAATTCTACATACTGTGGGTTAAATCAATGGGCAGGCAATGTCTTATTAACAGCTTCCCGTTTTCCTACAACTGGCAAGGTGCTTGAACCCCCCGCGGAGGAAGCCAAGCTGAGACTGTCCGTTATAACAAAACAACACACCACTCCATACCAGCGTGACACTTCCTCGGTGCACAAATGAGATGAAAGCTTGAAAGCATGAAAATGGTGGTTGGAGAGGTTTGTGGAGCCGAGGTACCCTGCTAGCATCGTACAAAGATGGGCTGTCCACCTGCAACAAAGCCCCACACAACAGGAGAAACATCAAAGAGCAATTCTGTTGAGGAAAAAACTCAGATTGGTTAAAAGAGGCCCGCTGTGAAAAATGCAGGTGAGTTTTCAGGTAATGGTACGTCTCTGCTAGTGCTACAGTTTATTTACGTTTCTAACGTTTTATTTCGACAGCCCCCCGAAACTTTACACCGGAGGACATTTCAAATGCCCTTTAATGTGATAATTTGCTCTCAGCTAAGGTAGAAAAACATGAACGAAAACAAATAAACGCTATTTGATTTTTTTATTTTGTAAACAACAAAAGGAATTCTTTATCAGACCAACAGTTTCTGCGTAAAAGGTCAAGACAAACAAACTCGTGGGATGTCCTTCGCCCTCATGTCTTGTCATGAAGATTTATTGCTTTGCCTGGTACGTTCCACACTACTGCATTAGTTACACATCTTACAATAGTTGAATTGTAGATGTTTTTATCAGAGGTGGGTAGTACTGAGGTGCATTTACTCGAAAAACTTTTTAAAGGTATTACATTTTCAGAGTACATTTCACCAATATTTTTATTGAAGTTACAGTGCTCTTACTCTTACTAATTTGAAGCACTTCAAAATTATGAATCAGATGTTATGTCCTGACAGTTACTGTTTAAGTTGTAGTCCTCCCAAATATTTTTTACTCTTACTTGAGTAATCATTTATCATTACTTCGTACTTCTATATTATTTTGAAGTAACGTTACTCTTACTTGAGTACAATCTTTCACTACTCCACCACTCTGTTTTTTATTGCTAAATATACCTTGAAGTTACACATTCTCACCTCTTCACGCCTGACCTGTAACTTGGCCTGATGGCACCACCTACTTGCCCCACTAGAGAGACAGGTTTAATGCCATACTCTGGAACATTCCAAGCAAAGCAATAACATTTCCATGAAGGGAAGCCGGGGGCAGACTCTATATCTGAAAAGTTGCATCGTGTATCTTTAAGTTTCACCTTATTAATCGTTATTTTAGACCAGAAAAACAAACGAACTTCAAAGTGAACCAGTGGCACAGGGTTAAAGAGCCTTGATCCTTAATGTCATTTCTTCCTTTTCACGTCGGTTTAAAATGTACAAGGTTTCACTCTCAGCTGCCTGAACGACTCTATTGTTTGGTTAAGTGTTTTTTGGTCCTACTTCTCAGGTAGATTTAGTCCCACACAATAAGTGCAACCTGATCACCCGAGCTCAGAATAAGCATCAAGGAAGTTCAACAGGGTGTGAAATTCTCCGGACAGAGATGACTCAAGAGTATTATTAAAAGAAACTGTCACTGCTTCTTACGACGGGAATGGATGAGAACGTACGCTCAAGGTGGCTCTCACATTTTGGACAACTGCATTATGTCTACAGTCACAAGTATAAATGTAGAGATAGACTTAAAGTGCATTTGACAGAGTAATATACTTTTCAGACTGTAAAGGTAAAATATTCAGCATCAAAAAGTGGCAGTTTGAGAAGAAAAGTAGAAAACAAAAGGTTATAAAATACAGGAAGTAGTGGTTTGTTTTAAAATGGGATAATTTTCCCAATCTCTACTGAATAAAATGTAAAAGGTCGAAACCTAACTTGAAACCATTACACCATAACCATAACTTGAAACCTAACACTACATGACATCACAAGGTAGAACAGAGCATTTTGAGCTTTTTAGATGTAGACAAATAACAAAGGGTGACTCAAACCTCAATGAAACTAATCACAACTCCAGGTATGTTTTTGAGGAGGTAACAACATAACGACGTAACATAATTGAAAGGGCCCATATTATGATTTTTCCTGATCTATGTGTCAAAAAACTGCTCATTTTTACACATTGCAATCAAAACAGAGCAATATCGTGACAGTCTAAATGTAGTGCACTGATTTGTGAAGATTATCTTTTTACATAAGCCACACAATGTTATATACAAAAATGTTAGTGTGATCCTTTAGTGCTCGTAAGACTGAAGTCTCTGTGATCCGTTGCTGGAAAATATGACACAAAAATGTGGATTACTGGTTTGAAAATTGCTCAACGGACCCGCATTACTCAAATTTCTGAGCTACAGTGTGTTATAATGTTGTTTCCTCATCAAAAACATACATGGAGTTTTGTTTTGTTGTTTTGTTCTCACATTTAACACACAAATCCTGCCTATTTAGGCTGAGTTCTTCTCTCAAACTGAAAACACTCCACTTTATAATGCCATGTCGTAATACGGGAAGTGCTTTGCTGTGTTTTTAAACTTCATACACCTTCACCATTTCATCATTTGGATGATTTCAGCCTTGGAATTTCCAATCTCTACTGAACAAAACTTAGCCATCACCTTGAAACCTACTACTCTATGACATCACGAGGTGGAAAATAGCATTTTGAGCTTTTTATGTGGACAGACTAGGGCTGGGCGATATGGACCAAAAAATATATCTCGATATATTTTGCTATATCTCGATATACGATATATATCTCGATATCTTTACAGGAAAAATAACCCCCTCCCACACTACTGCAAAAACAACAAACAAATTTTATCTGATTAATATTCATTTAGTACTGCACTTAAACACTCTGCACCCCTTTTTGGACCCTCACCCACAGTTTAAAAACCTCTTCTTGAAGAGAACTACCACTGGTAAAAAGTGGCTAGGATTTTTAAACCTGTATTTTGACATTCCTAACTGGAGTTACATTCTCTTGTTTTAAAGTGATGTTTAGTCTCTGCACATTTACCAAATCAAACGCACATTGTGACAAATATGACCGCACTCAGTATTCAGACCTTGAGTCCGTGACAAGACCGAGTCCAAATACGCTCGAGTCCGAGACAAGACCAAGACAAAGCTCTCGCTTTGGAGAGGGAAGTCCAGCGGTGTGGGGGTGTCTAATGAGTGGTGGGACAGGTGTGGGTACTGCTGCGGGGCGCTCCTCGTTTAAGGGTTCGTGGGTGTGTTTTGAAGCGGAGTTTGTTCGTATGAGTGATATCGGCCACACGCGGAGCTCGTGTGCTGGAGTCGTGCGCGGTCGGAGGTGTCATGCCCGGGCACAGTTCGGTTGCGCTCGCGCTGGGAAACATGCATTTAGAAAGTTTAACTCATCACGTTACGTCTGTGCGCAGCTCTCCTTATTGTGGCTGCAGAAGCACTCGCACAGATGCGCCTGTTTGTTTTCTCCGTTCGAACAACAAAATATTTGCTCGCAAATGCGAGTGAAATGGGCGCACTGTAGAGGCCTGGTCCTAGTCTTGGTTTAGTCCGCGACCGAGCCCCGGGCTCTGCGGCCGCGTTTAGTCCAGGTTTAGTCCTAGTCCTGGTTTAGTCCAAGGCCAGCTCCGGGCTCCTTCAAAAATATCGCCCACCCCTAGGACAGACTAATAAAAAAAGGTTTACTCAAACGTGTGAATGAGACAAAACCCAATAGCACTATGTTTTTGAAGAGGTATATTGTGTATTATCACATTAAAGCTCACAAGAATCAATCTTGAGTAATATAACAGAGATAAAACCGTTAATGAAAATAGAAAATGAAAAACTGTACTGACCTAAACATCAAGTCTATTGCTTGTGTTTTATGGTGCAACATTCTCGGCATGTCCACTTGGTGCTCAATCATGCCTAGAATCCATTTGGACTGATGAGCGCTAATTGCTATCCGTCTCAATATGTGCGGTGTCATGACTCAGACTCTACAAGTGAGTAAATGCAAGTTTATTTTTTTATTTTTCCTTCTCTCATGAATAATTCTGCTGCTATAATGTTGTCAGATAAAACTTTCGTAATTGCAGACTCATCAGTATCCAAAGTGGAGTAAATTGTAGTCATTCAGTGATTATTCCAACAAGAAAATTACCCACAGGACAATTTCGGTGACAATTGACACATACAAATTTGACAGAATGAGCAGTAGGGTGGGACAATTTGGGAAAAATACAACATTTTCAGAAATATATTCCAATTGTGATTTACAGTATGTTTGTAAATCTGGATTCAGTTCACAGTGTACATTTCCAGGTGCAAAGACAGAGAGAAGTCTGAAAAAAATACATGTTAAATCTACGTATTTAAATATATTTAATGGCATTAAACTATAAAAAACTATAAAAAATCATCAAAATGATTTGCTTTTTTGTTGTCATGATACTAAAATTTCAAACTTGATTTCAATGCTAAAGAAGTGATTTGATACGTCATTACTGATTCCAATACCAAAATGATAAGAAAAAGATAACATTAAGGAAAATATGTTACTTAATATGTTACTTAAATAAATGCAGTAAGTGCTAATTGTGACTATTTAAATTGAGACCTTGCAGCCCTGGTGAACAGATGTAAGTATGTGTAATGGGTATGGGTAATGGCGCATTTTTCCTCCATGGGTAAGTTTTAATTCACTCCTGCAATCCTCAGCATGTCTATATTCCTTCCACCTGACTGTGCTCTTTAGCCTGCTCACTGTGACCCTACACTGGTAGTTTTAACCTATTCAAAAGAACTAATTTTATCCGCTGATTGACTCCGAAAAGAAGTCGTCTCGTAATCCCTCCAAATGTTCCCTGTGCATTGTTCAGGACCCCGAGAGTCTCGCCTGATTGTACATCACTCATACTGGGAGTTAGGGGCCAATCCAGAGCAGTTTTTAAAGAAATATTATTTAAATCCTATTTTTAACCTCGTAATAACATGACTAACTTACTCAGAGTTACATTTTGATTTTTAAGCATGTTTGTTGCTTGGCATATCCAGAATATCTCTGTATATTTTTATATAAAGAGATAAATGTCCCCAAACACTCTGTCACATCTCAAGTCCCACCAAATATAATGATGCAATCAAATTAGATTATTTCAGTGACACATGTGAAGAAAGGAGATCACTGGTCAACTACCATATTTTTCGGCCTATAAGTCACAGTTTTTTTCAGGGTCCTGCGACTTATACTCAGGTGCAACTTAAATATTACATTTTTCACACTGACAGTCCATAAACCATATATATGAATCGTATATATATATGAATTAAAATTGAAAAAACAAATCATTACAAGACAAATAATAAAGAGACAAATAATAAAGAAAAGAGTTGTTTTTTTGTTTTCTTATTTCTGGTTCTATATTGAAAAACAAATGAACGAATGACACGGATTGTTCTCTATTGGGTTGTTTTTATTACTATAACTTCTATAACTTTCAAGATGAAATGCCGGATCTTGGTCTCTGATTTTATCAAATAAATTTCCCCCAAAAAGTGCGACTTATAGTCTGGTGTGACTTATGTTTTTTTCTTCTTCATAATGCATTTTTTGGCTGGTGCGACTTATAGTCCAAAAAATACAGTATGATTTGCAAATACAGTTTAATTCATCATGTTTCTCAGTCCCCGGTGGTATTTTTTGCCTTTCGTTTTTCTTTGTAAGCAGTTATATTTGTTCTGAAATGAATAAACCATGTGTGCATATTTCTGATTAATCTACCTGTCAAACACGCCCATCTGAAAAAGTGGTGATTCAACTGTGTATTCTGGACCCCAAGCAAGCATGTTTGAGCAATGCTGTATTGTTCTGTATTTGAGGATTTGAGGGAGGAGATAGGGGGTAGGTGAAAACAGACATTTTCTGAGCATTCAAGCCTCAGATGCAGGACAATACAGGATTATTCAAAAATGCATGGATCAGTCACACTTTGAGTAAGATCCTGGTTTAAAACTCCTGAAAGTTTACATAGTATGTCTCCTTTAAAAGTTAATGCATTAAAGTGAAGCAGGCAGGCGGTTGGTGTACTATATCAAAGCATGAGAGAAAGAAACATTTACAAGCCATTACTCACCACACTTGTGTCTTGTCAACAGGCCTAAAGTGACAGATGAATGCTACACTTTCCCCAACAACAAAACAAGCCAATTTGTCTCTGTCAGGACGGGTTTCACTTCATCTCTGAGATCTTCTCGGACTGCGCGGGCAACTTGTCAAGTCATCTCCGCATGGCTCAAATCACAACTTTTCCCCCTATAGAGAGGATAGACACAATAGTCATTAGGTGAGTGGGAAACAAGCAGTGTGGAAAAAGGAGGAAGTTCAGGCTTTATAGTTTAGTTTAGAATATTGATGCTTTGCACTGGCATCACACAGGAGGGAAATATATGTACAACAATATTAAGTTTTAAGATTTAAGAAAAAGAAAGAGTTAAGAAAAAACACAAAATGGATTTAAGCAACTAATTTTCAGGAGGCTGTGACCAAGCGTTCATGGTCCTGTTTAAGTTAGTGTGACCAGGTTTTCAAAACCTGGGACTCGCCCGGGTTGGGATGTTTGGTATAAATGAAACTGTGAAAAAGCGCGTAACATTGTCACCTGTGGGTCAGTGTATAATCTCAGACAAAATACAGAAGCGCAGTCTATGGATTTTGGCTAAACAAATGCAGTTTATGCTCCTCTGGTTTACAGTAGACCTGGTTTAGAACTGATATAGTTCTATTTTAGCCCTAGTTTAGTCCTGGTTAAGTCCTGGTTTAGACCTGGTTTAGAACTGATATAGTCCTGGTTTAGCCCTAGTTTAGAAGTTTAGACCTGGTTTAGAACTGATATAGTCCTGGTTTAGCCCTAGTTTAGACCTGGTTTAGATCTGGTTTAGACCTGGTTTAGACCTGATGTAGACCTGATATAGCCCTATTTTAGTCCTGGTTTAGACCTGGTTTAGACATGATATAGTCCTAGTTTTGTCCTGGTTTAGACCTGAAATAGACCTAATATAGTACTGCTTTAGCTCTAGTTTATACCTGGTTTAGAACTGATATAGTCCTGGTTTAGGCCTAGTTTAGACTTGGTTTAGCCCTAGTTGAGCCCTAGCTTAGACCTGGTTTAGAGCTGATTTAGACCTGATATAGCTCTAGTTTATTCCTGGTTTAGACGTGATATAGTCCAAATTTTGTCCTGGGGTTTAGACCTGAAATAGACCTGATATAGTCCTGATTTAGCCCTAGTTTTGTCCTGGTTTAGTCCTGGTTTAGATCAAATTGGTCCAAAATAGGGACACCTGGGCCATGTCTTCTATAAAACTGGGACAAATCACTGGTTTTGGCTGTCCCGGGTAAATAGGGATGACTGGTCACCCTGATTTAAGATTTTCGACTAACGTCAACACTTTTTTCTAATGCTAGCAAGCTTGTGACTAATGTCTTTGGGAGGGACTTGTTTAACAGTACAAAATCAGCTCATCTGCTGTAATTCTAACTAAGTCCATTCTTTATTGTCAGACTGTGTTAAAACAAAGCTCAGAAGTCCAACTTGAGTAACAGAGCTTCAGACAGAACAGTGCGTTCAATTATCACAGGGAATGTTGACGACATCAACAAACTATCAATATACAGATAGCTTTTTTCTGACAGTACACACTTACACAGCCAACAACAACTAGCACACTAACTAGAGAAGTTCCTGATTACCTGACAATAAAAGATTTATAATTAGATACAGACAGTTCACAGACTTATTTTGACCCCCAAGCAGGGCTCTACAGTGCGACCATTTCACTCGCATTTGCGAGTAAATATTTCGTCGTGCAAACGAGGAAATCATACAGTCGCACCAGTGCGACTGCTTCTGCAGCCACAATAAGGAGAACTGCGCATAGACGTAACGTGACGAGTTAAACGTTCTAAATGTGTCAAACATTAGGGGCAAACTCACACTAGGACTGTCGAACCTGTCCAAGCCTGAATCACCCCTAAAGCCCCTCACGCTTGCCCAGCGCGAGCGCAACCGAACCGTGCCCGGGCACAACACCTCCAACCACGCTCGACCCCAGCATACGAGCTCCGCGTGTGCGCCGATATCACTGATACGAACAAACTCCGCTTCAAAACACACCCACGCCACCTTAAAGGAGGAGCGGCACCGCAGCAGGCCAGGCTGCAGCCTCCGGAGGCTGTGAAGGCTGCAGCCTCCTGAAGCCGCATAGGCTGTAGCCTTCGAACACACCTCCGCGGACCGCATGGCCGTGTCGAAATGGGACAGGTCCAGCCCACGGAGCTGCACCTAATGCTGCTAATGCTAACAACACGCACTAACAACACGCACCTGCAGATTACACACACAGATCATTAACAAAGATTACGCACGATGGACAGTGGAGACATCTTGTATCTTATGAAGGAGGAAGAGCAGAATGAACCTTACATCTGATTGGTTCTGTTGGTTCAAAGTCCTGTCCTGCAGAGTGAAAACCTGTAATGACACACACATTAAGAAAACTACCAACTATTACAGGAAAATGAGGTCCACAGAGCAAGTACATTCACATCCAAAGTGTGTTGTGTCCTCATCCAGGAAGTTGCAGATGAGAAAAGAAAATTCATATAAAACATTTCAAACAGTTTTCTCATTGTTATATTAAATGTGACTGGCCTAACAGACACAGGTGTCAATATAATGTATTCCCAGAATGAAATGCATGTGTGGGAGGCTTATATTACGTGATTTACAAGTAACTATTATTATACTGCATGAAATAATGCGTGTTTTTATCTTACCTCGGAGCTACCCCTGTCCGTGAAAACGTGGCGTTTCTTCCTCTTTAATCACTCCATGGTCTTTTCCCCTAACAGTAAAAAAAAATAAGTGTTTGATGGAAATCTGTCCAAATATGAAAGTCTGAGCGGACTGGCTTAGCTGTAAATTACTAGCCAAACTTTTAGCTCAAAGCTCCAAAGTTCACGCAGTTAAAAACAAACTTTTTTGACTGTTTTGTGGGAGTTATGGCCGTATTTTAAGTTTACCGTTGTGTTAGTGATGATTTCCAATAGTTAAAAGTGTGTACTCACATGCCTGCTTTTTGCTCCGTGTTTTTCGCTCCATGTTTTGCGCTCTGTGTTTTGCGGTCCGTGTTTTTCGCTCCATGTTTTGCGCTCCGTGTTTTTGCTGTTTTCGAACATTACAGCTGCTGCGCGGTGCATGCTGGGATATTGGAGGCCGCGAAGGATACTCGGATGTAGCCTTCGTTCACGGCCTGATCTCCATGGAAACCAGTCCGGGTTTAAGGATGCATTTGAAGGCTGCACGAAATAAAATGAAATGGGACAGGCCTTGGTTTACCGGAAGTGACATATGCGGCCTTAAAACCAGCCTCCGGAGGCTGCAGCCTTATGAATTAGGACACAGCTACAGACACCCCCGTGCCACTAGACTTCCTTCTCCGCTAAAGCGATGGTTTTGTCTTGGTCTTGTCTCGGACTCGAGCGCATTTGGACTCGGTCTCGTCACAGATTCAAGGTCTGAATACTGAGTACGGTCATTATTCATTACGACCGCTGCCTTCGGCAATAAACTTGTACCGGTGTGCGGGACCTGTGTGCTGGAGCTCGCGCACCCTTGTGTACCAGTGTGTATCACAGGGCAGGTTAAACATCTCACCTGTTCATCCGCCTCACATCAAATACGCCAATATTAATTTTATGTGTCCGCATAGAGCAGACCTACAGCACAGAGCAGATGATATGCGGGCTGAAGTTTGCCTAAGAAAATGCCAAATAAATCTGTTTGTCACAATGTGCGTTTGGTTTGGTAAATGTGCAGAGTCTAAAAACCACTGTAAAACCAGTAAGAGAATGTAACTCCAGTTAGGAATTTGAAAATACAGGTTTAAAAATCCTGCACACTTTTTACACTTTGAAACCGTTTTCTGTAAAGTGCCAGTGGAAGTTCTCTTAAAGAAGAGGTTCTCAACTGTGGGTGAGGGTCCAAAAAGGGTGTTTCAGTGCAGTACAGTTTGTTTGGCTTATTTTAAGTCTAAATATTAATCAGATAAAATGAAGATATATTTATAAAAACATTGCAATCATGCAAGAAAAGTACAGTCATAATTCTTTTTTTTTTTTTTTTGTATTAAAGTTATTCAGTGTTGGTGTGCGCAAGTTCTGCACTGTAATAATCGTTCAAAATGAAAACCTACTTGTGTTTTTTTTTCTGTGCTCCTAAAATTTTTAACTTAGGGGCACATGTGCTCCTGAAAAAAAAAAGTTAGCGTAGAGCCCTGTTATTAGTAGTAATGATTTTCACAATTTGTTTACTATTTCCCTGAGCATTCAGTATTGTGCAGTATAGAATACACAAGGTGAAGGGCCTTTTAGGGGGAACCAAGTGCTGAATTATTTAAACATGTGGCATTTTTGCATCAAACAACTACAAAAAGAAATTCAGGCACATCAGGAGTTCCGGTGCCAGTATAACCCCAAAGTACTGGAAAACGTGCAACTCAAACAAGAGCTTGTCACCTCAAAAAAGACCATGCAGAAGATGAAAGAAAAGAACACGCAGTTGCAAAATCTCACTGCTGCTCTGCAAAAGATGGAAAAACAACTGCAAAATGAAGTGGATGCAAATATGGCTCTCCCTGTATAATTCTCAACTAGAGGAACAGGTACAACTAAAACAAGAACTTGCTGACACCAGTAAAGCCTATGAGGAGTTGAAAGAAAAACTTAGAGAACTCATAACGGCTCCAACCACTCATTATGATGTTAAGACACAGTTCACGAAGGTGCAGGAGGTGTCTTATGAACTGTCCTCAGTACGAGAGGAGCTTCCGGGAGATTACCAGCATTACCCTTTCCACGCATTATTAAATAAAAATGACCAATGTTAAAAATAAATAAATGTGTGCTTTGGCCTTTATTTAATTTAATACTTATTCTTGTTTTATTGTGTGTTTGTTTTCACATGGTTTCATTCACATCCAGTCACATATCATACTGCAGAGGCCTTTTACTGATGCACAAATAATGTGACGTAATAATGTTAAGTGAATGTACAAAAAATAATACAATAAATGATAAAAGAAAGTAAAAGATTAAAATGGACAGGTGAATGTTTGTTTTTTTCTCCCGTGCACACGCCTGATGCAGATTGGATAAGCGCGGTTGAAGTTAACGCCGATGAGTTTAAACTGTGTTAGTGGAACGACTTCAGCCTTAAGTTGAATCTGACACTCGTCCAAACGAGGCTGAATCACTTAAGCGCCGCTATGTTTACCACATTGATGGAAAAAGGTAAGGTAAGGTTTTGTTTATATAGCGCTTTTACACAGACACATGTCCCCAAAGTGCTTTACACAGCATTTTACAGAGCATTCTTCATTCACTCCATACCCGGTGGTGGTAAGCTACTGTTATAGCCACAGTTGCCCTGGGGCAGACTGATGGAGGCGCGGCTGCCAAGCCAAGCGGCGCCAACGGTCCCTCCGACCACCACCAACACTCACTCACACAACTTTTACACCTACAGTGCATGTTTTGAGTTGAAAAACCCTCTGGTCTAGTAGGTGATTGAAACTAGTGATGGGAATTCCGACTCTTTTTAGATCTTTCGGCTCGGCTCACTAAAAAGAGCCGGCTCATTCGGCTCCCAAGCGGCTCTTCAGGTTATTTTGTTGCTTTCATTAATTTATGATCAACAATATAAAATTATGCACAAATTGAATTGATTCACTCTACATAAAATGTAAAAACTAAATGGTCCTCTCTACCACTGCTCTACATACTCTACTTTTCCGGTACTCGGCTCAACATATACACTGAGTAATAATGTGTTTAATGCAGCTTTGCTCACATTTGTTCACGTTTTACAGAAACAAAACTTAAAGCCGCATGGTTCATTTGCATATAGTATAAGTGCTGAAAAAAGAACACTTGTGCACTGATGTGGTCGATTTCTGTCGGACTAACTGCCGCCCCTCCCCCCTCTGCTCAGCGCAAACACAACAAACACATATTGACCAATCATGTGCGTCGTGAAAAAAAAGTGAGAGAAAGAGGGTGAGAGGAAGAACCAACTCATCACTAACTGAAACAAATAAACACCCGGCTCTTATTTGGTATTTTACAGGCTGCTCAGTTTCTTGTGTCCACTAAAACTAGGAGCTCTGTGTCAGACCAAAGGACAAAGGTTGGAGACCCCTGGTGTAGAGACACTTAAAAAACTAAATTAATGCATGTATTTTTTTAATTTTACAAGCTTTATTCTCATTATAATAGTTCTTATTATTAGTTCTTCTTAGTAGTAATGATTTTCACAGTTTGTTTACTATTTCCCTGAGCATTAAGTATTGTGCGGTATAGAATACACAAGGTGAAGGGCCTTTTAGGGGGAGCCAAGTGTTGCATTATTTAAACATGTGGCATTTTTGCATTTTGTTCCCATACTGTACAGTGCGCCCATTTCACTGTACAGCTCACTGTAAAACCAGTAAGAGAATGTAACTCCAGTTAGGAATTTGAAAATACAGGTTTAAAAATCCTGCACACTTTTTACACTTTGAAACAGTTTTGTGTAAAGTGCCAGTGGAAGTTCTGTTAAAGAAGAGGTTCTTAAACTGTGGGTGAAGGTCCAAAAAGGGCCACAGAGTGTTTCAGTCCAGTACAGTTTGTTTGGCTTATTTTAAGTCTAAATATGAATCAGATAAAATGAAGATATATTTATAAAAACATTGCGATCATGCAGGAAACGTAAAGTCATAATTCTTTTTTTTTTGTATTAAATTTATTCAGTGTTGGTGTTGGTGTGCGCAAGTTCTGCACTGTAATAATCGTTCAAAATGAAAACCTAATGAAAGCCCCCATTTTTTTCCTGTGCTTCTAAAATTTTTAACTTAGGGGCACATGTGCTCCTGAAAAAAAAGTTAGCGTAGAGCCCTGCCCCCAAGAGCTGCTTTTACAACATATCTGTACTGGGGACAGACTAGTTTTGCTCAAATATGTGGAAAAATACTGTGTACAGACTTTTTAGGTCACAAGTATAAAATGGTTGCAGTTCTTGTATGTTTTCAAAGTGCCCACATGAACCCACAGGTAATTATTTGGATTTGGGGGGCAGGTGGTGATGGAGGCGGTGTGGTCCTCGATCAGTGCACTCGAGATAAGCATCGGACCCTGTGGCGTTGTCTGGGAGCCCTCATATCATCACATGTCATACAAAATGTGGAAGGGAAATGAAGGAAAGTCTGACTAAATACTGTGCACAGCCTGGGGTTATGATTTGAACCACCATAGGAGTGTAAGGGTGGTTTTCAACAAGAAATGTAGCAAGTAGGGAGAAATTGGCAAAAGTCTGAGTAATGACAGATAGAGCATGACCGCCAACCTAATGTAATGCAATATCAGAGTATAAATACATGTATTTTACTAGTGTCTTGGTGGCCCACCTGACTCAACATGTCATACAATGTAGTATAATGTCAAAGTTATGCTAGGTTCAGATAAGTGGAGAGATACAAGTTAATAAGGCTGAAAACTAAAACTGTATACCATAAAATACCAAATAGCAGCCAGGTGTCAATTAACCGGCAGGTTTTGTTTTGCTTTGTCTTACGTAGCCTATTGTGCATTCTTTCAGTCTGTTTGGACCACATTGTTGATCGCCGTAGCTCTGTGTGAAATCCCTGTTTCGAAGTGACATAAAAAAAATAAAAAAAAAGAAAGATGGCGCAACAGCGGGCAGGAAATGGAAGCAGTTTTTAAGAGTTCTGGTAATATTACTTCCATCCATCCATCTTCTTTCACTTTTTATTTGGCTGGGTCGTGGGGGCAGCAGTTCGCCACCTAAACTATGCATCCAACCCCTATGAACCCGTCTGCGGTGCTAGCATGTTTTCAGTTTACAGGGGAAACTGGAGTGCCCAGAGGAAACCCATCCAGACATGGGGAGAACATGCAAACTCCACACAGAAAGGCCCGGGCGACCCAGGGATCGAACCTGGAACCTGGAGCTGTGAGGCATGAGCCACCGTGCCGCCAACATTACTTCAGTTTGGGGGAGGAAGCCAGCAGTGTCATTGTAGCTGCTGTGGCATAAGAGGAAAGTTGTGGCAAAGGGATGAGGAAAAGCAGAGGACGAGGCGGCAGAAATTGTGCCGACAAGGCAGGCAAAGTAGTTGCCAGATCATCGTATAATGGTGACGCTTCCTCCAAAGAGTGCCATAAAAACTGTAAATGATAGTCAAACTGGTTAAACGAATTTGAGTACCATATTTTACCAGTTTTGCTAAGCAAGATTTTTGTGAGGCAGGAATTAATCACCTCTCCTAAATTGCCGTTTGGTCTCTAATAAATGCCTGGTCTGTTAAGTGATTGAAACAAATTAAGACCCTGGGTGTTATTTAGTATTTTAGGGTATTATTAAATTAAATTATTAAATCATGAGAAAAAATTATCACAGTTTGTCTCTTCATATTGACCAAATATGTTTTTTATTGTTAAAAACAAATATTAATTACAGGAATTAGATTAAATTTTTAGTTTAGCTAGTAAAATTTAACATAAAAAATTGGTGTGATAAGGCTGAGAACCACTGTAGGGCTCATAACTGGGAAAAAAACCCTGAGCTAATCATTTATTAAAAACTACTAAATCTTATTTAATTGTGATTGTTGTGATTAATTGTGTACCCTCACTCTGTTCCCAATTCTGACATTTTTGTTTTGTGATTATCCACATGAAACATTAAAATATGTAAAAGTAAAATTATATCAGACAAGAATTCAGATCTCACGTCAACAAATTTTGAGGATTTCAGTTATCAAACAAGGCAATAACTTTAACTACTTTTAGATATATATGTATAAGGATAGGAAGGTAGATTATAATATAGCTTCCTAAAGTAGTAGTTTGAGGACTTTTTCCCATTTGAAAGTTATAATATTTAGTTTTAACATCTTAATCACTATGGAAACGTTACTTTTTCACTACCTTTTCAAAACTTCATCATATATAGTGTTTGAGTATCATTTGCTTTGATTATTTCCATTACACATTCTTATATAATTTACCATCTCACATTTTTTTAGTTTCAAGTCCACACAGATAAGGATGATTGCTGATGTGTGCTATATCTCTGCCCACTCTTCCAAACATACCAGATTGTTGCAGGGACTTGTTGGCAGTTGATGCAAATACGTGACAACTCCATCTTCATCTTAATAATAATCTCATCTTCCTCTCGCTTACTGGCTGTTTGCGCTTTTGTGCGGAGGTTTCAAGTCCTCGGCGATAAGGAACGCACTCTTAATCAGATGGGCCGGTACACACTCGCCATGCTCTGTTCCTATGAGATGTTCAGATCTAATCCTCTATTATCTTTATATCATTCAAATGTTTATTATCTTGTCTAATTTAACTAGACAAAAATAACATAACACAATACCAAAATAAAGCATAAACTTAAAAGCAAATGTAAAAACTAATCTTTAACGGGTCCATATTAGGTCTTTTCTGATCTCTTAAAATGTTGTTTCCGCATCACAAATGTACCTGGAGTTGTGTTTTGTTTCATTCACACAACTTTAACACACAAACTCTGCATATTTAGGCTATTTAGGAGTTCTTCTCGCAAACAAAAAATACTTTGTTCCACCTTGTGATGTCATGTGGTGATACAGGAGGTGCTCCACCATGTTTTTAAACTTCATACACCTTTAGTAGAATCAGTTGCATGATTTCAGCCCTGGAATTGCCAACGTCTACTGAACAAAATGTCAAAGCTAGCTGTTACTTGAAAACGATCACTACATGACATCATAAGGTGGACCAGACCATTTTGAGCGTCGTAGATGTAGACAGACTAATAATAAAAAATTACTCAAACATGTGTGAATGAAACAAAACTCCATACTCCAGATATGCTTTAATAACATTATAACATGGCTTAAAGCACACAAGAGTCTATTTTGTTCAATATAGGACTTTTGAAAAAAAGGGAAGCAGTTAGACGAAGAGTCAAAGGTGCATTGTGTAACTTTTTTGGTCGTCTCCATGGAGATGTTTTGTCTTGAATGTCCCGGTATGACATAAAACATATCCATTTTGCATTTAATCAGTGATTTTACTGACCCAAACACTTGCATTCTTACCGTGAGTGGGCTCGCCTCTCCGCAGATCTGACATGTAACTTGGCCCTGTGGTGTCACTGGTGTCAATACATGTTATGTCACACTGTGGAACATTTCAGGCAGTAGTTGTCTCTTTAAGTAAAGCGTCTTTGAGTATCTTATGCTATACAAGTGTTATGTGTTATTATTATTAGTAGTATCTCCATGGAGAGAAGCTCCACTCGAAAAAGTTACACAGTGCACCTTTAATGCAGAATCGCAGTCTTGGTTTAGGGTTCTGAGACATGTTATGCTTTTCAAGTATTTAGCAGTACTATATATTTTAAATTTTTTCACTGTGAATCATAATATTTATATAAAACTACAGGTTAATTGACTTCACTTTCAAAACTGCAGAACTGAGAAGCCCCGTCTCCTCATAATGGCATTTCACCGAAGCAAGTAGCAGATCCTTGTCGACTTGTTTTTATTGTTGAGAAAAAAAAGATTGCGTGACAATTTTGAACCCTACACATAAAACCCACAGTGCGAATATTTTGGCTGATCGAAAGAAAATATAGAGTCGAGCAATGGGCGGAGATAAGAAGAAATCAAATCTGACAAAGCCAATGATGAGGGAACACCATTCGATTCCCAAAAGTTTATTTCACATAATACTGTATGTCAACTTTAATGAGTCATGGGTGAAGAAGGAAATTCCAGGAACCAGGAAGTGTGTAGTCATCAGTCATATCAATGTTTTCTTTTTTATCTTATCAAAAATGGGCTAAAACCTGTCTGTAAATGTCATGGGTAAGTTACGGCAAATGCGGAAAACGGAAAAGGGCTGTAAGATTAAACACAATTGCTTGTTATAAGTTAATTTCATGTGTAACCAGTAAATAGTAGGTGCAGGAAAGGGCTTTGTAATATATTGGGGCCAAATATGCTCTGCCCTGCCCCAAGAGGTCAGTAATGGACAAAAATGTAACACTTCATAGCTAAATGCAATGTTTTTTTCCTTACTAACTACAAAAAACAATCAGTGGTTTGATCTTAACCATTGTGAGGTACAACTAATCCCTTGGGGGCATCCACTAATTGCTTCTACTTGAGAATTTTACTGTTGTTTTTTTTCAGTACCTATTAGCTAACATCACAGGGGACTTTTTCAGGCTAATAAGCAAGTAATATGTGATGAGGTAAATTAAAGGTAACAAGGCAACAGTTTATAATTGATACCACATGAGGATTTTTCTTTGTTTATTATTGTCCATCGGGGGGGGGGGGCAGCTTGCTGCTCAATACTCATAGCACCTGACCCCCCCCTATGAACCTCTCTGCAGGTGGTGAGGGTGGACATTATGGTCCTTGATGTTAGTTCATAGGGGTGCGGGCATGTTTTGGGTTGATGGGGGAAATCGGAGTACCCTGGAAACCCATCCAGACACGGGGAGGAACATGCAAACTCCACACAGAAAGGCCCGGGCGACCCGGGGATCGAACCCGCAACCTTCTTGCTGTGAGGCCTGAGTGTTGCCACTGCCTTGTTTATTGTTTGTTTATTATTGTAAAATTCAAATAACGCCCAGTAAGTTTGAGAGGTATTTTGATAAGGTGTTGGTAGTTTTCAGATTCTAAAATGTGATAATGTCAAACTCCCAGATGGCGATTTTCCCTTTTAATGACATTGTACTTTGCCACGAAATATCCAAAAGGTAAATTCACAAATGCTGAACCAGGTTACCCAAGACCTTACAGCTACAGAATTTTGCATTTTAACCTTTCTACTGTTAAAAAGTAGATTTATTTATTCTATTTTACTATACTAGCAATTAAATCTATATATTTAGATTTATACAGCTAGTCAAAACTACTAAGATTAACTAACTAAATAAATATTCTGAACTCACATTTTTGCACAGTAGGCTCCAAATGCCATTTTGGGTTGTCAAAAATGATTCTCAGATACTAAAACCAGTATTGAGGCTAAAATACTGAATAAATGAATTAATAATGAATTAATAAGTATTGATATTGCGGTTTCCAAATAGGTATCAACAATCAGGTCTTTCCCTTTTGTTGAAATAAACAGTAGTACAAAGCCATGTCCATTAGCTCTATGTAACTTTTTGCAAAAACAATAAAAGAACATAAAACTCCCCAAACTAATAATAATTTCCCCATGCAGCACTAAAAGGACAGCCTGAATTACCTGGGGAGGTTGAAAACAGCTCTGTGAGGGCAGCGATCCTCCATCTTGCCTGGAGTCATTAATTAGGTCTAATCAACACCGCGGGGAAAAGGTAGTGTCAGAACTAATTATCCAAAATGGAGGCCCTGTAATGGGAAACAAATGAACAACAGCAGTTAACAGTAGCCGTTTCTGCTACGTTTCATGACTCATTCACTCACAATGGGAGGGATTGTTTGACCCAACTTTTCCGAATAATATTAGCGCTGATTGCTGTTTTTGAAATGGCGTCTAAAGATTATAGGGCACGTTAATTCATTTTGGGGTAGTGTCATGTTTTGCAAAAAGTTCTAATTTGATTGGAATAAAAGAAAAATATGTGCAGCCTAATTGCATCATCTGTATTGGAAGATGACATTTTCTAGTGAACTTTTTTTTTTGCCTTTAAATGTTGACTTAAAGGAGCACTGTGTGTTGGTGACGCAGTTTGTTTTTCTGATATTTCCACTTTATGGTATTAAACTAACATCACATGCATTTATTAAATTATGGGTATTTATATTGCTCAAAAATGCCTCTAAAAACATTCACAGCATTCTTACTGTGAGCAGGGTCACGATCTAACCTGCAATTTGGCCCGATGGAGCCCCCAGCTGGTCTTTATGGAGATTAAAATGTTTAATGCCATACTGTGGAACATTCCAGGTACAGCAAGCAGGTGCTTTATAAATTGCATCTTTAATTCTATTGTATTTTAGAGAGGATTTTTTCGAGCTGACAAGTAAGCATGATCATGTGATGAAATCAAACGAAGCAAACACAGCGACAGTCGATAATAAATAAAACCTGAACCGTTTTGATCATTGCTTTTGCACAATATTCATAAAGATCACAATGTTTTAGCGTCTGATAGACCTGTTGGTATAGTAACTGTATTAAACAAGTTTGCATGTCGTTCAAAACTATAGGGCAAAATCCTCCTGCTAAGGTGAGCCTGACCAAGCCTGGCTAAAGATCTGAAGATGGATCCATGCCCTGCAAAAAAGCTTAAGATATAAACCCTTCAATCTATCAGAAAATGTTTTAAAAGTAGTGAAATTATGTTGCTGCACGGACAGATCATTTTATTTGACATGTTATCTTAAAATAAACTGCCTCTAGATTAGAATGAAGCAGTCTCAGAACGAGGAACTAGATAATAAATAAAATAAAAAAATAACCTGAAATAAGTTTTAAAATCTTGGCCAGATCAGAGAAATTTGCAGTGCGGGTGCTGCGCTGGGATGCCCACTCCTCCTGACGTGGTTGCCCCAGCTGCACTGAAGGATGGGTCAAATGCAGAGGACAGTGGGACAATAAAGTGAACCTTAACCGTCACCTTTGTCGCTAAAGGGAATCGTCTGTCTCGGCAGGTGACTTTTTTTTCTCCTTCAAACACGTAGAGGTCATGAGAAATGTTGACTTAATCCGCTTCTATTTTGGAAAGTCAAGACAAGAAAAAGAAGCTTTGTTTGTCCCATAGAGCTGCGAACAAAAGGGATCAGGACGGAGCAAAGAGTACGCACACACCACGAGCAATTAACAGCTTAAACTTCAGGTCACTCTGTGTAAGAAGAGGAAACGTTGGGATTTAAAGGGAAGTATTAGCCCACTGAGATAGAATGAGCACATTACAAGCAGTGAGTCATCTTATACTTTGTGATAACTACAGGCTATTGATGACGCCTAACTACGTGGGCTGGGAGCTTGCATCATGGTCGCACAGGGAAGAACAATTCACGGTTTGTTTGCCCATATGTTGAACGAGCTAAGGAATATGTGGACATCTGCCAAGCGAACAGAGGTGTTAAGTTGTCATGAGAAATGAGTAAACAGAAAAGTAGAGTACTGATAATTGTACTATTACTTCAAAATAGTATTACTCAAGTGTAAGTACAAAATAGTGGGCCAAGAAAGTACACAAGTAAGTAAAACGTATTTGAGGACAATAGAACTTAGGTGTGAGAGTCTGGTTGTAACATCTGATTTATGTTTTAAAATGTGCACTGTCTAACTACAATGGTTGAGAAAAGTTACACACTGCACCTTTAATGTAATTGGAAAGACAAAATATTCAAGGTCTTATATTATGCAAATTCAACTCTTGTGAGCTTTGAGGCATGTTAGAAATGTGTTACGAATTGAAAAAACATACCGAAGTTGTGTTTTGTTTTATTCACACGTTTAATCCTTTATTATTAGTCTGTCTACATCTCCAAAGCTCAAAACACTCTGTTCCACCTTGTGATGCCAAAAGCAGTAATTTTCAAGTTAACTTTCATCTTTTGTTCAGTAGGGATTGATTCAAACTATTCCAGTGAAAGTATATGGAGTTCAAAAAAACTTGCGGCCAATGAAATACACTTGCAGCAAATGGATAACGGCTGGGACCTTGCCGGCTCCAAGCTCTGCAGCCCTGTGCTCCGTGGGGCTGTGGCCAGCTCAGGGCTAGCTCCACAGGGCCGGGGATCTGCTGATGTGTTTTATGTAATAAATACACTAATGTCACCCTGAATGCACATCAAGTATTTTTCTCCCCTTGGTCCACGGTGTCCAAGAGTCGGGGGCGTCTGAATTCAAATGCAAAGGCTATAGAGTTTGGAAACATATCGGAATAAATTTATGTATTGGTGGGGACTGTTTTGGCTTCCCCAAATATTGGTTGTGACATGTCCACAATGTTCCTATGCAAATCTATGCCACTGACTTGGTGGAACAGAGTGTTTTCAGTCTGAGAGAAGAGCTTGTGTGACTGAAACAAAACACAACTCCAGATATATTTTTGATGAGGAAACAACATTATAACATAGATCAGAAAATACCGTAATATGGGCCCTTTAAATAATGCACAAAGGGAGACCACAAAATTTTAAAAGCGATTATATCTGAGAGAGCAGTGCAAGGGACACCAATGTTCAAATTAAATTACATTGTGAACATAAAGCTTTTGTGTAGTTTAGGAAGAGTAACCTAAACTTTTTCTCAAGAAAAAGTATCTAACCATCTCTGTATCTGAATATTAACGAGAGCTGATACCATGAAAAGTGAAATCTTTAGAAGAGTCAAAACATAAACCTGTCATCGCCCAAATATTTCAAACCTCTTCTGAACTTTAGGGAAAATGTCAGCTTCATTAAATGTGAACTGGGTCAAACGCATCGAGTAGAAATTAAAATCAAGGCAAGCAGATGAGATGATTGTAATTAACGTCTCTTCAATCAGGAGGAGAGTGGCAATGATAGGGTCGTATTTTAGATTTATCGCTAAACTCTGAAGGCCTGGTTAGAGGAGGCAGTGTGACTTCTGTCAGACTAAACCATCAGGTATGTACAGGAAACTGTTACCTTCATTCTCTCATGTCATAGAGTAGACAGTGGGGTATGCTATGGAAACTATCAAAGATATACGACTTTTACAGAGGTAAGACCACATGGCTGTGCAAACTCTCAATTGTCCATTTGAAAAGAAAACATAACATCTTTAAACTGTTTTTTTTTTTTATTCGCTCTAAAGACTTTTATCCAGTTAACAGAATTCAGCATGCAATAATACTAGCACAACAATAATCATGTTATTGAATTTGTAGGTATATAATATTTTTGAAATATGTATCTGTATGGGCAGAAAAGTTACCAAGGTGACACAATTTACAAATTTGCAAACACAGCTAAAAAAGTTTTAAGATTGTGTGAAAAGTAGTTCTATCAAACAAATTGTTTTAATCAGATTATTAATCACTATTAATCGCAGTGAATTCTTAAAAAAAATACCAAAAAATTTTGGCAAAAATTATTGCTGCTTGGCTTGTTGGTACAAGTAGCGTTGTTGGTGCCGCTGAATCAAACACATGTTCTGCTTTAAAATGGTATTTTAACCTTGTTGTGCTTCTGTGGAAATAGAGTTCATTGCTGCAATATCTGCAAACTACCTTAGTTTATCTACAGTCCCGTCGGGCAGTTTTTTGAAGAGAAATTTGCCGCTGAGCACCAGTCACAGTCTCATCTGTCATCTTCACATCTGCGTACGGACAGACCTGATCACTGACCTAATAACCTGCGCTGCCTTTCAGGTCACAATCACACTTTCCATAGAGGAGCATGTGAGTTCAAAGTAAATTGTGTGATTAATCCATGTTAATGTTGACAGCCCTAGTGAAAACTCAAGAAAAATGTAAAAAAAAATATATATATTTCAGTAATACATTTTCAGGAGCCTGTGATCAATACCTACAATAAAACCTAAAAAACATGCAGCAGGGACTACAGGTGGAAATTAGCTCTAGTGCTACAGCCTGACACAATGCATCTCTCCTGTTAAGGTTAATGCACAACTGCTCAAAAAAATTAAAGGAACACATTGAAAACACATCAGAGCTTGAAAAAAATGAGGACCTCTGTAGGCTGAAAATTTAAGAGAGGTGCCATCCTTTTGTTCCTAAGACATTGCCCATTATAAGACAATATTTATATGGATATCCCACACACACACACATATATATGTTTCCATACTGAGATCTGATGCATTTCCAAAGTGTTCCTTTAATTTTAATTTTGGACTGTCCCTGTCTCACAAATAAACTAAATAAATAAAAATAAATAAACACAAGCATTCCTGGTCCTGTTTAGGTGTTTGATTTTCAACACAAAGACGAGAGTGACTAACTAAAAAACAGTTGGCTTGTTTAACAACACAGAACTTGTTTAACAGCACAGATCACCTCCCTTGTCATTGTTCCAGCTAAGTCAGTGGTCAGATTGCATTACATTAAAACTCAGATTAAAGTCAAAGTCTTAAGTAACACAGCTTCAGACAGAGCGGTGCCTGAAGTTAGCATCGCACCCATTCCTATGTTGTCTTTGGCTTGTAATCTAATTCGTTTGTCAGTAAGTCATGCAAAAAGCACTCTGACGATAACAATAATGATAAACCTAAATCCCTACATTAGTGAGACATTGACTTCACATGATTGCCAGTGCACAGTGTCCTGCCCATACATTTTGCATATAAACGAGACGCTCATTAAACTGACAGCCACGAGTTATAAAACCTTATTTCCTCCCCGTCCACCTCTGCGGATGGAGGCTCTTTCCTTTTACTGGGATTTACTCTCACAGTCGTGCAGCCAATTTGCATTTTAAGGGTGAATTGATTGAAGTAAGAAACAGAGGAAGCTGAAACTGTAAATTGTAAAGGAGGATTATGGAAATGTCATATATAGACACATGCCATACCTCACGCCTCTTGGCTTCATTACCGACGATAATTACAAAACTCTAAAATGGATCTAATGTGATAAGGTCAGACAGTTTTCGCCAACAGATCATGTCATTTCAGACCGTGGGAAAGGGCCAGTGTAAGTCTATGGGAGATTTATTGTTTTGGGAAGAATTATCCAAAAAAGAAACCAAAAAACATCAATCTTATTGCTTTTTTGTAAGTGACTGGGTCTACATCTATATTAATCTCATGGTTTAAAGGTCCTATATTGCACAAAATTGACTTTTGTGAGCTTTTAGTCATGTTAGAAGGTTGTTACCTCCTGAAAAACATATCCAGAGTTATGTTGTGTTTCATATATGTTTGAATAACCCTTTAATTATTAGTTTGTCTACATCTCCAAAGCACACAATGCTCTATTCCACGTTGTGATGTCATGAAGCAGTAGTTTTCAAGTTAACCGCTAGCTTTTTACCTTTTCGTTTTCTGTTTTAGAGAAAAACTAAGCCTAAATATGCAGGCTTTATGAGTTAAACATGAAACAAAACACAATCCAAGGATTTTTTTTATCAGGAAACAACATTATAACAGAGAGTAGAGTAATATGGGCCTAAACTACCCTAACCCTAACAATCACATTTTAGAGTTGAATCAGACTTTGTTATGAGCAAAATAATTTCACTTTTGTTTATTTATACTGGCATAGAACATGTTGAACTTTCCACATTTTTTTCATGTGATATAGTATAGTATAGTAATTACAGATATTAACCATAAACCAGGTCAACAAATCTGAAATCCGAGGGTTAACGGTCCTATATTACGTAAAATTGATGCTTAATTTTCATTCTTTACTTAAAAACATTGCAAATAAGATGTCATTAGCTTGAACTGCTTGGATTTCTTCTTGTCGGACTTGCTTCACATGGCCGAATGTTGCTGCCCTGCATAATATAGGAATTAGTTTGGAAGAAATGTTAGCTTAATAGGCTACTGTTGGTGTTTCGTTGTGAAAAAAATACAAACATCACTGGGAGCTAAATGTAACTCAGACAAAAATGAATAAATGGAAAAGTATTATAACTTTATAACTAATCCCGGAATGAAATGCCAAACATTTTTCATCAGTTATCAGATAGCATATTCCACATGTTTTAATATTATAACTGTTTTATGACCCCAGAAAGGGATTATATAACATTTCACAATTAAAATAGTTACTGCCATTTATATGTATTCTAATAATTTTTATATGATAAGTACTATCACCACTATTAGCATTCAAATCCAGACCTCTGCAGTTGTAACACTTTCACACAGACAATGGTTATATTTACATACACACCAAAAATCTGTTATCTGATTTCTGGAGTTATCAGATTATGGAAATGTCATGTAAACACTGAGATCTGATGCAAGTAATGCAATGATTTCTGTCTGATTGTTCAACGGTATGACAAGGAAAATTATGCAAACAATAGGGAAACTAATGTTGCAAAGATACAAAAGTGCACTGAAATGTGAGAAGGAGGCCTGCTTGTTATTGTCTGAAAAACAGAACTTGCTCAAAGTTACGCTTCACGTTCCTTATGCATTCATATTTTCCCCTGCAATTAGTTTATAATGGAAGAACAGCGACAAAAACTGAAGTGGGTCTAACATTAGAGCTGAACTATTTGGGAAAAATATGTAATTGCTTTTTTTCCTGATAAGCATTGCAATTTGCCATTTCTGTTTGAATAATTCTGCATTCTGTACAAAGTTTATATTTTACACATCCAGAATTGACAAAAAGACTGAAACATGAGCTGATAAACTAATACAAGAATCACATTTCAGAACATATGTACAGATTTAAACAGGATTATTCAATTTTTATGCAAAATAAGAAAATATTTGCTAACTGCGTCCATTCAAAATTCGATTTCATTTCAATTGCGATTCATCTTGTAGCCTTAGTCTACATCAAGCCGACCAAATCAGTCTAGGTGCAGCAAAGTACATCTGAAGGGTGAGTGGTTGAATGTGGGAGAAGCTGCAAGTAATTTACTGCAATAATTAGATCAGGGGTTCAACTTACACCCTACACCCTATGGTCTCCAGCAGGGGGAGCAACAACAGCTAAAGGGACATTTGTTACCCTTCAGTGGGGTTCTGCAACTACTTGAATTGGGTCTTTATAACAGAGAAGCCTGAAGTCAATTATCTGTCACTTTGGAGAAAGAAATGTCTTATGTCTTGGGTTAAACTGTTGTGTTAAACTGCAATGATTAATAGTCAATAATGTATTGTTATTGTGTGATTATTTTGAAAGCAATTGTTTTTGAAAAGATCAGTATTGATCATAAGGAAAAATAATTGTGATACATTTTTGGCCTTAATTAGTCATGAAGTAACCCTATATTTTTGTGGCCTGCATTACAAGGCAGTGGAAAACAAACAAAAGCTTAGTTTTACTCATTTTGCAGCTCATCCAGCAGATGGCAGCAAAGACCATTATAAAAAAGAAAAAAAATCAATGGTCAGTGAATGAAATAATAATTCTTTTCTTTCCTTTTTCCAGAAAATTATAATAGTTTGAGTTTGTGCATGTGGGTGTAAATAGATGCAAGCAAAGTTGGTAAATAAACAGGCATAAATCAGTGATAAGGTATTTCCTTTCCCTTGAAAGTCAGCACCAGATGGCACAATATCTTTAAAACTGCTCTGTACTTCCAAACACAAACATAATCACAATACTTTCTCTACAGTTCACATTAAAGATATGAGATTAGTTTGGTCTTGTTAAAATAAACATTGCAGTTGAGTTGGGATTCTTACAGGCAACATAGCTAACTATGATTTAAATTAGCCTAATATTAATCTTTGCATAACATCTTAATGATTAATGGTGGGAAATACTTATATTCAAAATAGTAAATATGCTTTAGGCATAATAGCCTAACACATTTCAATGAAGCTTAATTAAACACTCGTACTTAGTGAACCAAGCTTGGGTGTGTTTGCTCTGTATGAAAAACACAGCTGGCTATTTATCGAAATAAAAAAAAAATTTAAAAAAGAAAAACAAAGAAACTGTACCAAGCTATAAGCCACAAACCTGCAGACAGACTGGAGAGGTGTCAGATGTGGGGGGTTACAGTACTGACCACTCGTGAGGGGTGGAGCAAACATTTACCTAATTAAGAAAAAAGATTTGTGAGAAAAATTATACAGAGCAATGTAGTGTAACAGCTCTAGAGAGGGGCAAATGGAGTTAATGTCTTTTTAATGAATTACAATTAAAAGCCAAAGTGCAGATTTGTTTTATCAGCACCAATAAAGAGATTAAGACTGAGGACTAAACTAATCCATAATATTATCAGTGATTAAAGAGTGAATGGAAGGATAGCATGTGTTGTACACTATGTGGATATCTGCCAAATAATGATGTAAGTTTATGGGAGAGTAAGTTTCCACAATGGGTCAAAGTACAATGGAGACAAAATTGGAATTTAAAGTAGCACATACATAATAGCTTATTTTCTGAATGAGTGAATTGGCCTGTTTCCTATTGTTTTGTTTGTGGTGTAGGTGCTGATATTTTTGAAAGATCCTTGTCCAGTGATAGTAACTCCATGCTCAAAATGAAACTAAACAAACTAAAGACACTGAAGTGGCATGATGATGACTACATTATATATTTGTGTCTATTCTATCCTTATTCTGTACTGTGAGGGGATCAATAGGTGCTTTATCTTCTGCAATTTATAGTATTTTTCTTGTTTTGAATTTGTTCCCAGTGTTTTCAGCTTTATATTATAATTTACTACAATGTTTTACTATGACAAATTGGTTATCTGGGTGTTAATTAGGCTTTTCTAGTAGAGGGACTGCAACCTGCTTGTCTACGGAGCCCTTTCTATGCCTGGTATTGTTCCAGAATATATAATAAATATAAAATCTATAAATATATTATTAACATATCCATCTTGCATTTATTCAGTCCCGGGTGTTTTTATTGCTTAAAAATACCTGTAAAAACATGCATTCTTACTGGGAATGGGGTCACTTTCCATAGAAGTGGCCTGTCTCCATAAAGATAGATAAAAGTAATCTGTGGAACAATCTGAGCGAAGCAATGATATCAGACATGGAGATAACCGCTAGAAAAGTTACAAAGAGTCACTGTTAGAATATTGCTAAAGGGTTTGATGTATGCAAGTAATATTCCACGTATTTGTCACTACTAAAAGTAAATCTGAAATTCTTCACGGTTTATACACCAGTCAAAAGTTTAGACGCACCCTCTCATTCAATGTTTTTTCTTTATTTTTATTACTTTCTACATTTATATACATACAGAACACAACAAATATATGAAGTAAGATTATGGAATTACGTAGCAAAGGGAAAAACAGTAACTATATACATACACATGATGTCTTGTATGTTTATAAAAGTAGTAGTAAAACTAAAGAAAGAAAAAAGTTGAATGGGAAACTTTTGACTGGTAGTATGTGTATTTATTTTTTGAGATTTTCTCTAAAAATGTGGTTCCGTTCCATAAATAAACATGTACCTTCTTTATATCGCCCATAAGGAGCCAGCGGCAGACAGTTCATTTGTATTCTGGTCTTGCTAAAACATATTGAAAAGTTTCTCTTCTTGTCGTTGTGATGACTCCCCATATGCTACAGCCGCAGTGCCCTGTGTGCTAATACTTTTAGTGTGAATGAGGCCAGCGTGATGGGGTGAGACCAGGACTGAACACTGCTTCAGTATTCTCTGTTCAGCCCAAGTGTGAGGAATGTGCCCATAGTGAGGCATTGTACCAGGACACACACGGAATGACAACTATTCTACGATACAGACACAAACGCAGCAAATTCACACACGGAGTAAAAGTGTCAAAGGGAAATGCTGACTTGTATGAGCATGCTGTAACTGTTCCTTCATCATAAGCTTACTCAAAAGTTGGATTTCAATTAATTCATGCATGTTCGAGTATTGTCCTGAATTCGAGACTTGAGTCCAAAGATAATGTCAGTTTTCACGTACCCCCCATCTCCGCCCACTGCTCTGCACATAATGTGGATCATACTTGTAGGGTTTAAAAATATTACATAGACATTTTTCAACAATAAAACATCAAATCAGCGGCTTTCTACAGTGAAGTGGCATTTTTAATTAAAGGTACAGTATGTAACTTTCTGAAGGTGGCACACACCTGTATGATTCCATGGAAATAAAGACTTAAAACAATATTTCAGAGCTAGAGACGTTGTATGCCATACAGTTAAATATTATAGCCAACTGAACAACATTTCCATGGAAACAAGCAGCTGAAGACCAGTCAGGTTTGTGGAGATGGCAAGGCAAGGCAAGTTTATTTGTATAGCACAATTTGTACACAAAGTAATTGAAAGTGCTTTACAGAATAAGAAATACATTAAAATCACAATACAAACAATTCAAAACATAAATAATCATCATAAAATTTTAAAATAGAGATGGGACATTAAATTAGCGAGAATTAGAGAGAAGAGAAGAGTGCGGAATGGAAAATGAAAAACCCCTTCAGTCATATGCACAGTTAAACAGAACTGTTTTTAGCCTGGATTTAAACAGAGTCAGAGTCTGTCTCACATGTTCAGACTGTTCCAGGTTTTAGCTGCATGAGTCTGAAACTCTGACTCCCCGAGTTCAGTCCTGACTCTGGGACCAGCAGGGGGCCGGTCCCTGAGCTCTTCAGAGTGCAGATGGTTCATGTGGCACTAACATGTCACAGATGTACTTTGGTGCTAGGCCATGGAGAGACTTGTGCACAAGCAGAGCTGCTTTAAAGTCTATTCTCTGAGCCACAGGGGGCAGTGCAGAGACCTGAGCACAGGACTTATGTGCTTGTACTTCCTGGTTTGAGTCAGGACCCGAGCTGCAGCGTTCTGGATGTTCTGTAGCTGTTTTACAGCTCGTTTGGAGAGGCCAGTGAGCGGCCGTTACAGTATCTAACCTACTGCAGACAAACACACGGATATGTCTCTCCAAGTCTGATTTTTGCTATGTTTTAGATGGTAAAAGGCTGCAGATGTTATCTGTGGGCCAAAGGCTATGACTTCCGTCTTGTCTGAGTTTAGCTGGAGAAAGTTGTTTTGCATCCACACACTGATCTGTTGGATGCAGTGGCAGAGTGAGTCCACTGGTCCATAG
The DNA here is from genome assembly GCA_030686955.1 of Odontamblyopus rebecca. Classification (NCBI taxonomy): domain Eukaryota; kingdom Metazoa; phylum Chordata; class Actinopteri; order Gobiiformes; family Gobiidae; genus Odontamblyopus; species Odontamblyopus rebecca. Next base: position 12,480,618 of record CM060672.1, on the reverse strand, counting down.
TCTCTAGATGCAAACCTGTTCACAGTAAGGACACGTTTTTTTTAGTCTTAGTCAGTATAATAAACAAAATATGGAAAAATGCATTTATTTAGTATATTTTTTATCTAAGAAGTTACATAATGAAGTCAGTGGATATTTCTATTATAATATTGCCATGTAGAATGAAGAAAATGTCAAACAGTGACTGACACTGCTATAGTTAAATGCTAAATATGGTATTTAAAGCATAGTGTGTCCTCTTTAAATATTAGAGCTAAAAGGGACTCTCTGGTCTTTTGTACAGATAATTTATCTCCAACAGTAAATATTTCTTAACTGGCTCCTGGGTTGAAGCAGGGACAAACTAAGTCACCGAGTCCAAATTGTTTCAAAGAGGGCCAATGTAAATTTGACTCAGAACAGTCTCCTAAGGACATTTCCAGGAAGGACTTTGGAAACATGGCTTTGTTCTCAGATGAAGCTGATACTGAGAGAATGATAATAAGAGTCTATTGTCAAAAACCTTCAGTAGCTCAGAAGATTTTAGTAACTTAAGTTGGCATCTAAGGTCCGGTAGTTTTTATAAAGAATGAACTTGATTCATAACGAACAAATAGTTTATTAAGTTTATTCAGGCTTAGTAACTTAAACCTGATTTTTACTGTTTCAAACACATAAATAACAGAGGAAATAGTTCAAGTTAAATAGTTTGCAGTGGTTCAGCTCATTCAGAACATCCTAATTATTCATTATGATGAGTTTTTCACAACTTCTGCAGTCTGCAGTCACAGTAAAGCTAACCACCACTAGAATGCTAACCACACATTTATTGATTATCAGATTTATTATATTGCTTCATAATTAGCACGCAGCTGACTTATTTTGTACTCAAGAGTTGCTTATATATCTGTCCTGAGACAAATAAATACATAGGCAAATTGGTAAAAACTTTAATTAATAACTTAACTTCTAACTATAACCTCTTAACTGAGCAGACACTAAGCCCAAATCCTTCAATATGCACTACTTGTTCATTATGAATTAAATATTTTTTTTATGCATTATTAAGGCTGACTGAGAAGTAGTCATTATAAAGCGGTCACAAAATTTCTATAAAAGGTGTTTCCACTATTAGGTGCCATTTAAGACAATTGCTCCTGTCTGCTTCTCCTCCCCAAGAATGTGCTGGCAAATACAAAATAAAGGGCAGTAGACTTTCAGACAGACTTGTATAAGCTATAGACTTGACACCTATGGTATCAAGTGAGTCAGTGCTTAGTTAATTGGTATTTAATTGGTAAAATGTACTATTACCTAAGTACTGCATCTGTGCACAAGCTCAGTTCAATTCTTTCTTGGGTCACTGTGTTTTGTATTGCTGCTAAATACACAGCACTGTCATGTGGACCTACTCAAAGACTTATATAAGATATAATTAGGTTGTCAAAAATGTTCAAAAGTTACATTTATATTCACTTGAGTAGGTATTGATACTAAAAAGTCACAGAAACAGAACAGAAATGAACCTTTCTTGAATAGCTTTAGTATGATCTTGAGCAGTATCAGAACAAGTATAAGACCACGTGGAATAGTATACGCCCATGGACCACTATGGAACATTGCAGGTCAACTGAGGGATTACACGGATATAAAAAAAAACATATAAATCGCACCAGATTATAACCCAATAGAGAACAATCCATGTATAATTCATTCATTAATTTTTCAATATAAAACCAAAAATAAGAATACGAGAAAAACAACTTGTTTCTTTATTATTTGTCCAAAATGAAAAAAAAAAAAACAGATAATGATTTGTTTTTTCATTTTTGATTCATATATTTGGTCTGTGGGCTGTCAGTGTGAAAAATGTAATATATAAGTCACACCTGAGTATAAGTCACAGGACCACCCAAACCCTGAAAAACAGTGTGACTTATAGTCCGAAAATACGGTACTATGATTTAATATTGTGTTACGTTTCCCTTGCTAGGGGAAAAGGGAACGAACAAATAAAACCAAGATGTTGAAGGTTTAACTAAGAGAAGTGCAATTTATTTGCAGTGTGGGAAGAAAAGTCGACCAACAAAAAACAAGGAAGGGCAAAAAAGGGTAAAAAACGGGGGTTTAAATAAAAAGGAATCACTAAACCAGGAACTCTAACTAAGTACACCCAACACAAGCAAACTGACTAAGAACCAAAAACCAAAACACACAAGGGCAAAGGCTCGTAACATATTGGAAATCTCATTCTATTGAGTGTTTTTTATTTTATTATTATGGTATCGGAATCAGTATTGAGTGTCTAGTCTATTCACAAATCTTGAAATATCATGACAACACTATAAACACTACAACATTTGTGTATGTTGCTACCAAAGGTTACTAGTCTTTTTAGCACAAATGGAGTATTCTCTTTTGGGTCACTACGTTTTGTACTGCTGCCAAATGGCCAGTGCCAGCGAGAAAGCCCTTCTGCAACTCATTTTCATGCCGGGCACAATCAGGCAACACAGAACAGGCTGAAAGGGGCAGAAAAGTTGAATGAATGCCAACTATGCACACAGACACCACCACCCCACCCGCCCCCTCACTCTCTCTGGCTCTGTCCCATTAAACCGTGTCGCAGTGTTGGAGTTGTATCACTACTATGGGAAAGGTGACCACTCTTATATTATTTTATCAGGTCTCAAGGTTGCAATGCAATCGCCCTACATTTGACCACATCAGCAGACAGATAATCAGAGAGATAAAGGAGAGGAGCATTGTCGTGCCAACCTGTGAGAGGAGGGTGGAGATGGAGTGGAGAAGAGGGGGTTTATGGGTAAAGAGGAGGGGAGGGGTGGGATATAAAGTAGGGGCAATTGGACGTCCTCAATCCCACGTTGTTACTTCATCACTGGCCTCTCAGCTAGACTCCAGACATGGCGTTTAACGGGACCTGGAAAGTGGACCGCAGTGAGAATTATGACAAGTTCATGGAGCAGATGGGTAAGTGGAGCCTATCCACACTTAAGGGCTTTGTGATAAATTGTGTTAGGTGAAGTTTTCTAGGTCAACAGATCTCAAACTTTTTACAATATTTCGTAACTTTTTCTAGTGAAATGTATGTCACCTGCTTGTCTTCATGAAGATGTTATTGACTGGCATAAAAAGTTACACAGTGAAGCATTAAACATATCATTTTAATAGTAGCTAGGACGGTGAGGCCTATCCGCACTTATAAGTAGGAAACTGAGTTGTGTGAAGTTTTGTGTGAAGTTTTATAGGTCAACAGATATCAAAGTAAAGCGGCTCTACTCCATAACTATTCCGCACTATTGTGTTGGGATGAATGCCGCCTACTCATCTCCATGGAGACGTTAGTACTTGGCAAGGAATGTCCCACAGTTTCAAAGTAGCATTTATTTCATTATGTGCTAAAAAAAACCCTGCATGTTTACTGTAAGCAGGCACTCCTTTCCCCAGATCTAACCTGTAACTTGGCCTGGTTACATCACTACTTGTCTATTTACATGAAGATAGAGAAGTTTACTGTAGAACATTCTAGGCATACCAATAGTGCATCCATGGAGACAACCTGGCAGTGGGCCCTCCATTAGAAAACTGACTTGATCGGAAATAATAAATAAAAACAGTAAGATTAACCCAAAATTTTTAAAATACCAACATTTGATGGTGCTAGACACGCTCTTGGACCATCACTAAATAATAAAACTATTAATTCAGGCATGTCTCGATACGGTATGAACAAAGCTGAACCACCAACTATTACAATTACAGCTTGGGTACCACAAAAGGACCCAGAGTTTGAGAGCCACTTTAGTGTAAAAAAAAGTTTCAAAATGATTACCTTTAAGTGGGACTACACACCTAAACTAAACTAAAACCACATTTCAAATAGAGCTGCTAAACTGGGCAGTGCTTGGAGGAGTAAAAAAGAGAGTGAGGGGGAAGGGCGGGTGTAGTTTGGACATATGAGGAGGAACAGTGTGATCGGTATAACAGGTATTCACACTTCCAACTCCGCCCCTGCAGCCAGGTCAAGTACGACAGCCTGCGTGATGTCACATAGTACTAAAATTGCAGCAGCCACTGGTGCCAGGACCCACTAAATCTTATATATTTTTGACCACAATGCTGCAAATATACTATAATGTGCTCTAAAATCGTCCAAAAAAGAACAATGAACAGTAGATAATATTTAAACAGCATATACACAGTTGAGTAGTAAATAAAAGTTGGTTTAATACTTAGTTCCTCTTTAAATGTATCTGTCACTGTTTGTGTGTCTTAGGTATTAATGTGATGAAGCGTAAACTAGCGGAGCATGACAATCTGAAAATCACCATTGAGCAAAACGGAAACAACTTCCACATCAAGGAGTCCAGCACTTTCCGCACCAAAGACATCGACTTCACTCTGGGCGTCCAGTTCGATTACACCCTGGCGGACGGCACCGAAGTCTCCGTAAGGCATCCCAACTTATTTTTACAAAAAGTGGAAAAACTGAAATATTAAATTATCCTTTTATTTTGTAGGGAACATGGGAGTTGGAAGGGGAGAAAATGAATGGGAAGTTCACCAGGAAAGACAACAGCAAAGTCCTGATCACCACAAGGTCTATTGTGGGCGGAGAGCTGGTGCAGGTTAGTATTGTTAATGTCACTCCATAAGCGCAAACTAATATTAAAGGAGACGTCATGCAAAATCAACTTTAACGACATTTTAACGATGTTATAATGATGTTCAGCTCTAACTCAGTTTATTTTGGTTCAGTAATTCACATATGCTTGAGTAAGCCCTACAGTACAAGCCTGTTTAAAGGCATTTTTCAACAATAAAAAAAACATCGTAAATGAAAATCAGCTTTTTGACTTGCCACAAAATTGGTTCTTCAGATTTGAAGAGGAAGTCATACCTGTTTTATTAAGTTGTTTTGGATCAATAATGCACTTTACAATGTAGAAATAGTAAAAAAAAAAAAAAAAAAAGTGCTAAATGTATCATAGATTAGCCTTAAGTACTAGGGTTGTCAAAAGTATCAAAAATCTGATGCTAAACTATACTAAAACTAGTAACAAAACTAGACTAAACTCATTTGAGCAAGTATCAATACTAAAAAAGTCGCATTCACAGGAAAGAAATGAAGCTGTATCAGAACAATTATACGGCCACATGAACTAGTGTGGTAATATAAAACAAAGTACTAAGATTTCCTGTTGAAAATCACATTCTACTGTCTAAAGAAAGTGTTTGTTTTATTATCACTGTGGTATCAGAATCGGTATCGAGTCTATTCCTATGTATTGAGATTCCAAAGTATCATTATACCACTATTAAATACTTAATTTTAAGCACATATCTAATACTTCTTTCTTTTTCTAGACATACAACTATGACGGTGTGGATGCCAAGAGAATCTTCAAGAAGCAGTAAAGGGAGTTTTCTACTTTTATACTGTAGTTTGCGTGTTTTCTAATATTTTTACACATAAAGTTTGTAATAGTCACAGCACTATGTTTTATACCTCAAACTACTTCAACCTAGTCAAGTAGACACCTTGTTTCAAATATAAAAGACAATGAAATAATATTACAGAGACTAATATTACAGAGACTAATCAGGGTTCAGAATGTAGAGCGGTCAGAGAGTTGTGATTAGCATAGAGACAATGGAAAGCAAGACAAAGATACTACTATACAAAGAATCTATTACAATGTCAATCTCTAACATTCCTTACATAGATGACATAGAGGGTATTGTTCTAACTAATGCTAAAAATATGTTTACAAGCGCTAGTGCAGAAAAGTATTATTAATATCTGTCTATTTTTGAGAAAGATTTGATTTCAGTTATGTATGCATTATGCAACACTCAAAGTACAATGAAATGCCAAATGTTCTATTCTTTTACACATTAATCTGACTTTAAAATGTGCTAGTTTACATATTACATTTTATTAAAAACCCTACGATAAATTATAAAGTTCACAGATATTTAGACCAAAACAACTATGTCTGAAAGATTGAGTTTAAACAAAAAAAAACAAAAAAAAAAGCTCTCAAACGTTGCACTAGTGAAGAACGAGGTTCCTCAAGTTTATGTTGTTCCATTTGTTTTAACCAGTCGGGAAATAACATTTGCACTATTTGCTGTCATGTACTTTCTAAACCTTAACAAATAAATGTATGAATTTGGATCTCTGTTCATTGCTTCAAGTCACTGAGTTCAAAGACAAACACACGTAATACTGTATGAGCGAAATAATCCTGCTATAGTCACATGTTATGAGTAGTGTCTTGTGCTGTCATGTGCTTGCCCCATCTGTGAATATAAAGAGTTCAAAACGTTCATTCAGCAGTACAAGGCTTATTCACACGTAATGAGCAGCTTTCACCACAAGAGGGCAATATGTATCTGCTTATTTTTTACACAGCTAATGCCCAAACTTGAAGCAAGCTCAGTTTAGATAAAAATTATAGGAAAGTCATTTTTGTTTAAGTTATATAGCTGTTTAAGTGAGTGTGAAAAATATATACTTAGTCCTGATCTGTAGAAGGCTATTTAAAGTGGGCCTAAACACTAAATGAACTATACTACTATAAAATGATTGAAATGGGTGTGTCCTGGCTCCAGAGGCCACTGCGGTTTCATGTACTAGGTGACGTTACACAACACTGTCCTGATTACTGACTGCCCTGAGCCACTTGTTTCTGTTTATAAATATCTGACTGAGGGAGCGGAGTTTGAAGTGTGGATATTTGTTAGACCGATCACACAATTCCTTATATGACCAGACCCCGCCCCTCCTCACCCCCTCAGTCTCTTCTTTAGTCCTCCAGGTACTTCCCACGTGGTTCTGGGTGGGTTTTAGGTGTTTAGTCCCACTATAAACTTATTTTGTAAAAAAAAAAAAAAAAAAAAAACAGAGCATTCACTATCATTGTTTTAACAAATTCAGTATCATTGAGTGTAAAGCCTTCAGAATCAGAATCAGAATGTTTTTTATTGCCATATGAGTGAACAGGTTCACAACATTAGGAAATTGCTGCGGTACTTGGAGCAGATGTAGACAAACACTGACATGCAACAAATAAAATAGAATAAAGTAGAAAAAAAAGCTATAATATAACAAAATTTACAAAATTACAGGAGTATAATAATATAGAGTACAAGAGTATCAGTGATCAGTGCAAAACAGGCAGGTGCGAGAACACAGGGTCATGTGACAGAAGCAGAGTGGGGGGTGGGACCAGTCCTAGTATTATTATTTATGAGTCCTTCTCCTTAGTATGGAAATAGTATCAGAACACTAGTCAAACAAGGATGGGACATTTGGCGTCAGATCATATTTTCGATATTATCAAACTTCTTTAAGTTGGCTTTAAGTGGTAGTTCATAATGATTTGTTTGTCCATTGGTGTCAGGCACTTGGCGCTTTAGGGAGGTTGCCCAATAGAAAGTAAAGTCACTGTGTCTGATTTGATGTCACCAAAGTAGCAGATTGTCACATGGATGAGATCACAATTCAGTTTTTATCACTATAACATCCTCAAGTAGATATAGACAAACAAACTGTGCACCTTTCTTTAAAATACTGTCTGAAGCATCTACATAAAATCCAGTTTGTTACAGCTATTATAATGTGTGAAGTAAGCTATGGCAGGGCACCACAAGGGCTTATGCCAATCAATGAGCGCCCCCTGCTGGGCTCCTGAGTGGCACCCCTTTCAAAGGCGTGTAAGACGCTGTACAGGGCTAATCTGGAACAGACAAGCTGCTTTGAACACAGGCCCACAGACAGGAGCAGGGTTGTCCTCTGAGACTAAGCCTGGAGCATAAGGAATCAGCTGCACTCAGTTGGACAGTCTTCTGATTCTAGCTGCATGTGTGTTTAAAGGTCTGATATTACACAAAATGGACTGCTGTGAGCTTTAAGACATGCTATAATGGTGTTACCTGATCAAAAACAGACCTGCAGTTGTGTTTTGTTTCATTCACACATGTTTGAGTAACTTTTTATTGTTATTAGATCAGCAAATAGCTTGAAATGTGACCTTTAAAGGGTAAGCAAAGGGGTTATTTATTGTATGGCAGGAAAATACATGCTGTGCCTTATGTAAACATCTAATGACAAATTGTGAGTTGTGACATAGTGGGAGTTTTGGGAAAGCATTACTTGAACAATATATACATAAGTAGTAAGGGATTTGATTGTCAAAAGAATCAAAATCAGATACAAATCGATATTAAAACTAGTATGAAAAACAGATACTCATTTGAGCAGGTATCCATACTAAAAAGTCATATTCACAGAACAGAAATTAACCTTTTCTGAATAGTTTTAGAACAGCTGTATCAGAACAAGTATAAAACCACCTAAGAGTAGTACTAAGGGACTGCATAGATAAAACGCCACATGGTAATATAAAAGAAAGTAAGAATTTAATGTTGAAAATTACATTGTATTGTCTAAATGAAGACTTTTTTTTATTATCATTGTGGTAACAGAATCAGTATGGAGTATCAAGTCTATTCCTTAGTAATCGCAATTGGAGAAAATGCTATTTAAATGGTCCATATTATGAAAATTGCAAATACTGCAGTTATTTTTCCATTGCAAAAACTTGTTAGTACATCTACAGACATACTCTAAAATGCATGCTTTTTGAAGTGAATATTTCTGGTAAGAGGGGTGAAATATGTGAACGGTGAACTGAATCTTAATTCAAAGTCTAATAAATATCAGAAAAATAAAAAATTCCAAAATTGTTCAGCCCTACTCTTGTTGGCTCCACCCAAAAAATAATATTTTATTATAAGTCTATTTAAATTCAGTAATCTATTTCTTTTGAGTTAGGTTAAGTATTTAGTAATTGATGTAAACACCTACCTGATTTAACATGTAAAAATATAGGCAGACATAGGATAGATATAAGTGATATAAGGATAAGTGAAAGAATGACTGTTCAAATCAGGACTTGTCATATAAACTGAGCTCATAATTGCAGTGCTTCTTTACAGCCATCGAGTGGTGCTGCTGAGCTCCTCCTTTTTACAGTAAAGCTCCAAGTCATTGCATGATGTCATCCCTCTGCCAAATTATCACATGGTACTCGCACTTACACCTCATCTGACCAAGACCATCCAAACGCCAATACAATCACTGCCCCTCCTCTTAAACTGCTAAAACAATATCTCCAGTTACTTCAGTGAGAACCAGTGAGGTACAGAGGGAGTTAAGCCTTCTGGAGTGTTTTGATTGCTGAGAGACTGAGAAGGCAGGGGCCCACCCAAGGGAGAGGGGCAGTAAAACATTGAAGTGGACAAAAGAACAAGAAAGGAGACAGGGAAAGAAGAAAGAAGTCACCCACCTTTACTCCTCCTCCTACTCTTCCCCCACCACCTCTTCAAATGACTCAAATGCTGAGGTCATGGGCCCATCTGAAACTGGAACGACATGAAAAACATCAGAGGATTTTGGGAAGCAGCAGTTAACATGTTAGCATAGTCATCTCATAAAAAATGACTGATCTGCAGCAAAGACAAGTGACTAATGCAGTGAAGCTATTATTCAATGCTCAATATTGTACAATGACATATTGAGCTGTGACTCAGGAATTGTGCTTAAATGATGAACATCTAGCCTTTTACACTAATATTGTCACAATACTAACATTTCAAACTTGATTTCGATGCTACGTAATAGACTTCATACTAATGTTGATACCACAATGATAATAATAAAACATTTTTATTCTGAATTGCTTTTATATTACCATGTGGTTTTGCATATTCCATAGTGCTTCAGGTGTGTATACAGGTGTGTCTATGTGGATTCTGTCCTGTGAATGTGGCTTTTTTGTGGGGCTAGGTATCATTAAGAAGTTGCTGCATCGAGATACTACATCTCGATACAGTGAGCTTACGGTTTGATACGATTCAGTACAATACATTTCAAATTGACTCAATACGGTTTAATAAAAAATAATGGCTAAAGTCTACGGTTCAATAAAAAATAATGGCTAAATCGTGGCTAAAAGTCTTTGTTAAACATTTTGTGCAAAGTTAATATGAAACACACCCATTTTAATCATCATAACAGTGAATATGTCAAATGTGTTGCATAAAGGAGTTTCCTTCCTCTAAACAAACAACAAAACTTTAGCGCTTTAACAAATTAATTAGTAATTAAGTAGTAAAATTAGCAAAAAATACTCTTGACGATATATCAATACAGCAGCCCACAATACTGATACGTATCATCACATTAAACAACATGATATATCGATAGTTCAATATTTTTACACACCCCTGCTTTTTTCTATAAATAATTCTTTCAAATAAGTATCTTTTTTGATTGATAGTTATGTGATTTTCGAAGCATTTACAAAACGGTTACGGTTGGAAACTAGCCTAGGCTATAGCTAATGACTATAGCTGACACATTTAGCAGTAATGTGTATAGTCTCAAAAAATAAAAAATAAAAAGCAAGCCTACATATGCTACTTTTCATTATATTGTGCTACTGCTTATACTACTGTATGTCTTAAAATTGTGTCAGCAAACCGTTTCAATTCATCACGTTAATTTATGAAGCTAATTATCGCCCTTTATCAATTAAAGAAAGGTGCTAGGTGGCTAACTAGCGTGCTAGCAAGTACCTTAGATAGATTCAAATAACATAAAAAGTAAGATTTCAATTACAAAGCTATCATTTGAATACTCAAAATAGATAAGTAAATTTGCTGGACCACTTCAGTTTATCTTATTCATTGAAAAAAATGAACCTGGATAGTTGAGGGATGTTTTTGTAGAGGGTTTCTTCTTTAACTGGCGCCATGTTTGCAGGAAAAGGCGGAGCTAAAACAACTAGTCTACATGACCTTTGCACTTTAACAAAATAAAAATAAATAAATAAAAATAAAACCAAATTTTATAAAACGTTGGAAAAATTCATTCAAATATTAGGCTGTTTATTTATTATATTTTTTTTAGCTAATCGGCCTATCTAATACTGCGTAAACAAAATCAACAGTTGTCCTTCCTAATATTTTAGAGTGACTTCCAAATTAATATTGGACCTACTGCAGTTTAGAGCACAATATCATAGAACAAAAGTGATTATATTAAACCATTTAGATATAGCCTACAAAAGTTGTGCATTGCAGTTGCATAAAATAGCCTACTTTTGAGAACTTTTTCTCTGTATGCCAAAGGAGAAAATGTGAGGGGGCAGAAACACCATTTAATGGGCTCGTCAAATCAGTGACACCATTTACGAAGTGTTGTCATATGGGCGTATGCAACCACGCCTCCAGGTAAGTCCCTTCTACCAATATTTAATCATTGTAATTGTCATTTGTACTATAAATTACTATAATTGTGTATACCTTGTAGAAAATCACTGCACGCTACATGCCTAGTGTGACTATGGAAAGAGTGAACCCAGCCTAGATTGGCATTGGCCCTAGTCTCTGGAGTGGGCCACCCCTGGGTTAGGTGGTCTATTCTGGAAGAGGGCAAGAAGAGGTCTGCTGCTCCCACGATACACACACCACTTTATAGGATCACACATTATGTTTCTACTGGGAATCCTGTGGGGGAGGTGTGACAAAATGACGATAAAGACTGAGAAAAAATGGACTCTTCAGTTGCTTTGTGGGTTAAAAGTACTGGATATAGCAACCTTTGAATCACTTAACCAAACAGATGACAGCACAAACTTACAGGGCAATAATATTTAATACAGATATTGTTGTTATCTGTTGTTATCTATTGTTATACTGTTGTTATCTAGCAACTTAAAAGGTCTAATCACAAAATATGCCACCACACAATATATGCAATTTTTCCTCACTGTCTGGAAATATTTTTGCATTTCAGAGTACATTTTTTCTGTCCTGGAACATGTTTTTTGTTATATTGAAAAATTACGAAACATAAGTCATCTGGTTTGTGCTGAAAATACTTTGTGTAAGGGTTAAGTTGCTGCTATTTCAATGTATTTCAATGTTTCTGCAGCTGTAGGGGAGGCATTTGAAAGAGGCACGCTGAACAATAAGGCTACTGTACTTACTTACACAGGCCCCTGAGGCTCAAAGAACATCACTCCAGATTTCTACACAAGCTTGTCTCCCACCACAACATCTGCATTTAACACAGCAGAGCATAATCACAAACTGGTCATACTGTTACCATTTTAGTCCTATCTATTTTTGAAAACAGTTTGTCAAAACACTTTTATGATACTTGAATAGCCTAAACCTTTGAACTGTATTTGTCATAGCAGTGGGCTAGAGCTAGTAGCAGTATTAGCAGTAGTAGAATAAAAGTAGAAAGCCTACATCACACATTTCTCTGATCTGGCCAAGATTTTAAAACTTATATCAGGTTATTCATCTTGTTTTCAGATTTTATTTTCTACTTACTAGTTCTGAGATTGCTTAATTGTAGTCTAAAGGCAGTTTATTTTAAGATAACTTGTCAAGTAAAATGATCTTGCTGCATGGACAGATAATGTCACTATTTTTAAGTCATTTTCTCATAGATTTAAGTGTTTATATCTTAAATTTTGACAAAGCTTTTGTGTGTGTGTGCAGTGTAGAAATTGTAGTATGATTCCTTAAGTAGTAGGCCCAGTAGTAGTAGTTATCCGGAAGTAGTAGTTGTTGCAGTTGGGTGAGAGTAGTAACCTTAAAGAAGTATTATAGCAGTAAACTGAAGTAATAATGTTAGTAGTAATAGTAGTAATTGTAGTAGTAGTATAGCTAGTTGTTAGAAAAAGTAATAGGCCAAAAAAGGTACTGTAGTTTGTTTGTTTTTTCGTAATAGTAGTTGGCTGAAAGTATAAAGGTTGTAGTAAAATGCAGAACCTAATAGCAGTAGTATAGTCTGAAAGTAGTGGAAATGAGTAAAAAAATCAGTTGAATATAGCAGTAGCAGTAGTAGCAGACTGAAAGTAGCAGAAATATTTGGTTAAGAATATAATTTAATATGCAATTTGAGTATGTCCTCCACCAAAAGAAGTCGTCATTGCTTGAAGAGAATATTATTTTAAGAACCATTTTTGTTCAGTTCTTTGTCCTACGTCAATTACATTGCATGAACTAAATTACTTAACAAAGAAAACAATTGGAAAGAAACAACCACTCCATGACAGCAGGGATGACGTCAATCTTTAATGGCATATGGCCTTGAATGTCTTCATTTTACATTTTCATAAAAACCTCTTTTTGATTAAATTTTTTTCATGATTTCATAAACAAAAGAAACCTACTAACCTCTGCAATTCACTGAAAAGCATTTTCTCCTCACAGCGGTCTACATAAGGTACATAAATATTAACAGTACAGTATAAGAAAAAAACAAAAACCCACACACATGCCGTGAACATGCACAGAACACAGACACGATTATACTGAAAACATTTGGATAGGCGCTTTTCACTTGGAGAAACTGGGATGTCATTATTGGTTGGGCTTCCAGGATCGTCATCAGTACCAGTCAAAATGTACTATCTGGGATTTCACAGTGAATGATGTAGATAAAAACATATTCAAAAACATTAAATTCACTCAGTCAATTACAAACACATAAAGCTCTTAAAATTACCAAAATGAATACACAATTAAACTTACAATAATACTTACATTGACTTATATAAGGGGCTATAAAACAATTCCAAAACAACACGCACACACCTTATAAATACTTAAAAATTTGGTGCCGTATTGGCTAAAAAAAGCAATCCGGCTTCATAAAATCCGTTGATATCATATGCATATTATAGTTCATTACAAAAACATGAATATTTGAAGTTGATTGCCAAGCTGGACAAAAGCTTAGTTTTTTTTTTTTCTCTCTCTCTCTTGATTGTCACATGATTTTGAAATGTGACAAGACCTCATCAGCAAAAACACAAAATTTGCTTTGTGTGTTGACTTGAATGAAAATCAGCGTAAAAATGTCAAGAAGATGATCAGATATGTCAAACAGCCAGACATTATTGCAGGCACGCAAAACACACATTTACAAAAGGTTGTTATTTTTCCCCCTGTCCGATTACAATGATGTAAATTTGAGTTGTACAAAGTTGAATCTCCTAAAAATAGACAAAAGACAATTGCTTAAAGTGAATATTGTTTCTGATTGCTCTTTTGGAATGACACCAAAAGACACGCTAGACAAAAAAATAATAATATAATAATGTTATACTTCATAAGAAATCAAAATGAAGACTACAAAGCTGTCACAACTGAATCATCGTTTCACTAGCCGAACAGCTCTCCAGTGTAAAAAATACCTTTGGTCTTTTTTTTCTTTCTACTTCTTCACAACAAAAAGGGTCTAATTTTAGCAGGGCTCAGTTCAGAAATGTTCAGACGGTCACTTTTCTATTGCTAAAGATGGCTTCTTGCAGTCAGTAGGTTGGGTTCACATTCTTGAATTGGACGTTGTCAGAATTTCAGATGGAGGGCAGGGGTCTACAGCTCGGGAGATTTGCTGTTTTTAGAAAAATAATAATCCACAAATGTTGACTCTAATCATTATTTTTTATTCTGAGTTTGGCTCTACAAACTTGCCACATTAACTGTAAGAAGGGTACCACTTTCTGAAGCTAATGTGAAAGAATAATTTAACTTTTTTTATATTTACGCTGCCAGAGGATACACTGAAATTTGTGCCATTTTTTCACAAGGATAGGCCCGGTGATTACGCAGATATTGACTTCAAATCAGGTAAACAAATCTGTAATCAGACAGCAAAGTCTACCAAAGAATTCTAACTTCCTCCAGCTCAATTTTAACTACTGGGAGTCTATAACGTTGTGAACGTAACCTAAAATGCCCTTCAAAGAGTTGATCTGGATTTGAAAAAGACAAAAACTAATACATTCTGAGCTAAATATGTAGTCACTCGTTATCACTGCTCAGTTGTACGTCTAAAGACAAGTGTTTGCTTCATTGGGTTTAAATATGGTCGAGCAAACAAAACTCCACTCACATAACACACATAACACTGTACAAAAGCAACAGGCAGGTTGGAAGATTGAATATGAAAATTAGAGTAGGACATTATCATTAGGGTATATTAAAAGTGCACTATGCCATTTAGCTGATGGAAAGCCTGCCTGTCTCCACTGAGGCATTAAAATATCCATCTCAATGCTCTTACAGGAAGAATGTATGTTTTTAAATGTATTTTTGAGCAATAAAAACATCTGTAATTTAAAAATGCATGTTTGATAAGTTTAATATTGTACTGTAAGTAATGACAATCTCTGTGGTGGCAGACCCCATAACGGAAAATGTTACTTAGTGCATCTTTAATGGTCTATTGTTCTTGGTTTGGGGCAAATGTTGTATTTACTGACAAAAGTAGGTAAATATGGTCTTAACTGATTCCTCCAAACTTGGCTAAAGCCTTTGCACAGCACAATTAAAATAAAAAAAATCATCACATGACTGCTTTGGTATAACACAGCGACTCAAATGGCAAAGAAGAAGCAGGAGTATGAAAGTAGTTCCTTACACACTTTAACAACGATCATACAATTCAAACAAACATATTTTCGATTACAAAAATACCTTTTTGTCTTTCGTTAAAATATCTAAAAATGTACAGCATTTTTTTTTCTTTTTTTGCAAAATCATGCTTTGACATTATTAATAATCGTAATAACATTAATATGAATGATATACAGAATAATAATAATTATAGTCATAGAATAACATTATCATTAAAGGACACATATTATGCATTCTTGTGGCTTTAATTCCCTTTTAAACATGCGTTTGGTCACCTTGGGATTAGTATTTCACAAGTTAGAATAATGTCTACTTTTGTAAAACACACTTTATAAACAATTCCTCCATTTCCAATTAGGTATTTAGGCATTGGAGCTCTCTCTGCTGTCAGCAACAGGAAACAATCAGAAAATAAACAAATGAAGCACAGAACAAATCTTTTCATAGTTTAGGAAGTCTGTATTTTTATCTGTGACGCAACAATCACGGCAAAAAGCAAACGGCGCGATTTTGAGTGCTCAGAGATGTGAATGAAGCAAAATACAACTCCAGGTTTGTTTTTGAAAAGGAGACAACAATGTAACATGATTAAAAGTTAAATAAAAAGTCAGTTTTGCATAATACGTGTCCTTTAAGCATTTTGTCCACACTTCCTTGCTGTAGCCTTTCTTGAGGGCTGCATATTGGAACGCTCCTTTGGTCTCTACGCTTGCATATTCTCCACAATGCAAAGTCAATGGCCTGCTTATCTTCACAGACAAAGAGGCGTGTGCGCTTCTGGTCATGCAATGCCTTGTACCTTATTCAAAAGGTGTTGGAGGAAGTGTAGCCAAAGTGCCGCCGATCCATTTCCGACTATGTAACAGTATAAAAAAGGGGGGATGTCTCCGTAAGGGCGGGAGAAGGAGAGGATGGGAAGGAGGTGTGGGCTCGATGTGTGATGGAGGCTGGGTTTGCATGTCCTGAGGCTCGTGAGGCTGCTGCTGCTACTGCTACTGCCTGAGAGATAAAGACAGAGAGGAAGAGAAGAGAGGGGTGAGAAAGAGGGGAGGGGGCAGGGGAGAGAGAAATGGGAGAGACAGAAATGAAGAAAGAAAGAAAAAGAGAGAGGGAGAGGTGAGGACAGGTGGCAGGAGAGAGCGAGGAACAAAGAAAGAAAGACAAAGTGTGAAGAAAGAAACAGAAAATGTAGAAGAGGACAGAGAGAAAGTGGGTGGAGAAGAGAGTGAAAGAAAAAGGGATAAGTGAGAGAGAAGGGGAGGGGAAAGGAAAAGGTGGGTGAGAGAGACAGAGAAGGGAGAAGAGGCAGGAAAGGAGGAGGGGGTAGTAGAAGAGACAGAAAGGGAGATAGAGATAGAGAGAGTGTGAAAGAAAAGAGGGGGTAGTAGAAGAGAGAAAGACAAGAGAGAGAGAGAGAGGGGAGGGAGCAGTAGAAGAGAGAGAGCGAAAACGGGGTAGTAGAAGAGAGAGAGAGACAAGGGTGAGAGAGAGGGAGAAAGAAGGGGGTAGTAGAAGAGAAAGACAAGAGGGAGAGAAGGAGAGGGAAAGAGAGAGGGGGTAGTGGAAGAGAGAGTGAGACAAGAGCAAGAGAGAGAAGAGTGCAAGAAAGGAGGGGGTAGTAGAAGAGAGAGATAAGAGAGAGAAAGGAGGGAGTAGTAGAATAGAGTGAGAGAGACAAGAGCGAGACAGAGGGAGAAAGAAGGGGGTAGTAGACGAGAGAGAGAGAGACAAGAGCGAGAGAGAAGAGTGCAAGAAAGGAGAGGGGTAGTAGAAGAGAGAGAAAGACAAGAGGGAGAGAAGGAGAAGGAAAGAGAGTGGGGCGGTAGTAGAAGAGAGAGTGAGAAAAAGCAGGGGGTTTTAAAAGAGGGAGAGAGACAATATATATAAAGAGAGAAGAGTGTAAGAAAGGAGGGGGTAGTGACAGAGAAAAAGAGAGAATGAAAGGAGGACAGAAAGAGGAGAGCAAGGAGAGACAGAGGAGACAGACAGGAGGGAGAGATGGAGAGAGGTTACCATGGTCACAGTGCACAATGTCAGCTAATGAAAACACAAGGGACCGACGAGGGTGAACTGCACGGGATAAACATTTACCAAAATATGACCTTCAATTTAAGAATTCAGATTTTAATATGAGGGTTCATTAACATTTGCAGTATTGTAACAAAATATTTTTTCCCTTTCATTACCTAAACTACAATAAAAATGCTAAATAAAGAGCTGTGCCTGGCATAAAACAGAGAAACAATGAAATATAAAATACGAAATTAACATTTAACCTTACAAAAGCAATATTAAAATGTCAAAATTTCTATATTGAGGGTTAAAATTGATACTCAATACCCAAACCACACTAATAAAACGACTATACAATAGAATGTCACTTTCAACATGAAATCGTAGTACTATCTTTTATATTATCATCCGCTCTTATATTTGTGTATCTCTCAGTCGTCCAGGCCGGTTCCAAAGTATTTCAATGCTAGTTTTAATATTGACTAGTAATATATACTTTTGACAACCCTATTTTGCTAAGCTCTATATTCTACGTGTATTTATTGACTGCCATATGCCCAAAACAATTATTCTTTCCTTTACTGTATACGGTGAGTAAAAATGACAGGTCTTCTCTCTCCTGGTGTTTCAAATATCATTTCCCTTATATTTTCTGTTACTCACCCACAATGCAAACTGACATACTGTTGGTATTTCAGTTCTGGTCAGTTGAACAAAGAAAAAAAAGAGAAAAAAAGTATGTGGGTTTTCACACACAAGTCTACACGCTGGAATCATCGCCAGAAGGAGAAGAGGACATGTGAAAGGGAGCAGAGGTGTGATTTACACATCTGTCCACGCACCAGGCTGCATCGTAGGGTTGTCAAAAGTATTGAAGATCACATACTTATGGATAATAAAACTGTAAAAATTTGATGTTTATTTTAGTATTGAAAAATAGCTCAGAAATGTATCTTTACTGAATAGTTTTAGAATGATCTTGAGCTTTATCAGTCCACATAGTAGAGCTGTATCTGTTCTGACAAGCACTGCAACAAGATTTGTAATGGTTTTAGTACAAGGATTCTGTTCAAAGTTCACATTTTAAAAGCATTGACGGGAACTGTCAAAAAGACTGAAATATGAACTGGAAAACTATGTATTTCAGTGACTGCACTTCACTTCAGATGTTTCTTGTAGAGTAAGAATAAGAATATGTACTTGTTTGTGGAGAAAACTGTAGCATCTGTCATTTGCCAATTGCATTCATTCAATTAGTTTGTGATTAATCTCTAACACATTGTAACATAAAGATCGCCCTATTATTTGTCATTTTAAAGAAGTCTATTGTCTAAAAAAGAGCATTTTATTATTATATTATAGAAATTGAGTATTCTTAGTCTTATATTATATAGTTTGGCATTTTAGTACTGCGACAACACTACTGCAGACTTACCAACGCTACGCTGCCCAGTAGGAAGAGGAGCAGGGGCTGTCCTCCTGGATTCAAGATGGACACAAGAAGAAGAAGAAGCAGTCAGCAAAGGCCCTCACAGCCGCCCGGAGCCACCATCACACATCAGGGACCTGCAACAACAACAAATTAACAACATTTAAACAACAAAAGGTCTGGTTTGAAACGTAGGACCAGATGAACTACGTAAATAAAAGGTTGAGATGTCTGTCACGATCATTATTATATCGACTATCATTCAATACGTGAAAGATACAACATATTTTTGGGCTCAGTTATGATCATGTGTAGATTTTCTTTGCAATAATGGGGAGGTTTTTGTCATAAGTTACTTTTATGGCTAACCATTGGTTCATTTTGCTATTTCTTTGTCACAGCTCAGGCTTTTTAATTATACAGCATACTTCAAAACTGGTTTACTGGGATGTCCTGTCGTGGGTACTTTTTTATATTTGGGTATATATTGAGTATTTGAGCTGTATTTGAGCTGTATGTGACTCATTATCGATAGCAATACTGTAAAGTTAGAATATGCTTTTGGGTGATCCTGCTTTTGGGTTCTTGCATCAGTGGCATAGGTTTCAACATGATCATTTATCACCTTTGTTTTACCATTTATTGTGACATGTTATTTGGGATTAAATGGATTAACTTCATTAACTTAAGATAAAACTGATAAGGAGCAATAAAACATGAAAGCTAACAAACCTTAATCTTTTGTTATCAAGTGAGCATTTTACATTTCATAATATTAACATAATACAAAATGCATTTATCTAATCATGCACTGACTTTGTGGCCAAAAAAATAATTACTCTTAGTTCACATCTCCAACTAAGGAAATCAAAACATGACCCGATATGTTCATTCGAGATCTTATTTCCCAACACTGAGTTAGAAATTTAACATAGCAATAACATTTCCATTACAGTCCGGCCAGAACATTTAATGCCATTTAAGGACACGTGCAAATGAATGACTGTGTTCTGAGAAACTCTGCATAATTAGACATACAATTCAATTATCTAACAAACAGAGTATGGCCCTGTGAGTAAGCTGACAGTGACTCTGCATAAATGTTTTAAAGTGCTCCTCTCCTTTGTCTCCTGTGATCCCGCAAAGAAATCCCCCTCTCAACAAAAAGGAGGAACGCTTAACCCCCCTGACCCTCCCAAAACTACCCCCAGATGTAACACCAAAAATAGGCATCTCACGGACTATGTTAACTCAAGTTCAGATGGGAACAGTCAAACAATTCATACTTTGCAGTGACATCACGCTGGGGTAATTCAACATATATGTCTGTTGGCGTTATGTTCTGCAGTTATCATGGTAACACAATGCACGGATAAGCAAACACAGACCCGTTTTAAATCTGAAAACCCAAGGAAAAAACACAAAATGGACTTTAAAAGCACTTTATAACTTGTTTAAGCACACGCATCATCTCACCTATTGTAATTCTAACCAAATCAGTTCTTTCTGGTTAGATTAAGTGAAACTAAAACTCAGACAAAGTGTAATTTGACAGAGCTTCAAAGAGAAAAGTGCTTTCACTTAGCTTCACACCTCTAGGGAATGTTGGAGACATCAGCTGCAAAGTGTAAATAATCTAAATTAGGTAACCAAGACTCAGATGAACACAATGAACACTGCTGGACCATGTGTGATCCACCTGTAGTAATAATGCGCAATACTGTAATGTGAATCAGCACGGGCACAATCCACTGAAGTCACAATCCCTGCTTTTCATTCTGTCCATGTGCTGAACTGAGGATCACCTTAATCATAGTGACTTACTGTAAAATAACAGCAGAATAAGGGCTGCAATCTTCATCGCAATCAAATCGAAATCATTAAAAGTTTTAATAGTTTGGAACACGCAAAGGCTGAAAAACACCATGATTTCCTACACAATCAACCAAATATCCTCTCTTATTCTGCATAAAAACTGCTAATCCTGTAGTTTAGATCTGCGCAAACATGTTCTGAAATGTGATTCTTGGTCAGTTCTAATATAATCCTAATCACAATCACAATTCAGACCTAATATAATCCAACTGAAATCACCTGACTTGCTATTTATGCTTATTCTTATGCTGCAGTGTACATAGGATGTGGTTTTGTAGCCTTATATTTTTACTCTACTGCCATAGCGTCTTATCTTATCCTATCATATCCACATCATTTATGGAGGGATGCAGACACGGAGGAGACAGCCGGAGTGGCCTGGGACATGGCCGGCTTCGCTAATGCCCTGTTGCACATTCAATCAGGGATGAGCCAATCGATGTGCAGCTAGCTATATGGTCGCACGGCTAAGCTAACGCGGTGCATACCTCCAGACCAGCCTATTTGTTCAGGCTGAGGAGGCGAGGTTTACCGATTGGGTTGATCATTGAACATGTCGGAGCAGATTAAGCCGAGGTTTAGCGATTCACAGGCTTAATGTGTTACATCCAGTAAGCTACAGGACGTGTACTGTGAGATAGGTAAACAAGTAGTGTTTGACAATGTGGGTGGTGTCTCTTCTCAGTGTGTGCAGTGTTAGGTCTAATGTGGATGTTTGAACTAATACCCCATATACGATATCTGTCTTGTTGCCAATACTGGAAATGTATGTTAAATTATAGTTCAAGAAGACATACTGTGGTTTTGTCTGCTATGCCTATATACACTATCTCGCACTCTCTTTTTGTTATTATTTGGACATTTAAAATTGCAATATTGATCTAAAATGTCTTGATTAAAGAAACAAATCTGATGACTTCCATGTTAGAAAACGACGGTGCCCAATGGGAGCAGACATCGGCATAAATAAAAGCCAAACAGCTGTCAGTGCCTCCTGTGGATAGCTACAAATCACATTAGTGAGTAGCAGATATATTTTTTCATTTGTACCAAAATGATGTCTTGAATACAGGAGTATAAAGATAACTCGGAGTATAAAGATAACTAAAACATACATGATTAACTATAAAACAACTTTGACATGGTAAATGAGAGGGGAAAGCTCTAAAAAGTCACTTTTGTCCGCTTTAAGTTCAGAAATTAACAAAAAAAAATTTATCTGAGATATTAACTATTTGTTGCATGACTCATTAGCAAAAAAACCTCATCTGATGCACTGAGGACAATATGGGAACGACATAAGGACACACAGAGACTGCAGCAGTACAAAAACAACAGCACCAAATATCGACTAATCAGTCAATATCAGACCAATATAGATACCTGGAGAGTCCGCCGATATCCCCGATAACCTAAAACAGTGTTGTTTAGAAAGGCTGGCTTCACGGACCAAATGTTATCAGGGAACATTGATGTCATCCACCAAAAAGAGTTTGTTTCAAGCTCTGCCAGAGCTGCAATTGTGTTTAAGCACAGATGGTAATGACACGCTGTAGCTCATTTACAGCTAATGATAAAAGGGAAATATTCAACACTCAAGTTGATGTGAAACTCAATAGCAAGAGTGATACAAGCCATTAGAGGCCGGTTTTTGGGAGTGGACCTTATTTTCAACAATGGCATATGTGATATACTGATTTATCGCTTATTACCTGCTTCAATTTTAGTTCACAGTGGGGTAGAAATAATAAAATCATTTTTTCAATTTTTTGTGAGCTTTTATCACCACCACAAACCTGACTCTTTCTGCTCGTCTGTATGGAAATGTTCCTTTGACTATTTGTTTGCACAGTATGGCATAAAATATATCAGGGAGAAAGAATGAATAGACAGTATTTATAGTTTTACTAAAATAAAAAATGTGGGAACCCCAGCCTTAAAGGTGCAATAAACTATAATCTTTAGTCCTATTCTCTCATCTCTTAAAGGACCTACTGCACAAAATCAGCAGGGTTTGTGTGGTAAACATGTAAAAGAAACAAAACACAGCTCCAGTATATTTGTGATGAGGAAAGTACATTACAAAGTACATCAGAAAATAGTGTAATATGGGGTAAAAGTGAAAAGTGAAAAGTGACGTAGCCAGCTGCATATTCCCCTCCCACTCCATACAGTCTAGTCTTTTGGTTTTGGGGTATTCTGACTGTACATGTTATTATTCAGCGGGGGGCACAGAATAAAGTCCCTCTTCCTTATTAGTGAGGCCCCAGCTGCCCTGAGCTCTCTGCTGGGAGTTCAGGAACCATTGCTTTTGTCGGCGATTGGCCAAAAGCTCCTCAGGGCAAGAAGCCAGAGACTACCTAAAACCTCACACACAAATCCACAAACATGACAGGGGTGCACAACCACACACCAGGGTTTGTCGAACGGAAAATCTGGATTACCTTTGTCCACAGTTCACTACGCTTTAATGTCCACTATTAGCATGTCACTGCAGCTACTCTATGCCAGCGCATGAATGTCACGTAACATCTGACTCTCAGGTGAACGCACTCGCCGGGAGTTCAAACTACCAAACCTAAACAACTGCTTTATGCTTTTAGCTTTTAATACTTTGTAAATTAGATGGCTCTTCCCTTGTATCATTTATGTATTTCTTTGGTATCTTAATTATCCGTCATGTGACTTCTCATGACTGGTCACTAATCTATTTAAAAGGACCTGGCATCTATTTTCTCAGCCCCATAAAGCCCCATAAAGCCAAAATGCATACAATATGTGACTTTTACAGGCCCTATATTACACAAAATTGATTCTTGCGAGCTTTAAGTCATGTTAGAATGTTGTTACCCGAATGTACAATGTGCTAAAGCTTTAGGCAGGTGTAAAAAATGCTGTAAACAAAGAACGCTTTCAAAAATATAAATAATGATTGTTTGTTTTTATCACTTTACAAAATGCAAAGTGTGCGAACAAAAGAAAAAGCCAAAGTCATTAAGAACTATCTCCCACAGAGCCCGGACCTCAACATCATGGAGTGAGTCTGGGATTAACATGAAGAGACAGAAGGATGTGAGGAAGCTCCATCCACACGAGATCTGGGCTTAGTTCTTCAACATGTTTAGAACAGCGACCAGTCCAGTTCCTTCAAAAACTGTGAGTAAACCGAGAAGAACTGATGCTCTTCTGAAGGCAAAGCTCACACCAAATATTGATTTGATTTAGATTTCACTTTTGTTCATTCTCTGCAACACTTCCATTTTTGTAGGCATTCCTAGCTTACAGCATTTTTTCCACACCTGCCTATAACCTTTGCACAGTACTGTATATACTCGGAGAAAATTTAAATTAAAAGTAAAATTTGCCCTTTAACAGTCGGATGGTTTGTCTTTTGTTGTCTCATTATGATTTTTCTATATTATCGCAGTAGATAAATCAAAAAGGGCCAAGGAGGAGAGTGAAACTTCACTACATCCATTTTGAGTGGAGATTAATGCTTCATTTAATAACCCAAACCCTAATCTTAACCACTTTGACCATCGAGCTACCTTCAATTTTCTTTTCAAGCATTTTGAAATGTTGTTGGACTTGACAAAAAGGAAAAGCTTACAGAATGGAGCTCCCTTCAATACATCAGTGCAGGCTTTAAAGGTAGTTCCATCACTTTACTCTAGATGGAGTCAAGAGTTACAACAATCCTCACCACAGTCAAGACCAGACCTATAAGTGCGTATTAGATGGCACATTATAATAAGAATATGAGTAACCCTTTTGCTATGTATTTGATGACAGCTAGAAATCCCAGTGTTTGATGTTGTTAAATTTTCTTTCTAATTCTCCATATTAAAACAGACCTACGCCAGTGACTCATCTGCTGATAATGGATTGTTGATCATACATTTCTGTTGCTGGAAAGAGAGGAAGTGCTTCAGTGGGTCAATCAAAGTTCAGGTCAGTCGCTCATCGGGATCCCAGTGGAAAAACTTCACTTACAGACATTAAAAAGAAGAAATGCCTTGTATTTTTCTTTTTAATTTCTATTGATGTGTTTTAGCATATTTTCCACACACCACCACTTTCATGTTTGGACCACTTCCCACTTCAACCTGCAGCTAGTAATATCACCGGAGATTAAATTTCCAAAATGACCGTTATCTGGACAGGCAAAATGCCAGCTGATTAGTGAGGCTTGTTATATGTTGTGACTAAAGACCACAGTGCAGGCGGACAATAGCACTTACTCTCAGCTGCTACACAAATCTCCCACGGTTACACTTCCGAATGCAACAGACCAGCCACGTACCCACCACAACTACGGTAGCCTCACAAGTCCAAGAATCTGTTACAGACGACATTTTAGGGGACTTTTCACCATTCAAAAGATATAATAGGCTTTTGTGCGTTGTTTGTTAGGATAGACCACAATATTAGTTCAAAACTGAATAGACAGGCAGAGAGATGGTAGAAATTGGGGTTTAATTGTCAAAAAGCGGATATTTTGAACCACTTTATAGTTAAAATCGATGATGTGATTATACTAGATTACATGAAGCTAAATCTGGCACTAAATTCAATGTTTGATCTCTCAACACAAATGACAGAATGTTTCATTTATGCATTTATATTTAAGCAAAACGTGGTGGCATTATTCAATCACAAAAGTAAAATTACGTAACTTTTAAGTCACTTTTTTAGGTCATTTTCATACCCATAGAGATGCTGTTGCTTAGCTTGGAGTGTTTGGCATTAAACTTACTAGTAAATCCATGGATACAAGGTAATGCCACGTATTTTCTCGCAATAAAAAGAGGCATGCAAGATAGATTAATTTAGTTTAATGCCATGCAGCGGAACATTCCGTAGAGCTTTTTATATATTTAGCAATACAACACTTGTGATTTAATAAATGCAAGATGGATCGGTTTAATGCCATACTGCGTAACATTTATACAGCATTTCATAGGCCGCCGCCCGTCATCTGAGACATCATTATTCTAGACTGTAGCGAACACAGCCTATTTTGAAGGTGAGAAGCAGCTCGCCAATGCATGAAACAGCAATACCAGACACATTGTGGTGCAACCTAGAATAGTCTCATACCCCCAGCTCAAGTTTATTCTTGTCCCGCAGCAGCTAAAAGTGTTTCAAAGGATTTCACAAGCGCTTTGTCTCTCCACACAGCTCTGCCAATAATGTGAGTGTGCACCTATCAATTCACAAGACGCGGAAGGCCAAAAACCCCAAGGTCTAGAGGCGATGAAATGTTTGTTTACAAAGCTGCAACTTTTCAGGGACAATCGGTTCAACAGGAAATTAATAGGACTTTGTTTCATGTATTATTATTATTAAAATATTCTTGTTATTAAACTGCAAGACCATGCAAACTAGTGCTTCAGGAATTTATATAAAAAAGCCAATGTAATGGGACTAAGACATGTAGGATTCTGTTCAGAGGGCACATTGCAATCAAATTTGAGAGAAGACTGAAATATGAACTGATAACAAATACAAGAACATATTTGTAGAGGTCTAACAACAAGATTTCTTCTACAAAGACAGAATATTTTATTCTTTGCAGGAGAAAAGACATTCTATCATCTAAATAAATGTAAAGTAGCCTACGTAATTTGATAACTGCACCGACTCACATAATGATTTTTATTCAATTTCAATTTCATTTGTAACCCAAATGTAAACAAATAACTACATCTTAGTACAAGGATTAAACAAATTATAGACCACATTATAAACTTTCCTTTATATCTCTCCAAAAAGCTCAAAATGAACTTACAAAACAAGGTTTAAGTCAAAACTTGAGTCTGTTTTGAAATGCATTTTTAACTGTATGCCTCAAATTACCCTCATATTTTTGTCTGTTATTGTGTCTGCTGCCAGAGCGTACTGACTGCATAAGTACTCAATCTGGCTGCACTGCCTTAAAGCCATGGTCTTTACATTGTAGACACCATAATTTTCTATAATGTATCTCACATATATCTGCTGCCTGTAATTATGTCTCGATTATGACCTGAGCCTGCTGCGCCCCCTGCACAGCGGATGTAGGGATGTTGTTGACTCCCAAGGTAATGCACACTGACCAAATTGCTTCCTCGATGTTTGATAGAGGACTAATTATTTCCTCCTATAGCCCCACCCTCCTCACACACTCCTGTTTTCTATGACCAAGAAGAAATTCCCCTTAAATATCAAAGAAGTGTTTCATATGGCGGCAAGATGAATCACAATCGAAACGCACATCGCATTTGGCAAGTAAGCCTAAGCCTCACGATAATACATTTTAAAGTATGAGGATATATTGCTGTAGATAATGAAATATAGACAAGTAACGTTACTGCAAGATAAGAGCAGATTTATATCACAAAAACTATTCTAAAACTGCAAAAAAACAAACAAACATGAGCATAAATAAATAAATAGCAGGATGAAACACAGTACTTTGTTTGCATCTCTAATGAGTCATATTATTAAAGTTATTATTTCAACCTTTTATGGATCAAACCTTATGATACTGCCAAAAAATAAGATCAAATTTCTGAGTAGTGGAAGGAAATAAGACGTCGATATAATAATTATCATGACTGGCCTAGCTGCAAGACCATTAATTACCTTTAGTTTGCATCTGTACAAATATTTTCTTGTATTACTAGTCAGGTCATAATTCAGTCTTTTTGTCAGTTCTTCTGGACACGCTTAAAATGTGAACTTTGAACATTATTAAAACATAACTTGCAGAGCTAATCACAATCACAAAGCTTGTCAGAAAAACGCAATTAGATATTTTTCAAAATCATTCGTCCGTAGTTCTTCCCTCCTCGTGATACAAGGGCAGGTAAAGGACTAGCACTAATCAACAGCAAGATGCGTACTCGCCTGCACCCGTAGCCTCCTCCCACCCTCACCCTCCCCCGCAGCTCCCTTGGGTGTCACAGGGACATGTCTGTACCTGTCCCACGCCGGGGGGAGGGAAGTGGTGACTGGCGCCTTGCTCACTACTGTCAACAAAGATGCGAACAAAAGCCTTGAGGTTTGGTTTTTACTCCATTTGTTGATATAAGCTTAGACTAAATCAAGTTTATGACAAATGTTGCTACTACATTCTTCATCAAATCATCAAATGTTTGTTTCAAATCGTGTTTTAAGTCAGAAACTTCTAAAACATGATAGAATAACTTATCTAAAGGTGCAATATATGTACTTTTTCTGCTGGAGGGTCTGCTGCTCGCTTGTCTGGGGTGGAAATGCCATTTTTTTGATTGTAATGTTCCACAGCATGGCATTAAAAATAGTCTTGCTTTTATTCAGTTACAGGTGTGCTATGAGTGGGCTCTAGTGGGCACAAATTGAACTATAACCTGGCCTGGCAATGTGACCTGCTTCCCTCTATGGAGAAAGTTAAATGCCGTACTGCGGAACATTTCATGCCAAGCAATAACAGCCCCATGAACATTAAAGACATTTTACTTCGATGTAGTATTATCTGCTAACACATGACATCATGAGATCACTATTTTACCTTTTATTTTTTTGAAACTGCTATATCGTCAAAAACAACATATTCTGAGTTCAACTTCCTTTGCTCCCTGTGCAAAGTTACTGCCCCTTCAGAGCACTATCACTGCACAATCAGCGTGCATCCTGCCAATGATACTACCCGTGTTTGTCACAGACCAGGTAGCATTGGGTGGCGCCCCCTCCCTGATGACGATGAAAAATAACTCAAGTGCCCGATCATAAGGGACCTCCTTGGGTTCTGGCCCATTTATTGCAGGGGGAGGGGAGCCTGAGCCAGGCTACTGCTGGGCCGTGCCGGGCTTTGTTACGGTTCCGAGTATCGGGACGTGCCTGCGTAGACCATCAGGTGATCACAGGCAAAAGGACTGGCACAGAGCTCCGCACCCCACAGGGGTAAGCACAGCCATCGCCCGACTGCACTTTGCAGACACCCTACACCGCGGGAGGTGTGAGACGAATGGTTTCCCGTCCCACTGCCCAGCGCCATGGGCAGAGAGTCGGTCCAGAAAGCAAATAGTGCAAGTGTTTTCTAAGTGTACCCCCGCTGGCATGTATGCGCGGCTGTTGATCCCTCTCTCTCTGTGCGTGTGAGTGAGAATGACAGTCGCATTGCAAAAAAAAAAAAGAGGCCGAATCAATTTGTGGTGCTCAGTTTTCATTTTGTGATGTTTTGCCACAGATTGGTCTATGTATGGGAGACACTGTACTACTGTTGCTGTGTACAGTTTTGTACCATGCTTTGTATATTTTCAGAGAATTGCCTTGTGGGAGCGTGGATAATCTGGGCTTGTGGGCTGAGCATTGGACAGAATCTCACAGCCATCCCTAAGGAGGGTTTGAACAGAACCTGGTAGAGATCACTAAATTACTAATAACATGCATGAATGACATTTAAAACCTCTACCTGTTGATGAGAGAACAATGTTATAAGATGGTAGAAAGCTTAAAAAACAAAAGCAATTTTGTCTAATACCCCCTCTTTAAAATTCGCCATGAAATATTACAGATAATTTCTTACAATCAAGTTAAGTTGATAAAATTGTTCCAGTTACTCAAAGAAACTGCAAATGGCTTCTTGAGTATGCAGTAGACTAGTCTGAATAAAAATGTGCAGCCCAAATCTAATTCCTTTTTAATTTATGTGCAACCAAGTCTTCATCTAATTATTTTAATAAAGTTTCATAAGGAATCCTCCCCTTAGGCCTGTTCTGGGTGCCTCAGCAGTTCATGGCATATATACCCCTTTTATGACCTCTACGAGCATTACATCGTCCTTTGTCCCACCATTTTTACAATCCTCCAAAGTGCACTTCTGTCATAAAACGAAAATTCAAAAGCACTTTTTAGATTAAAAATTGTATTTCATCCCGGCAGCGTTTGACAAAATGATAAACACAAAATAATATCTACTTTGTACTGGCTGCCGATAACTTAATAAGACATGACTGTTGATATGGTGTGCAGCAGGTTTGGAGATCATTTGACGTCCAAAGACAATAACTTTCAAGATTGAAGATTCAGAGGTGAAATTCATTCCCACAATATTAAAACACAGCTTTTCTATTTGTATGCACCGTTTTAACACTGCCTCAATAATAATATATAAAAATAAGCGATTGTGAAGTCATGTAGACATATTTTTTAGTGGGACAACTAAGTATCATTATAGTAGTATTAGTAGACTATATGGATATTATGGCTATGTTCACTCCCACAGAAACATATTGGGTTTTATGCTTTTTAGAGACATTACATTTACTTACATTCACTTTCTGGAGACTTCACCATAGTCACTGCTCATTTAACCTTAACCTAAACTTATAACCGTATCTGAACTTTAAACTTTAATGTTGTCGCTATAATAATCCTAATAAGATATTTTAATTACAAGATTCTTTCAAAACACCCAACTGTACAGAAGAAGTTAAAAACATAATAACACAGACAATACAAAACTGGATGACGCTGTAATAGTCACCGGTGATGTGGGGCAGGATTGTCTGAACAGGTAAGGAGGCAAATCCCCGTCATGTAAGTGTGTGTGTGTGTGTGTGTGCAGATTTTAATCCCTGAAATGTGATAAATACACCCGTCACTAAACTGGGTCAAAACTGAATTAAACCTGGACTAGACAAGGAGTAAACCCAGACTGGAGCTAGATTAAACAAGGTCTATATCAGGATTAATAATCAGGAGCAAAATGCGAACGCAGCATTAATCTAAAAAGTAATTTATGTACAAGTTAAAGCCAGGAAGCTGAGAACATTTCTTAGTGGAGGAAGTAAAAGACAGAAGTTGTATAAAGGTTAAACTTACAGGCAAGACAACAGTGAACAGAGGCATGAAGCAATGAAAGACATTCACAACAGCTGATATGTTATTTTAAGTACCATCCATGTTATAGCAGAATGACTGTAGGGCTGGTACTATTCCAAGCATCTATACAGGGACATGTATGTACGGAGTATGTAGTCAACTATATACGTATTGCTAGTACACTTTAGTAATAGTAACTTGCCAAAAAGCTTCAGGTAAGTGACTAGTTGAAGCCTAAAAAAGCTTAACAGAATGAAATATTGAAACGTATTGTAAAAACCCGTGTGCTTAGAAAGAATTCATGTTTAGAAATAAATTATTTTAACATAACATTTGATTATGAAATCCATAAAATTAAAAAACTAATGATTAGGGGTGTGCAAAAATATCAAAATATCAGTATATCGTATCGTTTGAAGTGATGATACAGTGTCGATATAGCAGGCTGCTGTAGTGTCGTATTTTTTGGTATATTTTACTAAATTATTTCGTAACAGTGCTACAGTTTTGTTTCTTATCTAGAGGAAGGAAACTCATTTATGCAACAAATTTGACATTTTTACTGTTTGATGATTAAAATGGGTGTGTTTCATATTAACTTTGCACAATAATTGGTTTAACAAAAACTTTTAGTATCACAGCCATCATTTATTTAGCCTTTATTTCTTATTGAATTGTATTGAATCGATTTGAAATATATCGTATCGAATTGAAAACTCACTATATCGAGATATGTATCGTATTGTGGCCCATGTATGAAGGTATGTATTGTATCAGCAACTTCTTAATGATACCCAGCCTTACTAATTATAGACTAATTTAAAGCCAAATTATGTACTTTTTAGCCAAAAATATAATCAAATAAAGCATGTTGTTGTTTTTTTTGTTGTTTTTCATTTTGGTTGTTCGTATTAGACTGAAAATCTGAAAATATTTTTAATCTGAGCATCTGAGCAAGCCTGCATCTCCACATGCTTGTTACCATGGAAACGTTGGCTATAATGTTCCACGGTATGGCATAAAACACACCAATCTTCTCAGGCAATGTTCCAAAGTATGATTTTAACTTTCTATTTTCAGGGAAGTTTGCAATTACCGGAAGTATTTAAAGTTCGATGTCCTATTTTAAGAACATTACGACTGGTTAGATCCATAAACATCAACCTTATACTGATTTCTACCCACAGGCAAAACCATATATCACACAGAACACATCAAAACAACAACAGGATTAGACGAACTAGAAATAACTCTTCAAAAATATCCACCACGAGCCCCGTCTATGCACCCAGGTTTATTAAAATGTGCATTAAAAGCCTCTTATGAGTTAAAGCACCATTGCAGACACCAGCAGCTGGTAAAGAAGAACAAGGAGCTGAGAGAACCGTAGCGGCAGGTGCACACGACTAAGCCTTAAGTGGCCCCCGGAGCATTGTGGGTAATGACTGCCACTGAACCAGGTCTAAAAAGGTTCAGCAGTCCTTGGTTGAACGCGCTGCATACAACCTCTATCAGGCATTTCAAAGCGGCTCCTATTAGCATTATATTTGCTGAGCTCTACCTTGTTACTAAAACATTGGACGTTGTTGCATATTCTGTTTGACTTTTTGCCTTTTTTATCTTTGAAGCCGCGCAGGATCAAACCTGAATATTCGTCACTTTGGAAGAGATAACCGTGTTTTTAACGGCAAGACTCATTTGTTCAAGAATTTGGGGTCTACTTGCAATTAAAATCTACTTACCTGCTAAAATGAGTATCTGAGTGAGCAGAATGTGTGTCTTCAAAAGTACAAGTAGCCTTACAATATGAGGAAACAGAAAATTCAAAATAATAATACAAATATATAGCTATAGTCGAAAGTTGTACTGTGTCTGTGTACTGTAATTTAAGAGTGTAGTTAGAAAGCAATAGCATCTGGAAGATATTTTGCTAACAGCGAAATAAGCGAAATAATATAAGTTCCAGATATGAGTGGTTGAGTCTGATCGGAATCATAAATATCGCCCACATTGTCTCTGTCCATGCACTTTTTATTTGAATTTTAAGAAAGAATGTAATTTCAACATCAAACATCCCATATTACACAACACTGTTTCTTGTGAGCTTGCGAGCTAACTAATCAAAAACATTCCCGGAGTTGTGTTTTGTTTCATTCACACATGTTTGAGGAATCCTTTTTTATTAGTCTGTCTACATCGCCAAAGCTCAAAATACTCTGTTTCATCTTGATGTCATAAAGCAGTAATTTTCAAGTTAACAGCTACATTTTGCTTTTAGTTCAGTAGAGATAGGCAATTCCGGGATTGAAATTATCTAAATGATTCGAGCGAAAGTGTATGGAGTTTAAGAACACAGTGGAGCACTTCCTGTATTATCACATGACTCGGTGGAAGATGGAACAGAGTGTTTTCTGCAGGGTTTGTGTGTTGAACATGTATGAATGAAACAAAACACAACTAAAAGAGCGTAATATGGGCCCTAAATTAAGATAAAATAAGATAGGACTTTATTGATCTCACAGTGGAGAAATTCAACAGTCACAGTAGCTCCAGGACAGTTTAGTGCAAAAAAGGGGAAGCAATTAAGATAAACAATAATAAAAATAGAAATAATAATAAAAATAATAATATAAAGTGAAGAAGTATATGTACAAAATTATAGTAATTTCTTTTATAACACCATAAAGTCTTATATCTACGTAATCCCAAACTTGTCCAGGTACAGTTCATGGCGTATACTAGTCTGTGTGGTGTGATACTTGCTCTAATCCAGCTCAAAATCATTCTAAAGCTTTTCAGGTTCTTTTCTGTCCTGCTGCACTTTTTTAGTACTGATACTTGTTCAACTGTGTATCTAGTTTCAACACGAGCTTTAGTCTTGCTTAGTACCACATTTTTCCATACTTTTGACGACCCTAGTAGGAATAAAGTGCACAAAAACCCTCTTGTCTTTGCTCATCTTAAGCTCACGTGTTGTCTATCGCCGCCATATGACCGCTCTTACATTTGTTTGGACATGTGACAGATCATGTTTACGCCCTGTGTGCCATGACACTTATCAGAGTATTTCATGTATGTCACGTGTGGAGGCTGTACTCACACAGACTTCAGCAGAACTGCCTGGTCTTCCATCCCTGAGGAGTCCCATCTGCAGGAGGGAGCCAGCGGATCTGAACACACACATACACACACACACACGATGAACACGTGGAACATCAAAACGCACAGTGCCGCTTTGGTTAAAGGAAAACTACAGTATGTACAGTATGTATCAGCGTGGTCACAGTGCTAAAACTTCAAACTCGATTTCAATACTAAAGAAAACACTCGATACTCGATAGGTGCACTATGTAACTTTGTGGTTGGGGGTCCGTCACCTGCTTGTTTCTATGATTACTCTGCCTGAAATGTTCCACAGTAAGACATTAAACAGCTCTGCCTCGCATTTATTCAATTACAGCTGGTTTTATAGCCCAGAAATCCCTAGAAAAACAGGTATTCTGACTATGAGCGGGGTCGCCTCTCCACAGATCCAGACAAAGCAATAACATCTATATAAACAAAAGCATTTGACGGAACCTCCACCAGAAAAGTTCCACATTACAACTTTTAAAAACGCTTCTTTTTTAGTAACAGGGTGTGTAAATGCAAAATAATATATATGTTACCATTAGGCCTTATACTTGTTAAGCTAAAGTTCATACTAAAACTGTTGAGGAAAGATCAAATTTTGCCCTGTTAATGTGATTTTTGAGTATACTCTTTCGATATGAGTGAACTTATGGATTAGAGTCTATTTTTTGATACCTTTGACAACCCCAGTATGTACTGCGTGCTGAAATGTTCCACAGACAACTTATTTCCATGGAAACAAGCAGGTCACATCACTGTTTGTAATTACAGGTCAGATCTGTAGCGATGCAAGTCTGCTCACAGTAGGCACGCGTGTTTTTTGCAAAAAGAAAAAAAGAATAAATACCTACATCTCCATGGAGACAAGCAAGTGATGAACCAACCACAATAAAAGTTACATAGTGCACCTTTAACAGCGCAAAAAGCAGGATTCATAAAAGCAGGGATGTCACGAAATCGAAATTTAGTGTTCGGATTTTTGCATTTTTTATTTCTTACAAATTTGTTGAGCTCCTGATCATTTTGCACCGTGAAAAACAAAATCTAGTCAAGTTAAGATGACTTGAATTAAGAAAGTTTTACCATGGTTTGAATCAATTTCACTTGACAATTAAAATTAACTGCTAGTGGAATAAGACTTTTCATACTTAAAATATGAAAATACGTCTTGTTACACTTAAAATGAGAAAAACAACAACATTTTGCACTTAAAATAAGAAATAAAATCGAATGCTGCTATGTTGTTATTCCACTGGCAGATAATTTAACTTGTCAAGTTAAATCCACTCAAATAAAGTAAAATTTTCTTAATATAAGTAATTTTAACTTACCTAGATATTGTTTTCCCAGTGTGGTTATTTATAAGTAAACCAGCTCTAAAACGAACCCTTTATGCTAATGAACACAGCTGGATTTTCGCATTTCCAATGTGAAAAAAAAATACTTACACCGCCTACAAATGTTTTACAAATGATCAATCAATGTGACATTTATTTATCCATGAAAGGGTTTTGTTTTTTGACAGTCATGTGAAGCTATTGCTAACAGAGAGTAGAGTAGACCGGAGCTGGAGGACTACAGACAGCCACATGATGGTGAACTATGAACGAACTGTAATAAACCTACCAGCACTGACAATAAAATAAAAGTGATATATTCTTACAATGTATTATGTCCATATGCATCTCTATTGACTCCAGCAGTTTGAAGAGCTCCCCAGAATGCCATGCTTAATGCCATTACCAGATAAAAGCCATGATTACCACAGTGACTAATGGGAGCACGGGACACTGGTATAGATTTTTTTCTCTTTATGTTAGGTGTGCATTCAAGCGTACAAATACTTGCTTGGAAATTTACATTAGATACATGTACAAAAATATCAAGACACAAACAAAATTAGAGAAATGTGTCATCTTATTACTTTAAACTAGGAAGACCATGCCCTTCAGATGTGTTCATTTTAGCAGAGCAGCAGTTTAAAGGGGCACTATGTAACTTTTCAAGCAAAGGGTACGCTACTTGCTAATCTCCATGGCGATGTGATTGCTGCTTTGCCTTAAATGTCCTGCTATGTGGCTTTAAACATATCTAACTCTAACTCACCTGCTTGTCTCCATGCATATGAATATGGTTAAAGCTTTGTTGTAAAACAGTCAAGGTGAAGCCATAACATCACCATGGAGACAGCCAGAGATATTACAACGTGCACCTTTAACTATATTAAATGTTACTTGTTACTTTAGTGCATTGACATTTTATTGCTACAAATGAATTAGATGAGATGGACCAGTCTGACAGTGGAATCAGATATCTGCGCCAATACTGGAAAATTTGCTGAATCGGACACTGGTTTCCAAATATCAGTTCAGTCCATCTCCTGGTGGGACATTGATTGAGTACACTGATGTAGTAAGGCTATTTGCTGTTCATAGTTGGCCCAGAAAGTCTTATGTGCTTCACTTTTATTTAAACAAATCTGTTCTGTAGTTACTTGTGGGATAAACAACCCCTACATTAGACATTTGGATCAGTTTTGTCTTATTTTAGCTTCTTTTTTTTTAAGGAAATAAATGCTGTTTTCGGTTAGTTATTGGCACATATATAATCCTAACCCTAAGTATCAAAATCAGTATTGGGACTGAAAAACCTAGATTGGTGAATTCCTTAATATACATTTTAAGGCAATTAGCTACAGATCTCCATAGCTATACTGTTGACATCTGCTCTTGTTATATTGGCATTTAAAAGCATGTGATGTTGAAAAGTGCTTGTTTTTCTTACATGAAGTAGCTACATGCACAAGCTTCACATCTCCCTAAAACGCCAGCTAGACACTTTGAGCACATTTATATTCTGACATCATGTGAGCGCCTGACTTAGCTTTGGGCCCTTTGTGCTTAAATATCTCTATAGGAAAGATATGGAAATACAAAAGATGAAAGACAAACTATCCAAAAATGAAATCTCCTTTTGAGGCTGGATATACTTGGGGCCAGGAATCAGTTAAGGATCGATAAGAGCTTGAAAGCCTATCGGCAAAACAAAAATGTGAAACCATAGAAGGCACAAACGCTTCACAAGAGGAGATCGATGTTGAACTCTCGACGTGAACTCACAGAGGGGCAGGGGCAGATTACAGAGCCTACATAACCAGCAGCGCGGTGTAAGCTTTAATTAATGATGCTGTTATAATAATGATAGTTTTCACACATCATTTTGTGGGGGTAATTGTCTGGTAATTGGGGAAAAGTCACAAAGAAAAATCATTAATTCGAGGGTTGTGTATAACTGATAAAAATAGTGGTTTTATCTTTAGGAAACATTTTGAAAGAATGGGTTAAATCTGTGCCAAGTAAATGAAATATAAGAATTATCAGCAAATATATTAAAGCAACCTGATATTACCTGGAAAAACTATTATGTCATTTTGTTGGTCCGTCTCCATTGAGATAGTATTGCTTGGCCTGGAATGTTCCACAGTGGGGAATTAAATTTGTCTACCTCCATAAAAACAAGTAAGTGATATCGCCAGGCCAAGTTAGGTCAGATCTGTAGAGGTGTGAGTGCCTCCACACTAAAAACTCAGGCTTTACAAGGGACCAATAAAAACACCTTAGTTTCAAAACTGCTTGGAAGAGACTTTTAATGAAAGTAAACACTCAAATTAAAGCTGGAATTATGAAATTTTATACACTCCAATATATCAACCTACTGATATAAAGGTTTTTATTGGTCTATTAAAAAATCTACAATTTATTTTTCTTTCAATATCTCCTTCTAGGGCGATACAGTGGTTAAGAATTGAATCGTGGGTTCATCTCTGTGCTTTTTTTGGTAAAATCGTCACATCGCAACTCACAAATTTTCTCTTAAATGCAGCTCTAAGTTCAAACAGACACTTTTCCCACCTGGACCTCCTATCGGTCAGTCTCCACAATGCTCTGAGAGAGTCACAGGTGGATTTGCAATGATTTGTGAAGTTTTCAGAAGAGCCAGATCATTATTTTAATTTTAAGAAAATTGTGCTATTCATTTTTTGGCCCAACCCTATCTTCCAGCCCTCGTGATTTGCGCGTGGTGATATGAGATGTGACAGTAGACACACAGGTGCTGCAGGTGCTGCAGGTGGTGCAGGTGCTCTGGGTGCTCTGGGCCTTTGGGTGCTTTTACCTGGGCGTGGAGCGAGGAGGGGTAGGTGAAAGCAGGAGGGAGGGCCGGCGACAGCTCGGCCGGGTACAGCGGGTATGACGCCCACACGTCTGGGCTGCTGGGATAGAGAGCGGGCACTGTGAGCTCATCTGTGGAAAGAACAAGAAGAGGAGGAGTGCGGTGAGGAGGACGAAGGGCGGGTGGGTGCTGGCAGAGGTGAGACATGGTGACAGTAATCTGAACTAGCTTCCTTGTGCCAACCATTAGAGGAAGAAAACCAAGTGTGATGTTTTACCAGTGAGTGCAAAGAAGGGTGACAAAGGCGAGTGCTGCAAAGTGAGCTCCAAAGAAAACATACTATGATTTTTCTGGTATTTGGAAATAAGTTAAAAGCGTGAAAATTATGAAACATTTTGTTCAATGTAAATTGCAACACAAAACCATAAAGGGACTGCAGATGGAAGGTAGCAGTAGATAAATCTGGTACAAATTATTAATATTTTTTTTGCATTTGTGCATGGTCAAATACCAAAGATATGTTTTTAAGACAAAACTATTTCATATTTTTATCATTATTTTATATTTATCCACTGTAAGCTGTAACAGTGACCTAAAACTTGACGTCCTGTTCCTGTTAGCGTTTCACTGTAGTAAGCAGCAGAATTCATTTTCATGTTTTTATTTTTGAGAAACTGCTACAGTTTGAACCCTTGTGTATTTTTCAAAGCGTTGTGGTTTCTGAGCTCTCAAGCTTCAAATGCAGCACAATGGAGCTCAACAGTGACCGGCCGCTCTGTAGTAAAATAAAGTTTCTATTCATATTCCCCAAAGATTTTTCAAAAACTTCAAATGTTAAGTGTTCAAAGACATCACGGAAGTTAACCGGCTACATCAGGCATGTCCAAACTGTGGCCCGGGGGCCAAATGTGGCCCTCAGGCTTCCAGGTAAATTGGCCCATACAACGGCAAGTACTCATTTTTACTGCATGTTTTTGAAATCTACCTTGATCGAGCAAATTTAGTGTGTCCTTTTGAGGGTCTAAGTATGAACAAAGGTCTGGTTCAAACCTGTTATAAATGCATAGTCTATGACCCTCAATCGGCCCTCACACTGGTCTCTGTTTTAGTATATGGCCTTTGATGAAAAAAGTTTAGACACCCCTGTGCTACATGGTAACTGATATGCATAACACATTTTAAGTCCAAAAAGCACATTAACAACAAAAGATTTCAAAACCAGATATTAAATAATGTTAAGGCGTTGTGGTCATTAGGTATTTTTTTGTTTTTTCAGTCTATGGGAAAACCAGTGGTGGCTGGTCACTGTTGACTCCAAACTTAAACATGCATGAATCAACACTGAGCAATCTACTGACATGGGAACACTATTATAACATTAAAACCACATAAAATGTTTGCATAGCATGTTTCCTTTAAACGGAAATCAATCACACTGCCCAATTTCAAGAAACATTTCCTTGTGCATCCCTGTGTCGCCTGGTAAGAACTTATCAAAGCCTGATCGGAAAAATGCCAGATTTAAACACGCCTCATCAGGAAATGACAGCAATTTCTCTCCTTCAGATTACGTCATGCTTTCATTAATGGTTTCCTTCCATGCTCCCATAGTATGCACAACCTGCTCTCTGCCAATAAGAAAACACACACATGTACACACACACACACACACGCACACACACACACACACATATGTACACACACTTTCCAGATAAGAGCCATTGGGTCATTGCAAAGGAATGCACTACCACAGCTGGCCTATGTTCAACCATTGATGCCTGATTCCTGCTAAATACTTAACCACTTGAAAAATGTTTAACTTGATGGGGAAAAGGTACAAGGCTGCATTAGCAAATTTCACTCACAGGCTTAAACTACATAGAAATCATTAATCTAGGTCCAATAATGTAAACTTGTGCGATCCTTTAGTATTCACTGAAAACACAAGATTGTGGGCAGTTGGCTTTAAAAATAAGATTGTTATAACTATTTCCTCTGTCTTAAAAGTTCACATTTTCTAGTTGAGGGTTCAGATTATTTGAATATAATGAAATACTAAGAAATCATTGAGAAACAGAAGAACTGCTATCGAAATATCCTCTATATTTTAACAATTTCAGATGAAAACCATTCCCTCCTAACTAGAATCTATGGCCATTACTGTCATGCGCAGATACAAATAAAAATGATTCAGCTAAACTCCAATAGTGTAAACTAGCAATAACCCAGAGTGTCGAGTTGCTATTAATACAATCACGATTCTCTGATGAGCAACCACTTTTTAAGGCCCTGTCTTCAGATTCATTTCAGATCACAGCTGGAAGACGACAATAAAGACAAACAAGTCTAAAAACTAAAACTAAACAGCAAATGGGGATTTAAAGTGCATATGACGGGTTAGAAAACTCATTACACTAAAGCAGAGTTATGATGTACATAGAGGTAATTCCATAATAACAACAAGTTAACAATCACGTCACGATTAAACTAATGAAAAAAAAGAAAAATATAACACTTTATTTGTTAAATGAAGCTTCAAACGATCAGAAATGCATAGTTATTTCTGTGTTTTGTGGGAATTTCTGGTGCTGATGACATAGGTAGTGGTTTTAGAACTCGCCGCTACTGTTTTTGTAATTTTTCTTCTCAACTTTTTGTCCACAAACTGACACTTAACCAATAAAAGTATGATAACCACATACATTACCACAGTCAGAGCTATCCTGTCAAACCAAGTAATAATTAGAAGGATATTAAAACCCTTCACGTGTATTTTAAAAGCCGTATCCGTAGCACTGAATGCTGTACTCACATGGATCTCTGCTGATGAACTGTGGTCCGGGGCTCTGCTGGGACGGAGGGGGGTTTGGAGTGCCAACCAGCTTGTTCTTGGCCATTTTGGTGTTGGCCTTGGCAAACTCCAGCCGCAGCGTTTGGGGTATTTCTGGATCGAATCGGACGCCCTGCGATCAAAGCAAAAGGAGCGCAAGTGGTCAGAGGGAAAAATGGCTTCCTACAAAAGGCTTTCAGCATAGTTTTATGGAGATGATCAAAGCTAGTAGTGGAACAGGCTATTAACTGTGCAAAACCACAGGAATGGCAATAAAATCATCACAATTTACTTTGTCAAAATTTACTTCACAATGCATTTCCAAGAACAATCTCATAACTTTTTACAGTCTGATTCACTGGCTGGTAACATTTCGCTAAAAAAAAAGCTTTCATCAGATTTACTTATTTACAATCTTGTGCTACTACAAGCTGGTTTCTAGGAAGATTGTTTAAAGACAACCCTTGGGACTGACTGTAAGAGAGATTAGGGTTCACCACATGACCACTCTTAATAAGGTTAAAGATTAGTTTGGCAATGCTTCGCGATGGAAAGACTAGCCTCATAAAGAATTGTTTTTTTCTCTTTACCACTCTACTAATGATGCTATATATAATGACAGACCTCACATGCTGTTTGAAGGTGGGGTAGGCTTCTTTACTCGGCTACAGTCTTGCCCATAAGCTCTGCAATGACCATTCTGCCCACATGCTGATAAAATGTTTTGGGTCTGGCAGCAATTTTGAGTCATTGAGAAAAGCCTGGGAAACTTTGTTAAGAAATCACCGGCTCATCTTTAAGTGTCAGAGAATACCAGGTAGTAGACAAAATGGCTTTGGCTGCACATTCTTGACTCATCTACAGTTTTTTAAAAAGATTTTTACCTAAATACGTAAATACAAGAGTCAAAACTAGTATAGGTACATATTTAAATAACTCCCAATACTGTAAAAACTAGAAAAAACGTTTTTATTGTCAGAAAATTGTAAAAATACAGACAGAATAAGACATTTTCTATCTACTGTAAATGAGGACTATAAAACCCCAAGGAAATATATAAAAACTACAACTATTGTATGCTGAAAATCACATTATACTGTCAGAAAATCATTGTAGTATTGAAACTGGTATTGAGTATCAAGTTTGAGCCTTAGTATTGATTTGAACTTTGAAATTGTTTAGTGACAACACCACGACAGCATGTATTTTGCTGTAATTGTTTATAAGTGGGTTATTTTTGTTTATATGTATGTGATGACAGATGAAATTCGCAAATGAAAATCAGAAGAAACTTGGCTGGAGGTCACTGTTTGCTCTGGGTACTGGGCCAAAAGAGTTTCTCTACAATATCTACTGAACTCTAATACTCTGTAATTTAATATCAAACTTTAAATCCTGTGTTTGGCTGGAGCTACAGTGAGGAGCCATGTTCAAACCAAGCCATAAATACTAGCGAGGTGTTGGGATGCTGCTGTTGGATGACTTTGGACATACCAGGGTCCATATTAAGCAGCCCATGCATCCTCCAAAAGGGCTGTGTTAACATTACAGCATTTCAGCATGTGTTTTAATCATATATTTGGAAGTGATTTTGTGTCACCAGGCATTTTTATTTACACATGGAACCCACATTGTCTATTCCACAACAGAAAGACAAAATAAAAATCAAGTTCAATGAATAATAGCATTAAATAATAGTATTACATTACATTTTAGAATGTTAATTTCACTTCTTACAATCGTATTTGTCTTCTTTCCACAGCCCTGACACATATGTTTAATTGAATAAACAAACAGATGAATTCCAGAGCTGTGTTTCCCAACGAGGAAAGACTACTGCTTGTAGTCAGACCAGAAAGTCTCATAATGTTCTAGTCTGTATTTATACAAGGCTGTTTTGTAGTTACTTGTGAGATAAATAACAGTTACATAAGACATTTGGTCTCTGCACTGGTATTGGTTGATATCGGCAAATACTTAAAGCTACAGTATTAGAATCTCTAGTTTTTGAAGTGCAATTTTAACATAAATATCATTAAAACAAGAATGCATAATAGTAATAATCGTTACTGTACTATGAGCAAAGGAGGAACAAAGAAGTTTGAGAAATACTGTGATGTCAAGTACTCAAAAAATCTATATTATGAACATATTATTAACATAGTTTGTTTGCCACCCACCTAATTTTTAACACATACCCAAATGCCATAGCTTATTAAAAGAAAATCTTAGACCCCACATGCTTGTGTGATGCATCATTTTAAAGCTTAGATCTTCTAGTTTATGTAGATATGCATATGAAGACTGTGAGTGCAGGTTAACTTACAGTACAGACATTCAAAAATGTCTAAAAATTGATTTTTTTTTGCTTCGGAAAAAAAATTAAAATAAAATAAAGGCTCTAACTTGGGCATATTTCATCCTAGGCATTTGTGACTCACTACACTCACTGCTGAAGT
Source organism: Odontamblyopus rebecca (assembly GCA_030686955.1). NCBI lineage: Eukaryota > Metazoa > Chordata > Actinopteri > Gobiiformes > Gobiidae > Odontamblyopus > Odontamblyopus rebecca. Next base: position 12,437,348 of record CM060672.1, on the reverse strand, counting down.
TGTTGGCACCAACTGTGTAAAATTTCAAACCTCTAGGCCTAAGGGTTTGGACGCTGTGACCCTTTTTGTAAAACAGTGACAAGTGTCCAAATATGTACCAAATGTTCCAAACTGTAATAAGATGTAATGTGTAATAAGAAAGTCTTCTTCTGAGCTTTAGGGATGTTTTCTTAAGATAAAAACTAAAACAAGCCAAAAATGACTCCCAAGATGTGTCAGATGCCCTCCCAGCGTTTGCGCGTAACAGAAGTGAAAGATAAACTAAGCGAAAGGATGGAAAGGGTACGGACATGTTTTCATTCGTCATTCATCCATTCTTACAAACACGGTCTTTCTGGATTACTTCCCCACATGGAATTATTTTATGAAAAAAAGTGGATATTCTTTTTCTGTGGATTGTTACGGACTAATTGAGCACAGCTATTCCTGGACTGAAACAGTTTCGGACCGACAGAACCGGCTCAAAGGTAAGAAATGCGTATTGTTGGTTTGACTAGTTTCAGGAATTATAAGTTATTGCTCTTTGGGGTCGATGTGTGGCATAAAATGAATGACATGGTTGTTTTACTGAGGAATTAAGCTTTCAAACGATGTATAGCATGTCAATAGTGGAAAAATAATTAAGCTGAATATCCTGCTTGACTGTGTAATGTTGGCGAATGGGCGGGTGGGTGGTAAGAGGTTACTTTATTGTAATATTATCAAATCAGACACATTTCCTAGCAATGTGAACGCAGCCTTATAGTTTTTCACACTAAACTATGTCAAATGCACAAACACAGAAAATAAATACGTATTTGTTTAAGTGAGCCTCATAAGTAACAAAGTGAAGACTCATTTCACCAGCTCCATAAACAGCCTCTAATTAACCTCCTTTGATTGTCTATAAAACTCAGAGGGTCGGATCAATGGAGGGGGGAGCGTTGAAGTTCTCTGCAGTAAAAATCTCGCCTGGATACTGCAGACTGGAGCAGAGCAGAGCCAAACCAACGCGGCACAGGTCTTTTCATGAAGGAAGAGGAATTAAGTAGGATATAAAGGCTCAGGGCTCTCCCAGCCTCTGCCATCCTGAGTGTAATAATGAGGAGCAGTTTGAACAGCTTTCACTACTTCACCTTGATTCATGTGATCCTTTTAAGTTCTTATAATTTTAATGATCACATAGAATTTTATGTAGGAGCTACTTAAAGGGCCCTTATTACACTATGTTATACTGTGGTTTCATCATCAAAAATATACCTGGAGTTGTGTTTTGTTTCATTCACACATTTATTTATTTCTTCTCTCAAACTAGAGACACTGTTCCACCTTGTGATGTCATGTGATAATACAAGAAGTGCTCCAGTGTATTTTAAACTCCAGACACCTTCAATAGAATAATTTGGATGATTTCAACCCTGCAAATCCCCATCTCTACTGAATTAAAGGTGAAAGATAGCTGTTAAGTTGAAAATTATCACTTCATAACATCAAGACAGTGAGCATTTTGAGCTTTGGAGATGTAGATAGACTGATAAAAAAGGAAACATCCTCAAGTTCACTCAACATTCAATATTCCTCAGACGTGTGTGAATTAAATCTCTGCCTAACTAAAGGTGAAAGGTAGCTGTTAACTTAAAACTACTAAAACTACCACTACATCAAGTGGAATAGAGCATTTTGAGCTTTGGAGATGTAGATAGACTAAACTTGCTCCATCTTACTCCTCTAGAAACGTTAAATGTAGCATGTTTAAATTACTTAATGTGATAGTAAGACTTTATTTTCTAGGTGTTGCAACAAAGTAGGGTGATGTAATTGATTGAATTTTAATCAAATCATGATCCAATTGTTTCCTACAGCAATGGTGGGCTTCAGAATGGTGGGAATTTCTATCTTAAATGTGGATTTGACACACTCTTGATCACACTATAAGTCGCACCGGAGTATTAAGCTGCACCAGCCAAAAATACATAATGAAGAAGAAAAAAACATGTAAAAGTCGCAATTTCTGGGGGACATTTATTTTATAAAATCAGAGACTAAGAACCAACATTTCATCTTGAAAGGCAAATTATAGAAGGTATAGTAATAAAAACAACCCAATAGAGAAGAATCCGTGTATCATTCCTTCATTTGTTTTTCAATATAGAACCAAAAATAAGAAAACAAAAAAAAAAAAAAACTCTTTTCTTTATTATTTGTCTCTAAAACCAAAATGAAAAAATTGATAACGATTTGTTTTTCTTACATTTTTGATTCATATATACGATTCTTATATTTGGTCTATGGATTGTCAGTGTGAAAAATGTAATATATAAGTCGCACCTGAATAAAAGTACGACTTATAGTCCAAAAAATATGGTAGTTGATTACTTAATATAATAGAGTTTTGTGCTTTAACGTATAAAGCCTTTACTACAGAACTAGGAGATGGTTTCCTAGGGTCAAATTCATACTTCTTTTGTTTGGTTTGTGTTGAGCTGTGTTTGAAATATTAAATGTTGTGGATAGAGCCTTACTCTTGCACTAAATAATAACTGTCTTCCACATCTGGGAGTACACGTAGCATCACTATAGGATCCATTTACATTGACATTGCACTTTCCTGTCACTCCTCCTATAGTTGAGCCTTTGTTGCCTTTCCCCTACTCTAATATGCAGACAGATGTTTGCAAATTCTGCCTTATCTCCATATGACCTCGGGGGACTAAGTTACTCCCCCAAAAACAAGCCACATTCTCATTCCCACCAAGACTTTCTGAGAGAACAGTCTCACTATTGTTGCCACATAATCAGATGATAATTTTTCTCTTTTTTTCCCAGCTTGCTTTGTTTCTCCTTTGAAGCACACGAATACAAAACATCTGAGAAGTTGACCGACTACTCAAAGTTGTCGCGCTGTGGAGTTGTGATAAAACAGCATCTTATTTAGTGACACAAACTTCAGTTAAAAGCATTATGGGTGTTATATCTAGACATTAAACACACAATGGTAAATATAGAACTGTGTGAAGAAAGAAGACTATATCCCTATGAGGTCTGAGGGTGTTTTTTTTACTCATCTAGGAAACACTGAAATAAAGGAGATTAAAATTAAACCCTAGATCAATATCTTCTTTTCCTACACCGAGGAAGAGCTAATTTTCCTGTGTAGAAAGTTGGTGACCTTGCAGGATGTATGGGGGAGCATCAAGGAAGAGTCTTTTGTTTTGCGATATAAAAAGTACTAACAGTTTTGGACATTTTTTAAAGGCTTGTACCTGATTTTTTCAATGGATTTCAGCAAAATTTGGCCTGCGTCTGTACAGATATAGTGTATAAGCAGCTGTCAAAGTTAAAATAAATCCACAATGTTTACTGTCTGCATCTAATTAGAGATAATCCAATAATCAAGAAGTGCAGTGTTCACTTGCTAGTTGTTGTTAAGGCTATCTTGATGGCAAAACTCCTCTCTAGCCTCTGAAAGTTGTGAAACGTGCCTTTAATAATTAGGATAACTAGGAAGCTTGGTATTTTTTTCATATTTTTAAGTAAAAATCAGCAAAAATACAGTGCCTTTAAAGCAGTAAAAATTAAACCACGTCACTAGAGGTTGGAGAAAAATATTAAAAATGTTGTATTTTACAGTCTATTCATGTTTTGTGCGATGTTTGAACCTCAATTAAGACACATTTGAGCACAATCCAGACACAATGTTGTTGATACATCGTCAGAACTCAAAAAGATTCATTTTTGTCACGACTTCAAAAAGTTTTAATCAATTTAAAATGAATTAGCTCCATAGCCCAAAACCTAACCTGAACCTTGTATTGATGTTGAGTTTTTATACTCAAGATAATGATACTTTCCGTTTAGCCGTCAAGTTCGGCTTAAGTGTTTAATTAACACAGGGTAGAATAATTAAATCAAGTAGGTGCTAAAATATAATTTCTTTTTAAATTAAACATTTGTTTGCACTGAAAATAGTTGACTTCTTACACCTGTCTGGGAGTTAATTCTATAAACAAACAGACAATAACATTACCAAACTTTGAATTAAGCATTTTAAACAGTGTTAAAAACAATGGGTTAGCAATGACGTAAATGTGTTTAGAATAATACCATAATAGTTAATCAAAACTAAAATCTGGACACATTTTGCATAATATAAATGTATGTCGTATAGGCATGGGACAACAATACTACTACTAATTACAATAATATTTAAATTACACAAAAAACAACATTTATAATTAAAGCATTAAATTAATCACAGTTATTTTTGGATTTTCATTTAATTATTTTTCTAAATAATCCCACACCTACTAGGTTAAACCCAGAATTGCTTTGTATATGCCAATTTTTAAGCCTCAGCATCTTTCATAGTTGTTTTCATTGTCATTTGCAGCTATATTTGGTAAGATAATAATGACACAATATCGTTTCATGGCTACTACACTTGGAAATGCTCTCCATCCTCCTAAACAAAACCCGGTGATCTCCAGATACATGCAGTTGCTGAGCTTGTGGATGTGGAGAGGGCATGACACTTACGTTCAAGGCATTCTTAGCAGCCTCCGCCTCTGATCGACTGTCAAAGCTGACAAACCCCACCGGCTAGGGAGACAAAAAGACAGCACAAAAGACAAGAAAATGTGGTTAACGGCACAATACTGAGTCTGCACTTCTGTCTATGAAACACAAGCACATGCACTTGGGTTTATTATTTTATTCTTCCTGTCCATCGTCTCTTGTTTACGCTGTGAGAAGAGAAGAAGAAAGAAGGAGGGGGGCAGGGAACGCTCACCGGACATTCGGATTTTACTAGCAGAGTTCATCGTTGTGCTCCCCTATGTCCAAATATGGGCAATAAGCAAGAGGGTAAAAGCATGTGAGGAGTAAAGAAAGACAGACAGAAGAGAAGAGGCTCAAAAAGGAAAAGAAATGAAGAGGTAGAAGATGGTTTTAAGGGTTTTCTAATACGAGCCTGTCAGTCAGTAATCTGGGCATATTGATTTAGTGGATCGTGTTTCAAAACAAGTCCATTAGAGCTGCAGTAATAAATCAACTATGGCAGAGCTGGGAACTGGAAAAGTACTTCAAATATGTACTCAAGGCAAAGTAAAATATTGTTTGAGTAGTAGAAGTCAATTTTACTTCTTATCTAAACTACCACTACTTCATCACACACCACCGCTGCTGCTACTGCCAAGATCTGAGAATCCTGCTTGCTACTGTTACTACTGTTAATCTACTGAGCAATTATTAGCATGGATCTTTGAACATTTCTACTCCAGATGCCTTACCTGTTGCTACCAGGTACATGTATATGGAAACAGGATTTGTCAAGGGTGATTACTGTGCTACTAGTCCATAAAATCATACTGTACTATGTCTAATTTTATTTTTTTAAAGCCCATTTTGCCAATTTTCTACAATAATATTATATGTAAATGCACATAAATTGTTGCTTTAGGATTTGGCTCTGCTTTGGTCCAGATTTAGTCCTGATGTAGACTTGGTTTAGACCTTGTTTAGACCTGGTTTAGTCCTGGTTCAGCCCTGGTTTAGTCCTGGTTCAGCCCTGGTTTAGTCAACGCTTTGTTTAGTCCCAGGTTTCAACATGGTGCTTACACATGAATATATCAATCTAGGAAAACAAATTCGTCTATTTTTTACTTTTACTCCAACTTTTTGTTTTCGAACTTTGGTTGAACATAAAAAGACATATTATGCCACAGCGGAGGAGAGGAAAATGAATTCTCTAAACATGTTGTTCCCATGGGGTCATGTGCTGCCTGTGATCTGGAAAAGCATTGCCGGGTTATGGGAATTTTGCACAAGTGGAAGAGAAGAGGAAGAAGAGAAAGAGGAGGGAGCAAAAACAACGGAGGGGTAAGTAAAGACGTCAGGAGTGTAACAGAATATAAATAGAAAGGCTGCAGCTCTTGCTATATAAGGAAATAACAATGTGCAATGTTTGACTGAAAAAGAAGAAAGATCAATGGATTTTAGTGAAAATTAATTTATTTGTCACCACGGAGACAAGCAGATAACGCCACCGGGCCAAGTTACGGGGCAGATCTATGCAGAGAGAATGCATGTTTTTCAGCGTATTTTTTGAGCAAACGCCTGTAATTGAATAAAGGCAAGATATGGGTTTAATGCCATACTGTGGGACATTCCAGACAAAGCATCAGTAGTGACAGACCGTTCACCAGAAAAGTTACATAGATATTTTCTGGTGAAGGGTCCGCTAATGTTCCACCCTATGGCATTTACCTTATCTATCACTATGGAGACAAGAAGGCAAGAAGGAACGTGCAAAAATATCAAAAATCAATATATTGTATCGTTTAATGTGATGATACAGTATTGATATCATGGGCTGCTGTATCAATATGTCACTAAGATGATTTTTTGGTATATTTTAGTAAATTATAGTCACTGTTTTGAGGATTAAAATGGGTGTTTCATAGTAACTTTGCACAAGAAGTGGTTTAACAAAGACTTTTAATATCACAGCGATTTAGCCTTTAATTTTTATTGAACTGTATCGAATGGATTTGAAATACATCGTATCGAATCGAAACTGCACTGTATCGAGATATGTATCGTATCTTGGCCTCTGTATCGAACACTGTAAACCTGACTGCTCAAAGTAATTAAATTGATGACGTTGTGAACACTCAAAGTTTTAGAAATAATCCTGCTAACTTAATTAAGTCAAGTTGCTGTAATATGTTCTTCTTTTTGAGTAATTTTAACTTTTTTTTTATTAAAGTGAACTATTGTGGGTATAATTGAGCATAACTTAAAAACATATGAGGTACAATTTAGTAGGATTAAGTCATTAAAAGTCCTGTTATTTCTACTGTTTCAAAACGAATGATTTAAAAATAAACTTCATTTATATAGTACAAGTTAAAATACAATACAATTACAAAATAACTGAGTGGCCTTAACAGAAAACTGAGTTGTATAAACTGCAAGTAATTTGTCCATCCATCCATCTTCTCCCGCTTAATCCGGCTGGGTTGCGGGGGCAGTTTGCTGCCCAATCCTCATAGCACCTGACCCCCCCTATGAACCCCTCTGCAGGTGGTGAGCCCACAGGAGGGTGGACAACATGGTCCTTGATGTTAGTTCTTAGGGGTGCTGCATGTTTTAGGTTGATGGGGGAAACCGGAGTACCCGGAGGAAACCCATCCAGACACGGCGAGAACATGCAAACTCCACACAGAAAGGCCCGGGCGACCCGGTGAGGCCTGAGTGTTGCCACTCAGCCACCGTGCTGCCTGCAATAAGTTAAGTTGACTTATTGCAAGTAATTTAAGTTGACGTAAATGAGTACTTTTAATTCAGCTGTTTTCAAAAGGTACAAGTAGCATGTCCAACCTTTTAAGTTCTGGAAGATTGTGACTTTTAAGTTCATCAATTTAAAATAATTGAGACAATCGATTGCCTCAATTTTTTTGAGTTCTGGTAACATATTCGGGTTTACAGTGTATCTTGAACTTCTCAATGATACCAGCTCTAGAGTGGTGACCCCACTCACAACAATAACACATATTTTTCAAGGATTTATTGAAGCAATTGAAGCAAACCCCTGTTAGCGAATAAATGCAAAATAGATAAGTTGGTAGAATATTCCAGGTCACTGCAACATCATCATTATGGAGACAGGTAGACGGCCCCACACATGTAAAGCAAGCAAAAAACAAGTGCATCTTTAACTGGAGAAGAAAAAGCTAAGTTGTGAGGCCCAGGACATGTTTTGTAAGGTCATCTCGAGTCAGGTGCCCGTAAAAAAAGACGATTATAAAGCTGAGGAGCAGGTGAACAGTTTAAAGACAGGCTCAAGTATTCATTAACATGTAACAGCAAACTTACATAGTCCACATTTTCAGCATTACCCTTTAGCCTTTTCTCAATAACTGGAGTCAAAGTTGCAAAGTAAGACTTCAGACGCCAGTAAAAGTGGAGTCAACAAAACAGCTGAACACTGCGCATATGGATTTTTCAATAGACATAGAAATGGATGGGATCAATCTTTGCTGAGGCTATTGTGATCGTTTAGACAATGTTTACAATAGCCATATTCCGGCATCTGTAGAAAACATGAAGAAAATGCTATTGTTGTATAGGCACACGGGAAAGAAATCAGTTGTGTGCAATTTCTGCCTTTTGTTTTGTATTTTCAATGTAAAATAGAAGCAAATGGTTAAAGATCCTACAGTATATTGCATGAAACTGGCAGCAACAAAAAATAAAACAATTTAATAACTACATAGCATAACAGTTTTTATTTTATTGCTATAAAAATACATTGAAAAACATGTATTCTTACAGCGAGCGCACTTGCCTCTCCACAGATCTGACCATTAACTTAGCTTGGTGGTGCTACCTGCTTGTCATTTAATGCCATATAGTGAAAAACGTCCCATCCACAAGAAAAGTTACCCAGTGAACCTTTAACATCATATTTAAAGCAAATATAGATCATATAAAGTTCAGATTTGTGTGAGGAAACTATCTGTAACATGGATTTTCACATCTAATTTGCATCAGAAAGGGTAATGTCTTGTAAGCTGAACATAATTGGTCTCAAGGTGCAACTGAAACAACTATGATAAACCCATCTACTTATGTACTTGCAACAGGATCTTAATTGTTGCAAAGGAAACGTTAATCCTTTCTTCTAGGTATTACACTCACTGTATGGGACCTAAACCATCTTAAACCCCTTTAAGGAGCATGTCATGTGTTTATAGTATACATTAGAGCTGCACAATTTAGTGAAAACAAGGCAAGTGTTAACAGAATATGGATTTACAGTTTAATATAAGTTTTAAAAGTAGGAGTGCACATTGTATACAGCTCCTTTGACATTTAAGATAAGACTAAACTATGAACTGTAAAGCTAATACAAAAATAATTTCATTTCAGAATATGTTTATAGAGATCTACTGCATATTTTTCTTAACAAAGACAGGATATTTTGTACTTTCTAGAGGACATTTCATCATCTACATAACTGCGATTTGATACGATTCGAGCTGAAATTGGGATTTTGATTTGATTGTGCAGCACTAGTACACAGCTCGTGCACTAATAACGTGTGAAACTAAATGTCTTCCCTTTTAGATAACCGGCAATCTCTCAATTTTTTCCCATCCCCCTTGAGGTAAAAGTCAAAACACGTCAGTACGGCTCTTGTCAAAACTGACTTCGCTGACACCTTTAAAATACTCCTTTCTCTCACTGTGTACATCCCGACGGAGAAGACGACTCCTTGTGATTACGAGTGAGTCTCCTAGCGCCAAAGGCAAGTTGGTACAGAGTCCGCCCAGCCCCCTCCCTCCTCCTTCTGTAAACTTTCCAGGTAACTTCCTGTAGAAAGCCGCTAATCTTTCACGGTTCAGACAGATGTAAAGGTGTTGATGAAGCCGGTGTTGTTGTTGATGAGACGTCTAACCCAAGCAGGAGCACGGTGACTGATTAGTGACTGTGTGTGAATATGTGTGTCAGCTCCATACCTGTTTTGAAGTCAGTTTTATCAAGGAGCCTTCATAGCCCTGCAACAAAGAGAAACAAGGGATCATTTAGGGTACAAAATGCTAAATATATATGCATACTGGTGCTGCCACGATACTAGAATATCCACCGTAATATTAATAGTAATGGGAAAAAAAGAAATACCTATTTAAATACCACAACAACTAAATATTTCTAATACATTTAAAACAAACACTGATGTATTGGTGTCATACAGTAAACTCCTGGTCCCTTCACACTCTCTGTACAATTATCACAATGGTAGAAATCATTTATTTTTACCATGTGGTCCATATTACGCTATTTTTGGATCTACTGTATGTTATTTTGTTGTTTCCTGATCAAAAATATACCTAGATGTTTCATTTACACATCCTGCATATTTAGGCTACTGTGTTTTTAAACTCCATGTACCTTCATTTGGATAATTATGTGTCTGGAATTTCCAACTTCTAGTAAATGAAAGGTAAAAGGTCGCTGTATACTTGAAAACTACCACTTCATGACATCAGAAAGAACAGAGGAACAAGGAACAGAGCATTTTGAGCTTTGGCGATATAGACAGATAGATAGACAATAAAAAACTACTTAAGCATGTATGAATGAAACAAAACACAAATCTAGGTATGTTTTTGATGCATTATAACATGGATTTAGTCGCTATCTATTCTATTTTATCTATTTTTTTCAATGGTACAACTTAATAAATACTATAAACAAGCTGAAATGTATTCTCAGATGCCAACTGAATATTTTTAAAGTCACTGGTTTTTCATAGCGTTGCGTCAATAATGAATACACGCATATTTCTTACACTGTGGAATTCTTGGTATAACATAGCCTAAGCCCGGTACTTTAACACTAAATGAAGACCATATGGGCCGTATTATGACGTCTTTACCTATGATCTGAGATTTACGGCTTTCAACACTCATGAAACAAACCATTTACTACACTGCAGTATTCTCTAAGTGAGTGATTGGATGCACAGCAATTGTTCCATTATTCATTTTAACCATGCTACTGCTGCTTCCATTAAAGAGCATTTTGGCGGGCACCAGTCCAAAAAAGCTTCCTCCTCGTATGTTAACCTGTTACTACTGTTGTGATTGAGTGGATCTTATTCTGGCGAAATAAATAGCCTTGTTTTTCCTGCATCTAGGGTCAAAGGGAGATCTGTTTTGCATCAAGGTCCTGTATTGCACAAATTGGACTCCTGTGAGCTTTAAGCCATGTTATAATGGTGTTACCTCATCAAAAACATACCTTGTTTCATTCACACATTTGAGAAACACTTTATTATTAGTCTGTCTACACCTCCAAAGCTCAAAAGTTTAACAATTACCTTTTACCTTTTGGCCAGTAGAGATGAGCAACTCCAGATCTGATCCAAATGATTCAAGTGAAGATGTATGGAGTTTAAAAACTGAGAAAAAACAATCTAAATATAGTGGGTTTGTGTGTTAAATATATGTGAATTAACCAAAACTACTCCAGGTCTGTTTGTGATGAGGAAACAACATTATAACATAGATCAGAACATAGCATAATATGAGCTCTTTAATGGAGTATGGTTAGTATTTGTGGTAAATACTTATCATAGTTTTACATTGGTTAAGTGGCAGAAAAGTGGAAAGAAAAGTTGAAAAGAAAAGTAGAAAAATACAGGAAGTAGCAGTGAGTTATAAAAGCTTTACCTATGTAACCAACACCGAAAATACCATCCAAAAACACTTTAGATGAAAGGAAGACTTTTTTATGACAGACTAAACACTCATTTAACAAAATAAAGGTGGAATTAGTTTTGTTTTAGTCTGATTATAACTACTGTGCAATTTAGGCAAGTCTTTGTTATGCAAAACTGACTTGTGCGCCATGTTATAATGTTGTTACCTCCTCAAAAACATACCTGGAGTTGTGTTTTGTTTCCTTCACACCAGTTAATCCTTTATTATTAGTATGTCCACATTTCCAAAGCTCAAAATGCTCTGTTCCCCCTTGTGCTGGCTAACCGTTACCTTTTACATTTAGTTCAGTAGAGATTGGCAATTCCAGAGCTGAAATTATCCAAATGTTTCCAGTGAAGGTGTTTGGAGGTTAAAAAGTTACAAGGAGGAGTGTTTTCTGCCAATTTTCTCAGCTTAAATATGCAGGGTTTGTGTGTTAAACACGTGTGAATGAAACAAAACACTCTCCACGTATGTTTGTGATGAGGATAAATAGGTTATATCTGATCCCCCTTTCTAATCAGAAAGTAAAATTCTAAACTATAAACACCAAAAAATAAATAAAATAGAAAAGACTGCACATCATTGTCAGTAAAATCTTCACTACATTTATATTACCTACATTTTAGTGACATCGGTAGTCTAACCTGTCATACGCACTTAAAGATGTGAGTGAACTTGTGCTTTAGCAACACAGATACTCGAAACCTCCGCAGAGATTTTTCCATTGCCTTTTATTTCATCACCATTAATGGAGGTCCAAATGACTTGTGGAAAGAAAGAGAAGGCCTAAGAATAGCTGGCGAGCCCCCATCCGTTTAAAACATACAAACATACCTTAAATGGTCTGAAGAGGAGATAGAGCTCTCGTGGCTTAATATCCAGAGGTAGCCCACTGACAAATAGCGTTCGGACCTGTGAGAAGACAGAGGGGAGAGAGAGATCATGTATTTTTCATTAACCTCCACTAGTTATAAATAGCCACCTTGATACCTGACAGAAACAAATGAGTTGAGGAGGGAGGAACCGTTTTCAAGGCTAGCTACATAGTAAAAGACAGACTTATGTTATGTCTTTGGGCTAGGGAAAACATCCGTATTTCAAACCATAAGTGCATTGTATACTTTCGTGTAATCTATAGCTGGTCGAATTTTATGGCTGTCCTCCCTTGCAGCGCTAGCCTCTATTTTACATTTGAACTTTTCAACTTGCGACTGGAGATGTTGTTGCTTTTGTGGGCAATTACAATGTATATGTTAATAGGAATACTAAGTGCAATTGTTGTTTGTGTCCTTGAGATGTTATTGTTTTTGCCTGGAATGTCCCACAGTATCGCGTTTAACTTATCCAGTCTAGAGTTTCATCAATTACAGGTTTCTATTGTTGAAAATACATTAAAAAAAACATGCATTCTTATTGAGAGTATGGTCGCCTCTCCATGGATCTGAGCCGTAACTAGCGGTGTGCAAACATATCAAAATGTTGTGATACTAAATTTGGTGATATAGTATCATTCATCAATCATGGGCTGTTATATCGATTATTTTTTTGGTATCTTTCAGCAATTTTTTGTGCTGATTAAATTATTGATGATTAAAATAGACGTATTTCATATTAACTTTGCACAAGTATTGATTTAACAAAGAAATATTGTTGCTAAAATGTGTTTGCTTGTAAAAAATAGCCATTACAGATAGTAGTGTGCATAAATATTGACATATCGATATATATCGTATCGTTTAATGTGATGAAACAGTATCGATATCACGGGCTGCTCCAGTTTTGTGGTTTGTTTAGAGGAAGGAAACTCGCTTATGTAACATATTTGACATTTTCGCTGTTTTGATGACTAAAATGGGTGTGTTTCATATTCACTTTGCACAATAGGTGGTTTAACAAAGACTTTTAGTATCAGTCATCATTTAGCCATTATTTTTTATTGAACTGCATCGAATTGATTTAAAATCTATCGTATTGAATCGTCTCAAATCAAAAGCTCACTGTATCGAGAGAAATATCGTAACATGGCTAAAATATCAAGGTATTGGCAACTTCTAAATGATACCCACAGTATATCGCAGAGTATCATGTGCAGTATATCAATTATCATATATATCGTCATATCGTAATAATATTAATAAATCAATCAAACTTTACTTATAGAGCGCTTTTCATACAACACAAAGTGCTGTATCGTATTGTGAGCCATGTATCGTATATTGTATTGAATCTCGAGGAACGGTGCGATTCCCGGCCTTAGCCATAACCCTAAATAACTTGGCCTGACAGTATGTTTAATGCCGTACAGTGGAGCATTCCAGGCAAAACTATAACATCTCCATGGAGACAATAAGAGTTTGCCTATAAGAAGTGAAAACGTGTAAACTTAAGGTAGACACTCACACAGGGACTTACAACAAGACTGTGATGCTAGATGTAAAAGTAAAAAAAAAACAGAGAAGTGGTTGGAAGAGTCACAGGTGCAATGCAGGTGAAGTCTATCGAAAGAAGACAGATTTCAAAACGCTATCTTGAACTAACATTTGCACAATGGTACGGCATGCATTCCCTCATGTGCACGTCAAAATTATCTGAAAATACACAATAAAGCTGTAATCTGGACGAAACTGGCTAAACCCCAAAACTATGAAGAAATTAGATATTCAAGTGAGGTTTAAGAAGACATTTTCCATAACACCCGACTGCACTGTCAACAACGGTCTGTAGTGAACTCAAAGATTAGGCGTTTAGTGTCATCTTGTGGGAAACCAAAAAAGCAGCTTCTTATTGTAGACGCGGCTGTCTGGAGCTGAAAAACACAGCCAGAGCCAAGGAAATCTTGTATAAACTGAGTGATGCTGATTTCAACATCTGATCAAGCGGGAGCGTATTACTAACACTACAAGTATTTGATAAGACAAAAGGGCGCAACGTGGCTGGAATATTATGGTTCTGCGTCACTTTGAATGAATGTAGACTTGTTTCATTGTAATGTTTTAGTGGTTCTGACACTAATGAATAATCTTGAAACTCAATACCGATACCACAATAACAAAAAACACTCTTTCTTTAGACAATGGTATGTGATTTTCAACATTAAATTTGTACTTTGTTTTTTATTCCCATGTGGTTTTATATCTTTGTAATACTACCCAGGATGTGCTCAAACAGCTCAAAATCTCTAAAGCTATTCAGGAAAGGTTCATTTCTGTCCTGTGAATGTGACTTTTTCAGTACCGATACTTGCTCAAATGAATATTTAACGTCAATGCTAGTTTTAGTATTGATTAGTATCCGATTTCCAACAATCCTATAATGTGTGGAAAGAAAAACGCACAGAGAAACGTTGAAATGTGTTTGAAAAACATTCAGGAAAAAGTGACAGACAAAATACATAACATCCAAAATAAAGTTCAAACGGTTTATCTGTCTTTGTCCAGCTAAAGAACGAGTTGTTCATGTAGAAGTACTGTGAATGCCAAAGAGACAATACATGATTTAACCATGTTAATCACTACTGGTAATAAGTCTAATATAAGCTGTGACCAAGAGAAATTAGTCATTAACTTGTTATTATCTATCATATTTTTCTGGAGTATAAATCACACCAGCCAAAAAATGCTTAATGAAAAAGAAAAAAAACATGCATAAGTCGCACCGTGACCGGACTATAAGTCTGAGACCAAGAACCGACATTTCATCTTGAAAGGCAAGTTATAGAAGTTATATAGAGAAGAATCCGTATATCATTCGTTCATTCGTTTTTCAAAAACCAAAAATAAGAAAACCAAAAAACAACTCTTTTCTTTATTATTTGTCTCTAAAACCAAAATGAAAAAACAGATAATTCGTTTTTTCATCTTTGATTCATATATATATATATATATATATGATTCATATATATGGTCTATGGACTCTGTGTGAAAAATGTAAAATATAAGTCGCACCTGAGTTGCAGGACCACTCAAACCCTGAAAAAAGTGACTTATAGTCTTAAAAATACAGTATGTATCATGTAATTGATCAATATTTAGGCTGGAAATAAGTTGGAGATTTATACTATATCATAGACAACCAAATGTGAACAGATTTGAGAAAAACTATTTAGCACAATTTTGTTTTATAATTGGAAAAAGATGAATAACATAAGCTCCTGTGCTTAAAACCCAGATGAAATGATTCTGTGATAATTGCAAATGTGTCTCAATTACCTGAAATATTATCATTGTCAAATAGTTCACAGTACTGCAAGTGTTTGCCTCTGGTATCTTGTCAGATAATGTACATCAACAAGCATGTTTCAGTTCCCTAATATAAATTGATTTCTATTGATTACCAAGGTCTAGAGTATATTATGATAATTACTCAGCACTGGTTGGTACAGTACGGTACAGACAGCCCAAACGCATTAAGCCTCTCCCCATAGCTCCACCCTGCACTCCTCCACTCTGAGAACCTGATAACTGCATTTGAATGTGAAATCTAATCATTTATTCAATAGCCCTATTCTATTTCAGGCTGATTTTCGGGCTAAACCCACAGCTATGCACTTACTCCGGGTAGCTCATGGCTTCATTAGATTCAGTATTCACAACTCGGGGGACAAAGGAACTGCTGAACTAACACTACACTTCATTCCCACATGTAACCTGATACAAGCTAAGCAGCAAAACACAAACAAAGAGGATTAACGTAGCAACTAGGGACGTAATCACAGCCAAAACTTGGGCCAAAATTTTTTCTTCTGAGTTTGGTAGCGGGGAATGCCATATTGATAAGGTTATATCTTCTGTATATGTTTTGTTTGTTTTTTGTAATCCCAATGATAATATTTGTACATTTTTATCAATCCATCAGGAATGGTGTAACATTTCTTGAGGCTGAGGTTCAGATATTACACAAAACATGCATGAGTGATCTTAAACATGTGAAAAACAGAACTAGTTACGGTAATTTAAAATTGTTAGCAGAGGTTAAAAGTTGTGACTCACTTTTCTAGCGCATTTAGAGAATGCTAATTATTCACTGTAATGAGTTAATAGGAGCTTTTCACAACTTTCAGAGGCTTGAGAGCAGAGTTTTGCAGTAACGGTAACAACAACTCTCATTCTGATAGTTCATTAGCATTTCTTCCAGGTTAACGGGCAATAAAAATGGCTCTGTTTTGCTAGACTCAATGTTGTTTAAGTTTAAGATTTAAGTCTATGTTTTAATTGTTATGCATCCTGATTCTGGTTGCATATTTTTATTCTCCTTCTGTTCTTGAACTTTGCATTACAACCATAAACTGTGTAAAAGAAAAACTAAGTGAATATGATGTTACACATAATGATGGGCACCAGTCATATGAAGCTCATCGAGGCTAGCACTTATAGGAGCAAATCACGCCCTGAGGTCTAAACATGGCCGCACATTCAAGTCAATGGGCCGAGCTCAATGGCGCATGTCTCCAGATTAGCCTAGCCCAGCTAGGTACTTGCAGTGGTTCCTTGCCCATTGAGCGTGCCCAGTAGTGCTCTGTTCTCCTGCGGGCACACGTGAACACGTGAACACACACAATGAGCACGGCCTCGCGTATCAAGTGACCACTTTGATCAATCAGAGCGACAGGAGCTAGAGCGGAGCAGAGAGGAGCCGGAGCTAATGATTAAAAAGCTGTTTTTCAGACACCTGAAGGACTATGAGCTGAGAAAATGTTTATGATCTAAAAAATAGGTAAAAATAGCCACAAAATCTGACCTTTTTAAAAACGATAGGTGCTCTGTCGAACATGAACAGCAATTGTGTCACACTTTATGGAAAAAAATCCTTTCTGGGCAGGAGGGATGTTTTCGCTGAAGTACCAGTGAGTGGCCACTAAACCAACTCAAGCTACAGCTACAAGCAGCTGTACCCGATCCTGTGATTTTAATAGATCCATGGAGCAAATCTAGAGCCTTGTCCATATTTCGACTATGAGTATTGTAGCAACCAAAGTGCCAAAACGGTGTGAGGCCATTGAAGGTAATGCCTCTGCCCGCTCCCTGCTAAACCAGTGGTGCAGGAGCTTAGCAGCGCTGTCAATCAAACCTGTTGCTAACCTGCGTGACCGTGGGGAAACAAGGCACCTGATCTGTTTGCTATGTTTATATTTTGATCTATGTACCACTGCAAGCAGGTTACCTATGTTCATTTAGACAGTAATACAGATGGTAACACTGGAATCATCAAATGGGGGGTCAGGTGCTATGAGTATTGGGCAGCACGCTGCCCCCGCGACCCAGCTTATTAGATTAAGCGGGAGAAGATGGATGGATGGATGGAACACTGGAATTTCTCCATTGTGGAACAAATTTGGGTTCTCTTAGCTCATGTTATCTTATTTATTTTGCATATTTCCAAAAAAACACTGTGATTAATTATTCATTTGTGGACATACCTCCCACCTCTGCTTTGACACATGCAGTCTTATCTTATTTGATCTTATCGGTGGTGTCCTGCGGGGCTGTCACTGGGCCGTGTCTCTGCCAGATCTGTTTAAAGAAGGGGCTCAGAGGGGAGTCCTTTTAAGGAGTTAGTGAGAACAAAGAGTGAAGCCTGAAGTGTCAATCACAGCTGAGCAGGGCAGGCACTTAAAGATGTTTTTCTTATATAACAAAAATCTAATCTACATGTGTTTTCGTAGTTACTGCAATAGTTTAAAGAAGCACAATGCAACTTTTCTGGAGGAGGGTTTGCCACCTGCTTTCTCCATATTAGTGCTTTGCCTGGAATATACAGTGTGCTAATAAACTATCTTGCATTTATTCAATTACAGGTGTTTTTATTACTCAAAATACCTTGAAAATGTGTGTGCTTACAGTAAACAAGATTGCCTACTCACAGATCTGACCTGTAATTTGGTCGATATTTTGGTTAGTCCATCTAGTTGCCTAAATATGCACACAGAATATATGCATAAAGCTGCATTTTAGTCCAAAGAGGTACTGCAAATATGAAACTACACTACTCTCTTGTACACTGCTCTCTCTGTTTATAGTAAAACAGTATCATGAATGAGTTTGTACTAAATTCAAATCAGAATATTTGGGGGAAATTACCAAAATCGACTCGATTTACCAGCAAAAATTATTGACAGATCAAGGTTACGTTTACACTTAAACGAATCACTGTATCACCGTATCGGAAACAATTTGCCTGAAACACTAGTCACATGACTAGGCTGGCGTCACGTCATCACATCACGACACCACGTGGGCGGTAAAAACAAGGAAGTGAAGCACCGTGTCTGAAGCATAGAACTTGATCCATGGACTGAAGTTGCTGTAGTTCTATAGAAGTTGCAGCAGCCGATTGCGAGCCGAAGAAGATGGCAAGTGTGAAAACAATCTTTTCGTGGACCGATGCTGTTTCCCTTTTGTCTAAGGTTTGGTTAAACTGTTTTCTACAATAGTGTCGCATGCCCGATGTCCCAAACCCAATGAATCAGGAAGGTGCAAGTCACAGTGACGTGGTTCAATAAGGACGGCAACGAGAGCTCTTACGTCAACGTATCAGCGTTTCAGGCGTCCACACAGCGCCGCATCAGATTCGTACTCAGATGAATTCGTCAGAGCTGGCGGCACTAGATCGTTCTGTCTCTTGAGCCATTTTCCATCGGATTAGTGTGGACGAACACTGCATCCGCAACAAAAATGACTCAAATACGTACTAATGTGGATGTGGCCCAAGTCATCGGTTTCAAAACAATTGGTACCAGTATCGACCATGAAAAAAAAGTGGCACAGTGTACCTCTAAGATTACTCTAACTGAGATTAACAGAAGTGTGCTATTTAGGGCTAAATTGGTCGCAAAATGGTTATAATTTAAGTAAGTAGCCAATAAGCGTATACAGTCTTAGGAGCAAACCACATACTTTTTAAAGAAGAGCTTTGGTAATGGAAACTGAGCTATACTAACCCTACCTGTACTAAATAAATAGCCCTTTAAAATTTGAGCTAAAATGGAAAAAGCACTTAGGTGTGTTATCAACCAAGCACTGTTCCTTCTGTTAGGCATTATGAATGTTCTTTTTCAGCAAACATAACTCTTACTAAAGCTGCACATGACCCCAAATAAACGCCAAAAACACATCACAGTCGAAAACTTAAGATGTTGGATAAAGCACCCTCTCTGCAGGTGACGACAGATTTATACTTTTGCTTTTATGTTTTATTTAACTTCAGGTGGATAAATGTCCCAGCTGAATCTTAGAATCACTGGAAAGCAAATGTGTATTAATTTAAAAAGCTTAAATAATGAACAAGGCAGGTTTATTGAATTAAAGGGACTGTTTGTAAGATTTGTATTTTAAGCACATAAACTTGACCTATCTGTGTCCCCAGTTACGAGAAACATTCAGACGTTCAAATCAAATAACTTCTTCTTAGAAAAATTGACTGATGATTTACTGGGAAAATGTCTGTGTGTACTCAATCTGCAGGCTCAGGCGCTGGCAACTCACATTCAATCGTGGCAGTGTAGGTTTTTTTTTTCAAACAATAAGAGTGGTTACTACAGTTCCTATAGAAGTGGTAAAATATTGCTTGAGTTAGTGTCGTCACAATACAAAAATATTGATTTTGGCACTAAGGAAAAGACTCGGTACACAATACAGATTCTAATACCATAATGACAGTGTAAATCACACTTTTTTAGACAATATAATGTGATTTGCAACATTAAATAGTAGTGCTTTCTTTTAAATTTGGTCATTTGTGGCCTTATGTCTGTGTGATCCCTCAGTCATACAGGTAGGTTCCATAGTGGTCAATGTGCAAATACCGATCTATGTGGTGTTAAACTCTCAAATGAATCTAGTTTCGAAGTTTCAATAGTGATTTTAGATACTTTTGCCAACCATATTTATTTTTAATACAGAAAGGGCACAGATATCTGTTATTGTGATAATCAGTATTCTTATATGCGATGATGTTACACTGTCAGATGTGGACAGTTTTCCCTCCACAGTATTACAGCAAAATCTCTTTCTATTTCTATTAGGGGGGCTGCCACAAACTTGTTTCCATGGAGATATTAGTGCTTTGCCTGAATTGATCTATGTTCTCATCTATGTTGCATTAATTCAATTACAGGTGTTAGAAGTATTAAAATATTGCTTGAGGTAGTGTTGTCACAATTAGGGTTGGGCGGTAATGCGGTAATACGGTAATACCGAGGCACGAAAAAGTAGCAGAGGTATCAGTTTCATTATCGTCATTACAAAAATCTGCAGCGCATAAAGACGCAATATAATATTAGGAGCATTCTGGCTTCAGGCCGAATGACAGGGGAGAGACAGCAAATGTTGACGGAGGAGACGGTAACTTCTCCGAGTGCCGAGAGCGCGGGTCTGTCAGATACAACATGCTGCAGTGGAAATATCACAGGCTGTGGACTGTCGCCTTTTACTTTTTATTCCAGAATCTGCCTCTTCTGCGCTTTTCTTGCCTTGGCATGTTCCAGATCATTAAAGGGGGGGAGATACACGCTGGAAAAGTTTGGTTTGATCAGAACTTGTGCCTCATCTTCAGATATAACGCTGCTGTTCTGTTTCTGAATGGTTTAGGTGCAAGTGACAAAATAATTCTTAATTAGTCACAGTAATACCATATACCCCCGGTAAAATGCTGAGGCTTAACGGTATCAAAATTTGGATACCGCCCAACCCTAGTCACAATACAAAAATGGCTAAAAAAATACTATAAAAATACACAACCCATCAGTGAGAGAGCTCGCCTCTCCACAAACCTGACCTGTAACTTAGCCCAGAGGCGATGGGGGCGTATCACCGTGGACATAGATGCGTTTGGGATATTCTAAACAAGGCAAGTGGAGGATCCCCCACCATAAAGTTACACAGCGCACCTTTAAATATTACTGGCCTAGAGAACTGTGATATAGATGTTTTTGCAATACTTTGTGCAGCCCTACGCAAATATGTGCCAATGATGAGCTGCAGGGGATGTGATGCGTCAACCCAGGAAGTAAAAGCAAAAAGCAAAGCAAAAAACACTGGCTGCGATCACCGTCTGTACCTTTGACCCCCTGTCTTCAGTCATGGACCAAACACACAGCACAGAGGGACACAAGCACAGACCAAAGCCCCCTCCACAATGACTGCGAACAATGGGGCATTCTTGGCTTGGTCGAGCTTCATTCCTGAGACTTCCTGACGTCAGCTGTTGTGATATACGATCAGGTTGACGTCGTGTCCGGTACCGAGGATGGTTTTTGCCTGCACATGCTCGCAATCCTGCTTGAATCATGGCAAATGTGTCAACTGTTCTGCTCGCTCCCAGACATCTGCTGTTGATTACACTATCGGAGGAGTGTATTTATGTTTCCACTCGCAAAGAGGTTGTGAGAAGGAGGGTTAGAGGTCTGGGCGATATGACAGAAAAATTGCGATCGCAACTTTCCCCTCATATTGATCGATCTCAATTTTCCAATAATTTCACTGAACATTAACATTAATTATTGCCATTTAATTTAAAAAATAATCTGATTTATTCCTTCAGCTTCAAAGTCTGTTCCAAGCCACATGCTTTTACTGACAGAGGATTGGCTGCACACCTCTTGGTTAAAAAAAACATATCAGTGATTAGAAATGACGGCAAGCAAGCTACCAGCAGGTTAACGCTGCACTATGTAACTTTTCTGGAGGGTTCACTACCTCTACCTGAATATGGTCCACAGTATTTTATTAAACTCTTCTTCTTCTTCTTGTATTAGTTTAGTCTTCTGGAGTTGTTTACAAAGTGCACTGTAAATCGTACATTACAAATCTAATTGCAATAATTGTCAGAAAAATCGCAATGACACAACTTGTCACGATACTAAAATTGTACTTGGGAATCTGATACAAGGCTGAAAAGAACAAACACTCTTTAGACGACAGAATGTGATTTTTCAGCATTAAATCACCCTATAAAAACAAAAAAAGAGGGGGCTTCGGGGAAAACAGATGTTCCTCAAGGACACACTAAACAAAAGCTAACAAAGAGTGAAGATGACCATACTTGTAGTATAAAAACGTACTTGTGCTAGAGGAAAAAGCGGTCAAAAATGTACTTTCTTTTATATATTATATTTATTATATTGTGCTCGTTCTGACGTAGCTCAAGATCATTCTCAAGCTTTTCAGGAAAGGTTCTATCCTGTGAATGACACTTTTTAGTATCAATATTTGCTCAAATGAGTATCTAGTTTTAAGTTTGACAACCCTAAGACAGCTGCAGTAAACCAGAGCATGGGTCAGAGCCGGAGGGTTGAGCAGATTCAGCACAGATAAGCCTCTTGCTGCACTTTTATTGGGTTTTAGAGTCATTGTTTTATTGGAGTCACATACCTACATTTCCATAGTGCTGAGTTGCTCCCTGCGAGCCTGTGGAATCATTGACCATTTATGGCCTGCACACGAGTCCAATACACAAGACAGGGTTCGATCAGAAACAGCAGTCCCCGCCGACCAGGAGCCAAGAGCAGAGATTCAACAGAGATTCAACAGAGATTCAACAGCCGGTAGACAGCAGCAGTTCCCTGGCAACAACACAGGGTGCCCCCCAGGCCAAAAACATCAGATGGTATTAGGCCCACTTCTGTTTAAGTCCCACGGGATCATACACCTGAATCTGACGCTCCAGATCCAAAGAAACCACAACTGCATGTTTTGTGTTTTTAAATACTTTTACTTTTAAAGGTCCATATTACACTATTTTCTTATGTTTCCTGATCAAAATGTATTATTCTCTCAAACAGAAAACACTACCTTGTTCTACCTTGTGACATCATGTGGTAATACAGGAAGTGCTCCAGTGTGTTTTTTAACTCCATACACATGTTTCCATCTCTGGAATTGCCCATCTCTATTAAACAAAACGTCGAAAGTAGCTGTTAACTTGAAAACTACTGCTGCGGAAAAGAGTATTTTGAGGTTTGGAAAGCCAGACAGACTAATAATAAAAGGAGTACCTAAACATGTGTGAATGAAAGAAAACAGACTCCGATGAGGTAACATCATTACAACATGGCAAGAGTCATTTTCACACAATATAGGACCTTTAAATATGCTTAACCGCTTATAACGCTTTATTTTACTTTCACATTTATGACTAGGACTAATCTAACATTATAAGACAAAATGGATATTCCTAATCTACTGATACTTGAACCAATCAATTTGAATGGTCTTAATCAATTTTAAAAGTAACATAAGGCCACAAAGTAAAGTATAAAAGAAACTATTTAGTGTTGAAAATTGCATCTAATTCAAAACTGAACTTGGTAATGACTACAGAGTATTGTTAACACTAAGGGATAGTGTTAACACATACAGTCACAACCAAATCCTGATTTGTCACAGTCGGCAAATATTTAGCTAATAGAATCTTTGACAGCCTTTTTGGGGGGTAAAATAGCAAACCTGTTTTTACTTTTTTGATATAGTGATTCGTGACAATACTATATAACTGTTTTTGTCAAATATAAATGCTCCCAGATATGCAAAAAAAAAACTAAATCTAAATTTTGAATCCAAAATTGTGCAACACTCTTCAAACGATTTTCAGATTGACCCAAAATGGATTCATCAGAAACCCATATTGCCATAATGACATAATGTAGTATTCTGCAGCTTGTAAACATTTACTCTGTGGTCGCGTTGACTCCATACTTTCTCACAGCACACAATACAAATACACAACACAAACCAAATGAAATTCACTGTGGTTGAAGTGACGCTGAACTATTTGAACCAAAAGGCAAATACGGTTGTGTATGAAATCCATAATAAGTGATACGTCATCCTTGCACGAAACCTATGATTTTCCCAACCCCCAAGAACAGAAACATAGTAATAAAGTCTAAACGAAGGATGCAACAGAAATGAAATCCCTGATCTACAGAAAACCGTTTACGGCTTAATCACTAGCTATAGTATATGTAAAGATAAGGGTAATCTCCCATGTGTACTCGTAACTGATACACGATAAGCTGCGGGTTAATAAGACTACCTGTTTGAGATAAAGACCTGTCGTAAATTTAACTTTACGTGGTCACTGTACAGATATATGGATGTTTTTGCTACTGAATTCTTAACTAGTGCAAAAAAGCAGAAGAAAGGAAGGTAACTCAATGAATGGAGTGGAGTTTTTACTTATGAACTACAAAAAATATTAACTTTCAAGAGCAAATCAACGCCTTAGTGATGGTTTTGTGCGGATGCTAAAAAAATATAATGCCGTAATCTTTTTCTAGGAGTAGTACTTGTGGAGTATGTGCAGAAAAAGTTGGACTGCCAGAATAAAACTGTGTAACTGTGTAACTAATTGACAATTAATATAATTGCTGAATATTTTAATAATCATTCATTACCTGGATTACAGACTGTAAACATGGGCCAAAAGACAAAAACAGTTGCCTTATTAAATCAAAAAATATTATAACACTAAACCTTTAATTATCTGGTTAAAACATATTTTAAAATCTGAAAAATAATTGATGACTAGTTGATTATATTAAAATAATTGTTCTGTCAAAAGTTACAGTTAAATGAAGGAATACTATAATATAAATATGTAAAAATGTCAAATATCAGTTCAATATGATGCTATTTCTATTGCCATGACATGTCTAAATAAAATATTAAAAACTGTGAAGCATTAAAAAAAACAACAGATGATCATAAACAATAAACATGTGCATATATTTTTAAACATTTAGTCTAATCAGGTATTTTAAGTTCTTATTTTTATTCCATCAGCAGCTCTGTAGACACTAAATTGGTCCCAGCCAATTTAGTGGCTCATTACAAGGTGACTTTGTTCCCTGTTCCAAATTTTCAGACTTTAATTGAGTGCTTTTTTGACCGCTTATTCTGGCCAAAAAAGCAGGGACAGGACCTTGCTGTGATGAGAAATGGCGATGCCTGTCTGTGTACTAATGTGTCCGTGTGTGTGTGTGTGTGTGTGTGTGTGTGTGTGTGTGTGTGTGTGTGTGTGTGTGTGTGTGTGTGTGTGTGTGTGTGTGTGTGTGTGTGTGTGTAGACAGAGGTCCTTCATAGCAGATGTGACAGGACCTTGAGGTGAAGGATACAGCAACTTTAGGTTGTACAGAATGAAACCTGTGAGTTACATCCAAAAGAAGCTCACTCAGCAAAAGTCCATGTACAAGTTAAGCTATAATTGAACAATTGCATGGGATATATACGTTTAATACCCTACTGTGGAACCTTCCAGGCAAAGAAATTACATCTCCAAGTAGAAAAGCAAATAGAAGACCTCCACCTGAGTTAAACAGTGCACCGCTAAATTAAATTTGCACTTAAATTAACAAATACTTCACCAAGATCCTGTGTTTCCAGGGATTTCAGAGCCATATCGTATCCTCATTGTATAATGGAACATATACACATTTTTCCTCAGTTATTTTTAAGAACTAAAAGAATTTCCTGATAACAAAATTGATGATATTTTTCCATGGAAGCAAGCAGGTGGTGGACCCTCCACCAGAAAATTATGCAGTGCACCTTTAAATATTTAAAAGATGAAAAATACATTTTGAGTCATTTTGCATTTCCTACTGTGATATATCGGTATAGTTAGTGTCTTAATATACTTAACTTGTACTTAATATACTTGTACTTAATATAGTTGTACTTCTAATTAATGTAATATGTGATAATCACTAATAACTTGTATCAGTAAGTGTCAAGAATTGTTGCCATATGCAGGACACAGGCACAGCAGCTGTAAATATATATATTCTCTTTATGGAAAATCATTTTGAGTAACTATTATCAGGAATCTTGTGAATATTTGGGATCTGAGAGGTGCCTGCCTGAGCCATGACTGTTGTGAGCATCACAGATGTGTCTGTTTCGGCTGAACTCTTGGTCCTTTCACACTGGTTCGCACTTTGCACATGTAAACAGTGTTTCTCTTTGCCCACCTGTGACTATAGTGGCTGTAAACATCTAACTAATCAAGAATCAGGAAGTGCGTGCTAGTTGTTAGCATTAACATAAATAAATCCACTTGGCTCTGTTGTGAAAGCTGTGCTTACAAACCCACTGCAGTGAATCATTAGGATGCTCAGAATGCATGGTATAGCTCCTTTAAACAAGCCAGACTTTCAAACAGACAAAATAAGACAGTTTTTTCCTCCAAAGTCAGAACTTTGCTCCAAACCACATGCTTTTACTGACGATTGGCAGTGGACCTCTCTGTTAAAAGGACCATTTTTGACAATTGAAAAGTTGCAGGTTTACCCAATGTCAAACAGCTGAATTGATCACTTGGTTTGTCACTAATCTTCAAGGTGCAGAGAGTCAAGTGTCAGATCCAGGATCAGGAGTCAAGGGTCAATCCTGGGTTATTGTGTAGGAGGAAGAAGGAGGGCTATGAGGTGACCAGCCTTTTAGAAATTGCCAACCATGTTTTGTTTTAAAATTCCCCTGACTCCACTCCCTCAACAAGTGCTTTTTGGCCGGCGATTGTGGACCAGTTGAGTCTGTGAATGTTCCAACAGGTTAACCTTTAAAAGACATTTAAAACTAATGGCCTATAGGAAAGCAAAGCACTTCCCTGGTATTTTTTCCTGCTCTTGCATCATCCCTGTACTTCAAATCTAAAAGAGAATCAAGATCACACTTCAGTCCAGGTGGGTAGAAAAGCCACTGAAGTAGGAGTACAGTCACTTCAAAATACATTGCAAGTACAATTAAACTATACTAAATCTAGGGCTGTCACAATACCACATTTTGAAGTACGATATATTGCTGAGGTAAAAATAGATGGCAAATGATACTGAAACTAATTTATGCCACAAAAACCCAAGGGTTAGGGTTAGTCATTCATTCGACCTTTTACATGTTCATCGTATTGGCAAAAAATAACCTCAAATTCCCCAGTACTGCAAAGAAAACGTACACACGATAAATACTGACCAAAAATATTGTTCCAGCTTTCATATATTCAACAATAAGCCGATATAGTAATTATTGTGACAGGCATAACTAAAAACTAGATAGTGATTTGAAGAATGGTCTTGACATTGAAACTAGTATAAGATCACGTGGTAAAGAAATTGTGTTTTTGTTGTAATCATGGTATAAAATTGGTGGAGTATTGAGCCTTTCCTACTATTACTACTATAGACGCAACAGCTGACTTAAAATGTGATGTTCAATATTGTAGGAAGGACTAAACATTAAATAAAAGCACAAAATATGGCATTTTCAGAGGATAGACAACAAAAACAATTCGAAACTCCCAAAATCCTATCTGAAGGAGCAGTGCAAGAAACACAAAAGTTCAAATAATTTCATATTGTCAGCACAAAGCCACTTCTACACTGCTTCACATGAGAAAAGTAACCAAAACATTTACTCAAGCAAGAATACTGTTATACTAAAATATATTACTCAAGGAGGCATGAGAGTATGGGGTTTGAAAACAACTCTGATAAGAAGAAATTCCTTAACTTGCAAAGATATAATTGAGAACAAGCCAACTCTACAACTCAAAAAGCTCTCGAGATGATCGCAGAGATCAGTGTTCACACATTGTCAGAGCTGCCGTCTTCCCTGTCGGATTCCGAAAACGTCAAAAGTCTTTCATACTCGGAAAACTTCTTTGTATCTTGTGCTCTTCCTTTTGGCCTTATCTGATGCTGTTCCTGAATAGACTTAACATTCCTTTGCGCTCATTAAAGTGAACTAATCTCATGCATGCCCTCTTTGTTTCCGTCTGGGCCAGTAGACACTTTATGGCTGTTTGGTTTCGAGGTTGGGTGAGCGCTTGGTTAAAGTTTATGATGCGAAGAGAGAGGAAACACGAGACATAAGCGTAATCCTGGACATCCTCTGAAGCAGTGTCAGGTTTCTGAGACGGTACAGCTGTTGCTTTGGCCTGGACACTGACGGTGATCTCTCATTTAGTGATGAAACTAGTAGGAAAATAACAGCTTTAAGTACATTCCACTCTCAGAAAATTTATCAGGTTTATAAAGTAAAAGAGGGAGCCACAGAAATATGTAATCTCGGCCTGGATGACGAAATGTCCTGATTTGACTGGGATGGGCAATTTTGAGGCTGAAAATTAGCAAGACGGTTTTGGGTTTGTCTCCCAGGTCACCTTAGTGTTTCTGTACAGAGTTTGCATCATTGTAAGATACTCAAGAGCAAACCTGGCTCCTGATCTGGAGATTTTTACACTTTTCTGACACAAAATAAAACTTCCTTCTTCCTTAAATGACTTTGTGGCCTTATACTATCTCTGGTATAGATCAAGACCATTGTAAAACTATTCAAAAAGGTCCTAATCTGTCTTATTTGTATGATTATTTTCAGTATTTATCAATATCTCTGTGCCAGATGTTTTACTCCAAAGCCCTTAACATACAATTCTGGTTTTGTTTTTCAGATTTTCAGTTCATTTTGGAGTTAACCATAGTCTACAACAGCAACTAATGAGCGAACAGACGAACCGGGGCCTTTTGAAAACATTGACGTCGACACCTTGTTTACCGTCTGCCTGTCTGTCTTGATTTATCGCCGTGACAACTAATGACTCACAAATAATCTGACAAAGACATAACATCAATAGCCCAAGATGATGGACACATACTGTCTACAGTTGTTACCTGAAATAAACTATTGTCACCAGCTGCACAATTACCTGTACCTCTATTTACTACACAAAAGTATCTAGAAAGAGATGAAAGCTATAGTGTAGTAGTGTAATTAATAGTGTAGTGTCTTGTAAAATCATGATTATTTGGTTAATTAATTATTGCGATTATTCAGGCCGCATTAGAAATAAAAACTGGGCCCATTTTAGAAGTAGAAACCTAAACTTTAATTGTTTTAATCTAATCTCACTGTTTATGGCCCCCAAATATTACTTTATCATTGAAAAAAAAGGATTTCATAAAGCTCACATGCAATGATTATGATTATTATTTGTTCCTGGTGTCAATAACTAGTTCAGTTTGCAGTGGTCCTTTCTTATGCATTCAGAAAATCGTAATTACTATGAGTTTAACAACAACTAACAACAACTAACATGCTAACGCTCAATTCCTGACAAACAACAGTCCAATAAACGCTTAATAATTGGATGCAGATAGTACCCAGCAGATATATTTTGACCTCAAGAACTGCTTGTGCAATATATCTGTACTGGAACATATTTTGCTCAAATACAAACCCTTGAATCTTTAATGTTCTTCTGCTTTCATAAATGCAGCATTCTTTCTCAAGCTTTCCTCTGATGTTTTGATCCTTCGTTGTACATTACATTGGAGTAGTAAGAGTAACAGCCCTTTTATATAGATTAAAGACAACTGATTATGCCCCATGTTTTTCCCAGCTCATATCTCTGTTTGCATTAAGGGAGTAGGAGCTCTGTTTTGTTTTAACTAATCACCTGAGTACACAATATTTCAGCCTGGGGTGGACAAGGTTGCAGCGTCCCTTTCACAATTTGTCCCACTTAGAGCGTCAACATTAATCATAATTGAATCACAATCGCAAATTGAATTGACGCAAACAGTAAATCCTAACGACTGAGGTTTTTACAAGCAAATGCCATCATTTCCTTCCCAAACAACTTCTTATTCAGCATAAAAAGCTACACATTTATTTATGCTGATAATATTGCAGTTCTGAACAATGTGATTCTTCTATTAGTTTGTCTTTTGGTGTATAAAAATATGAATTTCCAACTAGTGTCACCATGATACAATGATAACTTCATTACTAAGGATAAGACTCGATACTCGATACCAATTTCGATGCCATAATGATAAGAAAAAACACATTTTTATACAATAGAATGTGATTTTCAACATTAAAATCATAGTAAAATCACTTCCACAGTGGTCCATGGGCATATACTCGTCTTTGTGCTCTTATACTTGTTCTGATACAGCTCAAGATCATTCAAAAGCTATTCAGTTATGGTTCACTTGACTTTTTTGCTTGCTCAAATGCGTACCTACCTTTCATCCTAGTTTTAGTCTTGATTAGCATCTGATTTTTGATACTTTCGACAACCGTACTTCGAACAGAACCCTATAGTTGTAACAAGAATTGCGAATTTTATCACATTGCTTGTCAGAAACATCTAAATTTGATATTTTTACCAAACGCTCTGAAGCTATTCTTAAGATTTTTGACCTTGGTTGACTGGCTCTCCCCATGAGTCTGTCCAAAGTGCACAAACAGACAGACGGACTAGAATCTAGCCCTTAAAACGTTATGGCTGGTTCACTCCTGTCTTCTCCTGCCCTCTTCCCATGACCATAAATGCCTCTTGTACGTTTGGAGATCTCTGGGTCATGGTTCCCACTTATGTAGCGATAAGGGGGTGGAGGAGTAGTCGGTGAAATGGGCTTTTTAGATGGTCGAGGATCAAAATGAAGAGGGTGGGGTGCGTAAAGACTGGCAGGGGAATGTACAGAAAACTACCAACGGCTTGAGGAATGAATTAAGGAAATGGTGAGAGAGGGAGATAACATGGGTGGGTCTGCTGAAAGGAAGGAGGGAAGGAACCAAGGAGGAAGAGAGATAAAGGAGTGGATAGATGGAGGGAGCTTAAGGAAAGATAAACTAAAATTAGGGCTGGATGACGTGGCAAAAAGAAAATTTAGTTGTATGGATTGATCATGATTTAAGATTGTATTTTTTCATATTAAAACATCTTATTGACTTTTCCTGTAGTGTTTTAAAGGTACATTGTGTAACTTTTCTGGTTCAAACACTTTTTCTCGTATTGCTTTGTCTGGAATGTTTCATGATATGGCATTAAACCTTTCTATCTTCATGGAGACCAAACCAGACCAAGTCCCAGGTCAGATCTATGGAGATGTAAACCGCCTTCACAGTCAGAATGTCTGTTTTAGTATAAAGTATTTGTGAGCTATAAACCCACCAGCAATTGAATAAATTAAGGAAGAGCTGTTTAATGTCATACTGTGGAACATTCCAGGCACAGCAACGACATATCCATAGAAACAAGCCAAAAAGTTACATGGTGCACCTTTAATCTGTGCCATTAGGGTTGTCAAAAACTCGCTATGCAGATGAACCAATACTAAAATGATCACAACTAGATACTCAGTTGCTGGTTAACCCCCAATTTACACCAAAGCGTAACACACGAGGAACATACGAGGAACATACGAGGAACATACGAGCAACACACGAGCAACACACGAGCAACACACGAGGAACACACGAGCAACACACGAGCAACACACAAGCAACACACGAGGAACACACGAGCAACACACGAGCAACACACGAGGAACATACGAGCAACACACAAGCAACACACGAGCAACACACGAGCAACACACGAGCAACACACGAGCAACACACGAGGAACACACGAGGAACACACGAGGAACATACGAGGAACATACGAGCAACACACAAGCAACACACGAGCAACACACGAGCAACACACGAGCAACACACGAGGAACACACGAGCAACACACGAGCAACACACGAGCAACACACGAGGAACACACGAGCAACACACGAGCAACACACGAGGAACACACGAGGAACACACGAGCAACACACGAGCAACACACGAGCAACACACAAGCAACACACGAGGAACACACGAGCAACACACGAGCAACACACGAGCAACACACGAGGAACACACGAGCAACACACAAGGAACACACGAGCAACACACAAGCAACACACGAGGAACACACGAGCAACACACGAGCAACACACGAGCAACACACGAGCAACACACGAGCAACACACGAGCAACACACGAGCAACACACGAGGAACACACGAGGAACACACGAGCAACACACGAGCAACACACGAGCAACACACGAGCAACACACGAGCAACACACGAGGAACATACAAGCAACACACAAACAACACACGAGCAACACACGAGGAACATACGAGCAACACACGAGGAACATACGAGCAACACACAAGCAACACACAAGCAACACACGAGCAACACACGAGCAACACACGAGCAACACACAAGCAACACACGAGCAACACACGAGCAACACACGAGGAACATACAAGGAACACACGAGCAACACACGAGGAACACACGAGCAACACACAAGCAACACACAAGCAACACACGAGCAACACACGAGGAACATACAAGGAACACACGAGCAACACACGAGGAACATACGAGCAACACACAAGCAACACACAAGCAACACACGAGCAACACACGAGCAACACACAAGCAACACACAAGCAACACACGAGCAACACACGAGGAACATACAAGGAACATACGAGCAACACACGAGCAACACACAAGGAACACACGAGCAACACACGAGGAACACACGAGGAACATACAAGCAACACACGAGAAACATACGAGCAACACACGAGGAACACACAAGCAACACACGAGGAACATACGAGGAACACACAAGCAACACACGAGGAACACACGAGGAACACACGAGGAACATACACGCAGCACACGTGCAGCACACGCGCAGCATACACGCAGGTATCACTTTCCATTTTAACAGGTTGGACAATTTACACCAGCAATGTAATATGTGCATCCAACGGCCGTCATTACGCTACGCGCTGCTCAAACAGATTGGAGTTCTCATTCTGCAGCGTCAACAAAGCGACTCCAGGCTTTTTAGCAGGAGCAAGACAGGAAATGGGCATGCGGCATCAAAATTAACTTCCGATGGCCTTTCAAAATAAGTTCTCTAAAACCACTACAGTCCCATAGACTCCGTGCATTCCATTAGAAGCTCGGGGAATGAGTCGTGATGGACTACGGAAAGTTTACAACTGTGGAGGATAAATGTAAAACACTTTACGGCATCAGAGCAACTTTGCAAGAACAACTTCTGAAGGAAATGGTGTGAGGAGCAAACAAAACAACCAAAGTGAAATGGCTTAATTAATGCAGCTCCGCAGATAAGGGTTGTTATCACTTCAACATCTTTCTTGTTATCAACTTCTGTTTTGTGATTTAAAACATAAGGGTTCAGTGTTTAAACGTGAGAATACATAGAGGCGGTGTCACAGGAGCAGCTCTGTAAACTGAAGCTTTTAAAAGTACGTGCGTACGCAGTTCTTCTGACGTTATACGCCGCTGATGCTCCTGGTGTAAATTCTGGGTAATACTGGAAAAACAAAATACATTATGTGGACAAAAGTGAACTTACCTTGAAAAGTTTGTGAATGGTTTTGATCTATCAAAACTAGTAGAAGACCACAATAAAATATTTGATAAACAACTAGTACTTTGTGTTGCTCTCAAGCCTTTTCTTCAGTAGTGAAATAAAGTTTGAAATTTTAGTACCAGAACAGCACTAACACAACAAAAATGTTCAACTTATTTCTCCAAACTCTAACTCAGGGGTGTCCAAACTTTTTTTCATCAAGGACCACATATCAAAACACAGACCAAGGTGAAGTTGAGGGCCGACACTGGTGGTCAAAACTGTGAATAAGTCAAATATGTTCATTTCGAGCGGGTCAGAAAAAGCTGCCAGGCTTTTATTCATGCTTAAACCCTCAAAACAACAAACTAAATTTGCTTTCTAAATGTAGATTTCAACAGTTTCCACAGTTTGGACATGCCTGCTGCAGCTCTTGTTTAGATTTTTTGCTTTTGTCATTGCAGAGTAACTAAACTACAATGAATTGTTGGAGAACTTTGACGGTGGAGCAAAGTATAATGAGTAGCAGAGTGAG
Source organism: Odontamblyopus rebecca (assembly GCA_030686955.1). Classification (NCBI taxonomy): domain Eukaryota; kingdom Metazoa; phylum Chordata; class Actinopteri; order Gobiiformes; family Gobiidae; genus Odontamblyopus; species Odontamblyopus rebecca. Next base: position 12,403,339 of record CM060672.1, on the reverse strand, counting down.
AACACGTAAGTATGTGACCCCGTGGTTGCATGGGAGGAACTCAATTAAATTTCAAAGTACTATAAATAAATAACTTCACTATCAGGTATCTTTTATAGTTATATATAGCTGTAGTTCTATATTTCCAATACCTGATTTGTCTGTCTTGCTTTGTGTCCTTTTCCCTCTTCTTCGTTGCCAGCAGTTCCTGACGCTAAGCCTTGTTGTTGTCATCTGAAAAAGCCCTCATTGAGCAGCTGACAAAAGATAAGATGACAATTCCCTGGGAGCTTTTATAAATAAACTACAAACAGAAGCTATTATTGATATTAGGCCTGTTAAGTTTGACATATGTTTTTTTTTTTTTTAAGGTCAGGTTAAGTTCAAGTTCCTTTATGGTTAGTTAGTGAAAGTTAGATTTTGTTAATGATTTTGGAGTTGCCAGTAATACTTTACAGATTAAGGGTATTTTTGTAGTATTTTATTATCAGATTATGTGATTTAAAAAGTTAAACTGCCGTCAAATTAACTATCTTTAGCCAAACAAAAGGAAAAAATCTTTATAACTACTATAAAATACACTTTAAAGATAAATTATGTAACATTTCTGGTGGGAGGTCATGATCTGATTGTGTCCTGGTGACGTTATTACTTTATCCAGTATGTTCAACTGCATATAATTGCATTTTTTTCAGTTGCATGTGTTTTTATTGCTCAAAATACCTTCAAAAACTACTACAGGAAGATAGAGATACACAATTTGGAACCTTCCCAATCACCACAGAGATAGATCACTTTAATAATACCATGCTGGAAAATATTCTTGGCATAGAGACAAGCGTAGCAGACTCTCTACTACAATTGTAAGTCACACATTGCATCTTTAAGTAATTTGTAGATCATTTACACCCGTCAAAGTATTGGATACACCATCTCCATCATGTTTTTGTTCTATACATGCAGAAGATATTTTTCGATAAAGCAAAGAGTGGCTAGTTTGAGGATTTGGTTATAAATTATTTAAAGTTTTAGGTTTTTTTTTTGCTACATAATTAAATACATCTTACTTTGTATATTTGGCATCTCTTGTTTCTATATAAAAAGTAGTAAACATACAAAAAAAAACATCGAATGAGAGGGTGAGACCAAACTTTTGAGCTGCAACGCACATCTGGTACGACGACTTTTATTACACGAAACAGACAGAAGGGAAGATCCATTTTTCCATGCTAAGAAAACCATTATTTGTTCCACAATGTAGAAATTTGAGCCTTTTATAGCGGAGTCAATATTGCCTGTAGATCTCCGCTAGCATCTCGCTGCTTGGCCTGACCCCATGTTGCTCTCCGATGACACCATCTCGTGTCACTGCGAGTTAATCTATCTGCTGCCCTTTTCGTAGATACACGTATGGACCACACACACCGCTGGTATACCCCGTCCACCCCCCGCTCCCTCCCAGTCCGACCACAACAAGCGCAAGATCCCCTCATCGCAAAGGTCAGCCGGCCCACATGACCCGCTATTTGAACAGTACCCAGTGGATACCCAAAACAGGCCAAGCACAATCCAATTACACCCCAGGGAGACACGGTGCTTTGCTCAACAGCGCCTGACTGAGGTTTCGTTTCACTTCGGCCCCTTGTAAAGATCCACTTAGGTGTTTACGGTCAGCGTGTAAGCAACTTGGGCTGTGTGCATTAGTCCATTCATCAGACAATGGTATCGTAGAGCAAAGTTTTTATTAGTTGACACATTTTTATTGGGGTTATGAAGTTATTTAAGCTGTAAAGAATGCAGCCAAGGAGGAGGGAGCGGGATTGAGATTTGGGAATGAATTCTTAAGAAGTTGAAGGACACTTTATTGTCAGGAGCTCCACCCAGGGAACCCTCTCCAGATTTTGTTGCTATGCTTTGTCAGGCCTACCTTCGCTGGAGGATGTGACCTATTGTGACTTAGTGTGAGGCGAGAGCACAAGCCACTCAGCCTGATGCGAGATTAATCAGGATTTTACGTGAAAATCCACTGCTTACCAACACTAAAACTACTAACTACACAGTTTGGGCCAGAAAGGCTGTCAGATATATTTAATAAATAATAGTTTTGAGAGCTTTTGCCAGTCCACGCCTTGTCTATTTGACTAATCAATTTACAGGGTTTGTCTTTAGTCAACCAAGCATTTCCGCAACAGAGAGAACACAGCATTCCCTTGAATTAAATCACTGGTAGATAATACAATCCGAGTCTGACCGTGGTGGATTCACAAGGTACAAGAAGCTGCGCAGGTCAGTACGTACATAGGAAAGACGAGTTAGCGAGACAAAGGCTAACAACGCAAAGGTCAAAAGGTCACGCCTGGACGCTGATTTTTATACACTCACAGGTTGTATAACATGTCCACACTTCTAGATATCTTTGAGCACCATGCTTTGAATAGCGTTTAAATCATAGAAGTGTGAAAGCTCTCCACTGCAGGGCCTATATGCCACTGTGCGACCTTATGATAACCCAAACACGGCTGGAATTTGTCACCTCATTTGGCTCTTTAAATAACCCACAAATGACATGCTCAAAATGACTTGTAATTTCCAAAGTAAAGCCTTAAAAGATGAGAGGAGATGCAAAGCTGTCACTACTTACTACACTACACTATAAGAAAAGGAAAAGATGGTATCATGTACTGTACAAACACTTAAGTCATAACACAAATAATTTAAGCTTGAGTAACTAATTAAGCAGTTACTAAGTCATTCTTATCAAAAAGATGCTCCAATTGGCTGTAGAGCATGAGTAAGATATAATTATGTCTTAATCACAATATAATTAATCATATATTAATCCCATATTCTATAATACATGTGATTTTACAGAATATGGGCGTGCATTATTGACAAAGTCTAAGATATCTTTCATTTCTTACATTTTAAATGCTCTTCTACAGGGTATCCACAGGTTTGACTACCCACAATTTAAGACTTTTTAAAGAATTTTTAATACCACTTCAATGAAAATTAAGATCAACATGGCACCCATTATGCAGGCGAAAAACTCCAGATCCAATTCTAATAATGACCATTACTCACTGCTTTGAATAACAAACTACTTTTATTATAAAATCTCATTCAGAGCTCCTTTATCATAGTACACATTGCTTGTAAAATGGCCAAAATGTCTTGTCTCACATTGCACTGCAGCCCGGTTGAGTATACAAAAAAATAGACTAAGACCTTTGTGGAAAAAATAAGACTTGGACAACATAATTTAAGACTTTTTAAGGCCTTAATTTAGAAACATGAAATTTAAGACCTTTTTAAGACTCTGAAGACTACCCTGTTCTACTCATATATGTACCAATCAATATATTTCTGCCTTTTTTGCCATAACTAACCCTGGTCTGCCCTACTTGATTTGACAAAATGGACTTGTTTTTGTTAAAAGCCTCTAATAAGCCGAGTATAAACTGTATAAGCAGTACTTGCGATAAATAAAATAAGTCAGCTGCGTGCTGTCTGTGTCTGTTAGTTGTTGTTAGCTAATCAAAAATCAGATACTGCGCCTTTAATAGTATATATGTATTTCTAATGTAAACAGTTTACTAAAGTACTTTCCGCGTGCACATTCTTCACTGTATGTGCTCAAGTGCATGGTTCAATATTTGGGCCTGCATGTTTATAGGGACATACCATAAGACTACGTGCCCATATATGGTGTGGAAAGCCTCTGCTCCTTGGTCATATCTTTAACATTTTACATACTGGGACGTCGCCTCCACTGCATCTGTGACCAGTGAGTGCTGTGCTACGTGAAAGCATCCAGAACACCTGATAATAAACTCTTATCAAACCAGAGCGCCAGATAAGAGGCCGAAACTTGCATTCAGAGCCTTGTTTGGGGAGCGCTGGACCATGGTTGATAAACAGCAAGCGTCATCAAGCTTTGGGGATGGCATGTGAGTTTGGTCAGTGAAGCGGGCACAAGGAGGTACAAGGCTGCCTGTGCTGTACTGGTGCAAGTCACTGAACTGCTTAGCACAGACGGGTGGAGAAGTGAAGGGAGGGACGGGGGGCTGAGCGTTTCTGGAAAAAAACAGACTGGGATGACCACGATTTTTCTGTAACCCATATTTGATTTGATGATAGGATTTGAGCTGTAGAAGGTTGAGTTCATTTACTTATTGCAGCTCACGTTCATTGCCAATAGTGTATAGAATATCATTAGTATATAGTGCATTATAGTTATAGTATATTAGAATATTGTGCAATATATTGTACTTCAAAATATGTTAATGCCCCAGACCTACCAGTACCTGATATTGCTGATACTGATATTAAAATAGAGATGACAAAGATCACAAATGAACTTTTCACTTTTGCAAACTCAACAACAAAATGCTTTTTATCTGGAATCTCTGATGATTTCTGGAAAAAATTGGGCTGATATTCATTTTTTGGGCTTGCTCTAAATAAGAATGCATGTTTTTCAGTATTTTTTGTGTGTAATAAAACCTGGCAAAGCAGCAGGTGGCCAACCTCCTCCCAAACAGAAAAGTTACATGTTGAACTCACTGCAGTCTTTGAGAGGTGCTCATTACGACAATTTAATTCATTTGATAACAATTCACTTTGTCACGGGGTAAAAATGTGCCTGTTAAACTCTGTATACTGCATATTTCCCCAGCAGCTTTATAGGTCATGTATAAAAAAAAAGAAGCTTGTATATTTTTGTTAATTACAGCCATTTTATTGCTTTGAATTGGAAGGAAATGGAGAGATCCAAGGGAAACCAGTGGATTGAATTAATGCCCAGTAATTTGAGCATTGTAAAGAATGTTGACGTCATGTAGAAACCATAATTGCAATTGAGTGAAGTGTGTGTTTTAGTGTGGGGGGAGTAGTACAGTATATAATGTAATTTCATGTTTCAAAAATGTAAAATCTGTGCTGTTGCTAAACATGTAAACGTCATAGCAGCGAGCCTCTTAAACGTCGCCTGTTACAGTTTATAGTTACTTAAGAACAAGCAGTGGTCCATTTTACAGCGGACAGCATTCACTGATGGAGGAACATTGTGTATGTTTGAGTCGAGATGGGAACATAAAATTAAATCAGGACAGTCACAGAGGATGAACTTGAATGTTCTTGAGGAAAGTGCAAGTCATCCCGGCGTATTTAGAAATTAGTCATTAATCTTGTCTTCACCTGCTCCTCTCCATCAGTGTGCACAAAGCGTCCCTCCCTGCATACAAAACATATTCTTTCATAAAATCATGACTATTTAACCTTAGCTACCTTAATCCACTCAAGTGAATTCTTGCTGGTGCCAGTCTGGATGGCCTCCAAACATATTCACAAGCATTAGATTTCTCTGACCATTACTCCTCTGTCTAGACGCTGTAAGACACAAGTTGGATCTATTTTTGTCCTTACAACGATCACCAGAGCAAAGGGTCTGCAATATATTAGCCTAGACCATTCATTTGTAACATTTTATAACTAAATATTGAGAGTTTTTGTCTGATTGGTCACCACAGTAAATCATGAATCAAGTACAGGTTAACAAAAAATATATGTATACATGTTTCTCATATTGATTTTTTCATAAACGGTGATAATTTTAAATCGATGCCACACAAAACATCCCCCAAGGTCAAACTCTGCTACAAAAGCTTTTACTGACAAAGGACTGGCTGTAGACGTCTAATAAAATAATGCAAGCTTACTAGTATATCGGTGACAATCTGAAATGATTAGATGTGATTAAAACTCGGTTTATAGCACGAAAAGCTCTGTTCTTGTATTTTAGTATCATGTTACCAGAGCTATTTTGACCTAATTGTCAGGGTTTTGTCTTGATTTGATAATAATGATAAAACACAGTATAGCAATGCCTCATGAGTAGGAATGCACCGTCACGATATTGGTATCGGATATCGGTGCTGATATTGAAATTTTTGGTGGATTTCATGATATCGTTTCAGTCAATATTCCATTTTGATGCATACATTGGTGTAATAATTGAATTTTCTAGCTAATGCTGGCCTAAAACATCTCATATTATAACATTTTTAGAATCTGTTCTGTAGTTATAAAACATATTTGCATAATTTTTTAACCTTATGTTATCAGTTAAATCGATCAATATTGAATATTGGCCAAAGTATCGGTACCTGTAAAACCTGGATCGGTGCATCTCTCGGTGCAACAGTTACTTTACCCTACTGTAACTCTATTTATGATGATTTTTTATCTATTTATGATGCTTTTTATTTATTTATGATGCCTTTTATCTTTATGCTTCTGTTTTATTTTTATTCTTCTGTAGCCGGGAGTCCGTCAAAATTTCGTTATCTAAGTATCTTGAATCTTGAATCTTGAATCTCTACTCCTGATATAGGAATGATACTGACAAAAATGAATCTTGATATTTGTTTGCGTTATCGCTATCGTGAAATTCAGACGACATTTTCAAAATGCATCAAGAATGTGCTCAAATGTGTCTGTAAAATAACCACAAAAGTGAAGAAAAATCCTCAATCATCAATTTCTTGTTAGGGAAATTACACAAGATGTTTCTGCTCATTTTATTTTTAATCATCTCTTTCTGATGTGATGCTCAATGTTCTAATTTTACTCATCTCCAGAACTACAATTGCGATATTATCCATTTTCCAAAATATGTCCCACTCCTAACTCATCAATATCCTTATATAAGCTACAGTAGCGATCTCTGAGTTAAGCTTTTTGAGTGTTCTTCCCATTAGATTTCTCAAAAGTTCCTCTCCACATCATGTACACCGGTACTTCTCAGCATCCACAAAAACCACTTAGAGCCGTGCACCCAATATGGCAACCATCAGGCCTGCTTCACTATTCGGTTACAAAGCGACGAACGCACATCCAGCCTTAATTTAATCACCGCACAAGAAATATCTGATACCATCTCATATACCTTCCTTTCTTACATCATTTGGCCGCAGATGTGGAGGGCTCTCTGCAAAAACAGATCAGTATTGGTACTAGAGTGAGATAGCCTACCTCTGGGCCAAAGCAAACCGCCCCATGCAAAGAACTACACATGTATTTACTAAGAAAGCTGAAACCCTATTGTGCAATTATTCCAATGTTTGAACAGGAAGAAACTTGGCTATTGTCCAGTCCTTGTCAAGAACGTAAATAAACTTCACCAGAAACCCAGGCAAACATTCTTCTAAGTTAATATGTAATTAAGAGGCGTGGAAAGTAACGAAGTACAAATACTCGTGTGACTGTAATTGAGTCGATTTTGAGGTAAGAGAACTTTTTTGAGTAGATTTTTAACCCTACCATCTTCTTGCACTCATAATGGAGTACAATACTAACCATCTAATTGTAATTCTACATCATATATGTTATACAAACTGATTAAAATCCCAATTGTACTAATACAAAGTTGTCTCACACTCTCTCCTTTCTACATTTACCAAAGATTGTGACGATTTTGCTCTCAGATCACTTAATTCACTTTCATACAAGCTAAATCTTTTGAAGTCTTGTGTAAAATATTGATCTTATATTGTGTTTTAAAAGTGTTTAGTACTTTGAGTAGTATTTTTATTCCGCTTTTACTTAAAAAAGAAAGAGAAAAAGTGGAATTTTACTTTTACTTCCACTTAGTACAATTCTGTCAGCAGCAGAGCTAAATGTAGGTTTGTAAATGTTTCATTTAACTGTACTTTTACTTGAGAAAGGAGAAGTCTTTCCAGTGGTAATTAAAGCAGTATATCTAAATGTAGGCTTGTAAATGAGCAGGTTTTGTCCATGTAACTGTACTTTACTCAAGATATTTTAAGATCTCATTCCAGTGGTAATTAAAGTAGTATGAGACCTGCTCCCCTCTGTTCCGGCTCCATTGTAATAGGTCTGATATACAAAGGGATATTGCCTACATGTTGCAGCAGCAGTTGTTTGAACTCCAATTGCTCCCTTAGCTTCTGTGAAAACTAATTCATGCCGGCTAAGATATTCCCTTTACTGGTACAGCTTTGCAGTGATGTGTGAAGTCTGGCTCTATGGTACAGTAACAGGCACAAGTGGTGGGCTAAGTATCTGCAGCCTCCTCCAAAATTCATAGAAATACCAAGGAGGTAATTTAGCATCCAGGATATTACACTTTTCAGGATTGGTCCATTGTAAATTACGCAAAAACATATAAAAACCCCGCATTATTTCAACTTTTTCTACTTTCACTAGCTTTAAAAAGGGCATTTACACTACTTTTAAATTGGAATGAGTTTTAAAATATTCAACAAAGGCAGAGGAGAAGAGCACAACCCAAGCTTAACAGCGGCAAGGCATATTATTACGCACAACTTTTGGATAAAAAATAGCGTAGCCAACGTTATAGATTAAAAAAAAAATCCTGTTAAAGTTGCTCATTATTGCTGTAATTGCAAAGTACGGATAAGGGAAATTCTTGGGGGATTAGCGTTTTGTTCGTAAAGCTTAATTAAGTTGTGGTTACGGGTCAAGGACTGACTTCACAACTGCGCCAGGTGCGTGCGGCGTGCGTCCGGATACATACCTCCTCTTCGTGGTTGGTGAACTCAGTCTGCTCGTTTTCCTTCTCGCTTTTGTTGTTATTCATGTCGACTCTTGCTCACTTTCTCAGCGATGTCTTCTTGTCTGTTTCTTTCACCTCTCTTCTCCTCTTTTCCACGTCAATCGCCGCTAAAAGCACCCTCCGTCACAGCCCACACTCGTGCCGGTGTCCGCTGTCTTCTGACCCGGGCTTTCCCCACTACTTTCGCGGCATCAATCTGCTCCAAGAACCGGCTTTAACGTGGGAAGGGGGGGAAAAACAAACTCGCGACACGTTGTGAAATGTTGTCAGATATTCCCTCGCATTCCCAGGAAAGCTTCTCCGCGGGCTCTTGCTGGCGATCCTCCGCTGGAAATACAGTAAAATGTTCAGTGGACTGCGCCGCGGGCAAACTTCTCTTCCATCGTCGCGTCAGGAGGAGAGGAGCGGAGGAGGGAGCGCGGAGGAGGGAAGGGGAGGGCCCTAGGGTGGGGCTCTCTCCAAGTTAGTTCGCTTAAAGTGCGTGTGTGACAGGTTCGCCTAATCATTTCACTAAACACATCTAGATTTAAGATTTAACACGGGCTTTTTCAGTTATTATTTTGTCGATTTTTACTTGCTTGTTGGACTTGGGCAGCAGATGTGGCACAAAATACGTAGAGGTAACTCCACACCATAGAAATAATGTTAATGTGGGCTAAAGGAGTCACTAGGGTGACGTCCCCGTTTCGTTGGTGGTTGGGAATAATAAAATTGCGAAAATAAGGAAAATTGTTATGCAGAGACCATTCATGACTAACCTGTGACTCAGTATAGTGGCATTTTCTTTGTGTTTTAAGCATCTTTTCTGTATTTTGCTTAAACAGATGACAATTTATGCCTCTCTTTATTGTTGGCAGGGATCAGATTGGTCAAAAATAGGGACTCATGGGACATTTCTTGTGTAAAACTGGGATAAATCACTGGTTTTGGACAAATCTGCTGGGACAGGGGACATATGGCTCAAATCTGGGACTGTCCCGGGTAAATAGGGATGTCTGGTCACCCTAACGTAGCGGTATCTCCACACCATAGAAATAATGTTAATGTACTTTTTCTACATGAACAAAGGAGTGACACAAAACTAAGGTGAACAGATTTTCAAAATAAAAAACTGGGACATCCCTGTTTTTTTTGTTGGTTTGTAATAATAAAATGCAAAAATAAGGAAAATTGTTATGCGGAGACCGTTCATGACTAATACGTGACTCAGTATAGTGACATTTTCTTTGTGTCTTGGTCATTTTTAAACAGCTTTTCTGTATTTTACCTAAACAAATGACAGTTTATGCCTCTCTTACTGTTGGCAGGGATCAGATTGGTCCAAAATAGGGACACCAGGGATGTTTCTTGTATGAAACTGGGACAAATCACCAGTTTTGGATAAATCTGCTGGGACAGGGGACACAGAGCTCAAAATTGGGACTGTCCTGGATAAATATGACGTCTAATCACTCAACACAAAAGTTATGATTAGGCTAATAAAAATAAATGATAACACCTTGGTTTTGTGAAAGGGCCCATATTACGCTATTTTCTGATTTATGTTGCAATGTTTCCTCATCACAAACATAACCTGGAGTTGTGTTTTGTTTCATTCACACACCTTCGCTATCTGTTACCACGACATGACATCATAAGGTGTAACAGAGCATTTTGAGCGAATGCAGCATTACTCAAACATGTGTGAATGAAACAAAACACAGCTCCCGATACGTTTTTGAGGAGGTAACAACATTCTGACATGGCTTAAAGCTCACAAGGGTCAATTTTACATAATATAGGACCTTTAAACAGTCAGAAAAATGTTCCTTGTGCGTAAACTGCACACGTATTTTAGATGTAAGTTTCAGTGTTGATGGCATAGGCAGGCTAGAGGTTTTTGAACTCACCACTTCTTTCTGTATTTTTGTACTTCTCATTTTGTATTTCCTCAAACTGCCAATAAACTGATGTACAAGTATGATAAACATAAATAAATGAAGATAAGAACTAAGCAAAAGGTGATTGTATTGGTTAGTATAAGGAACAATGTGAGTGATGATTAACAGAGTCACAGTAGAAGTCTTTAAAAACAGTAAAAAGCATTATGTTTTGAAAGATAGAGCTCTGAAATGAATGAATTATGCATTACAGTTTGTTTTAATTTATATTTTTTTATCTTATATATACAGGAATTGCAAGTGAAATGCAAACTTGCTGTTCATACGCTGCTTTTCTTTCTTGGAATTCTGTCATTGTTTAATAGGATTTGGCATTAGAAGTACTTTTTACTTCAGCCTAAACACTTTTGGTCACGATCTATGGGGTTATAGTCTATGTTTTGTTTTGTTTTTGTTTCGTAGAGCTGCAAAATGACCGAATAAACTGCTACTACTACATCTGACACCGATACTATCCCAGTAAACTAAGTAATAATTAGGAAAAACATGAAAACCTGTCAAAGCCACCTCCAGCACTCACCCTCCACTGAACCCTATCAGGTTTCCTCAAGTGCCAAAAAACAGTGACAGTGGAAAAATGGTGCCAATCACTAATCACCTCCTGGATCAGTTGGAAGTTATTTTAATTTCAGGTGCTTTCTTTCATTCGCCGCCTGAGCTGTTGAGTGATGTGGGGAAATATTGTAGTCTATACGTCTTTGCACGGCTACGTAACTGAAGGTTTAGCTGTACACGTAGCCTAGAGATATTTTCACCTTTTTTCCGTTTGTGGAACTCGCAGGCATATAACAAAACATAGCCTAGTATAGTAAAATCTCACAATAGCACAGCAGCCTTAAGATGTTCAAGGTATATACAGTAGTTATTTATTATAAAGGCTCTCTTAGTCTATTTTCAGCTGATATTTTAAGGACGTCTGACCATTCAAAAGATACGCAATAAAATGATTTGATAAAAACAAATTAAGTGATTTTTATACTACTGTTTTGGGGCTATGTAATGAACTGTCACTATGGGTTTCACAATAGTTCCCGTACAGACTAACAACGCTAAGAAAATACATCTTTTAAATGGGAAAAAGTCCTCAAATTGTTGCAGATAACTAGAAGCTGAAATCCAATAGCCACATATGGGACACTGTGGACTTGAAGAGTTATACAGCAATTTATATAAAGAGATAAGACACTCCATCGATGCACCATCACAACGCCAATTAATGATTATAAATGAGTTCTCCCTCCCAGGCCATTATAAGATTGCAATTAAGATTATGAACAATGAAGAATGTTATCCTCTTTTGTTCGTGTTTAGTCTTGTTGTTGCAAACAAATGATAAGAAAGTCAGAAAAATCTTTGCTTTGTTATTTTGAGCAGAAAATACCAAACCTGTGATGTTTTGTTAAACACCTCTGCATATTTTAACATGTTTCTTGCATCATTCAGGCACAACAAAAAGCGACTCTTTTCTAACAGCCTAAAAAGTGCAGTATAAGGCTTGTCCAGGGGTGCGTCTGTTCTGTGCTTGTCCATGGAGATGTTATTGCGTCGCCTACTGATACTTTGCAGAGACACCATGCTGGGGGTGTTCTACATGTTCAGTAGTTACGACGTTAGTTACACTGACAAAAAAAACTTTAAGACTGTCAAAAGATTTAAAACGACACACTGTCAGCAGCCCGTGATCAATACATGGTCCCGTTTACATGTTTGATGTTCAACCGAGACTGTAATTTTATGCGCGAGAGACTTGTTCAAGCGCACAAATCATCTCGTCTAACTTGTGTAACAGAGCTTCAGACAGAGTAGAGCCTCCAGCTAGCTTGTCATCCCCAAAGAATGTTGACGACATCAGCTGCAAAGTGTCAATAGAGCGTTTCAGAGTAAGGTATTAACTTTTAACCACTAATTCACGTATCTGCGCAGCTCGTTTTGCACTCTTATTTTGTCCACACTGTATATGTTGTGTTTACTGTATATATTCAGGCAAAGTACTTCTAATTACTTTAAATTATAGTTTGCATTTTATTATTATTCACTGTTTTATGTTCCTTTTGTGCATTGTGTACAAAGGTAAACGCCTCTGTCTCTGTCATTCTAAACCTTGGCAAACATTTTGTTGTGAGCACATATGGGCAGGTAGCAAATCTAAGTGTTTACAGAGTTACTTATTGGCGTAGAGTGTTTAAAGGTTAACTGTGCTGCATGTGATCCTGCTGCTTTCTGTCATCACACTGACAACACACGAGGCTTTTTCTGTCTCTGCTGCTCCACGCCTGGAAGAAGAAACTTTATGAATCACCACCCCAACTATAGACTCACAAATATCACTGCAACTATTTTAAAGGGCCATATTGCTGCTTTTTCTCTGGGTATTTTGTACAAAACAATAACATTCATAGGTCATTATTTTACTTTTTTTGCTGTAAATCATCATATTGATTTAAAACCCAAAACATGCTACATAAGTCTCAAGGGAGAATAGCCCATAACTAATTGTAAGTCAGTTAAATACAATCAATCAATTCAAATACTGTCTAATACATTACTAAATACTAATAAAATGCAACACTAAATACAACACTAAATACAATCAATCAATTAAATACTGTCCCACTTTAACTGTAGGCTTTTAACTGTATGTTTTAATCATATTTAATTTGTTTATGTTCTTGGGTGTCCAGAAAGGCGCCTAATAAAGAAAATGTATTATTATTATTATTATTATTATAAAACTACTTCTAATGGATTCTTGTGAGCTTTAAAGCATGTTATAATGTCGTTATCTCATCAAAAACATACTGAGAGCTGTGTTTTGCTCGATTCACACGTTTGATTAATCGTTTATCATTAGTCTATCTACATTTAAGATAAGATAAGATAAGATAAGATATCCTTTATTTGTCCCACAATGGGGAAATTTCAGTGTTGCAACGCACAGTAAAGAGAACAGCAAGAAACAGTAGCAGCAATAGAGTACAGTTAAGTTAAAAATAGACAAACACTATAGGGATCTAAAGACAATATATACACAATATATACAATAAATTGCAATCAAAAAGCTATATATACAATAAATTACTATCTTACATTATTGCACAGGGTCCCAGTATTGCACAGGCAGCAGAGTTAGCAGTGTTCATTGTAAAGTCTGACAGCAGCAGGAAGGAAAGACCTGCGGAACCTCTCCTTCACACAGCGAGGGTGGATCAGTCTGTCACTGAAGCTGCTCTCCAGAGCAGACAGGGCCCTGAAGAGGGTGAGACTCCAGGTCCAGCATAGAAGTGAATCTGGCCAGGACCCTTCTGTCCCCCACCTCGTGCACCGAATCCAAGGCACAGCCCAGGACAGAGCTGGACTTCCTGATGACTTTGTCCAGTCTCCTCTTGTCCCTCTCTGTGATGCTGCTGCTCCAGCAGACCACACCGTACAGGATGGCTGATGCCACCACAGAGTCGTAGAAGGTCCTCAGGAGGGGCCCTTTCACTCCAAAGGACCTGAGTCTCCTCAGGAGGTAGAGCCTGCTCTGGCCCTTCCTGTTTCCAAAGCTCAAAACGCTCTGTTCCACCTTGTGACATCATCTAATCGTGGTGTTTTCAGGTTAAGAGCTACTTTTTACCTGTAGTTCAGTAGAGATTGGCAATTTCGCGGCTGAGATCATCCATATGATTCTAGTGAAGGTGCGTGGAGTTTAAAAACACAGTGGAGCACTTCCTGTATCACCACATGACATGAAAAAGTGGAACAAAGCGTTTTCAGTTTGAGAAAAGACCTCAGCCTTAATATGCAGGGTTTGTGTGTTAAACGTGTGTGAATGAAACACATGAAAACACAAGTCCGAGTAAGTTTTTGTGATGAGGAAACAACATTACAACATAGATCAGAAAAAACTAGCATAATGTGGGACCTTTAAAAATAGGAACAGTTAAGTTCCTGTTCAAAACTGTAAAATTGATCAGTCGTGACGGTGAAAACGGAGGGCTGAGCGTCAATGTGTGACTAAAAATTGCTCAAACATGCACGAATCAGTCCAAATGCAACTTGAAGAGGGTAACTGAGAAGGAAAAACAACAGTAACATGGATAAAAGCTTTGAAAAGTCGATATTGCATGTACAGAACTGCTTTAAGTCCCGAGCCACTAGTCGAAAATCACTGCTGTAAAGGACACAATGTCAGCTAATGCATGTGAGCTCACCTATTTGATTTATGGACTGAAGTGAAGACACAGCCAAGCTCTTAGGCCAAAGAAGATGTCTCAACAGCACAAGAGAAGAACAAACATACTACAAACACTTACGGACACACCTATCGTCTCCAGACAGTGGGGAAAAAGGCTTTTAAGTAGCAATCGGGTGACGAGTCTGTCTTGAACGCGGCCTTCTTTCGAAACATTTATTTTCAGCAACTGTTTTCGCTTTGAATCTGAAGATGAAAAGTTGCGGAGTTGACAGAAGAGGCACAACTTTGGCTACACATTGGGTGAAGCGTATTACACGAGACAGAAGCTGGCACGGTCTGACAAGGCAGTGCGTAAAGCGTGAATATTTGCTGAACCCGCACATGAAAAAACAACTAAAAACAGTCATTGCGGATCAGAGAAAACACAAAAGAAAGGAGATGTTTTTTTATGCTGATGAGAGAGATTTCAGAATGACTTGAACAAGAGAGGAAGGAGGGTCTTCGGGAGTCTTCGAAGCAGATAAAAATGGAAATGTGACTACCCCCCCCTTCGCGGTATCAAAGCCTGTACCCACCGGAGTCTGGGGAGCGAACGGGGGAGGGGTTAGGAAGGAGGAGGCGAAGGATGGATAAAAAGGAGGGAGGAAAGGAGAGATGTCCCAGCTGTGTTTGACAGGTCTCAGGGCTGAGCTGTGTGGTCTGATGTTCCAAGAGGGAGGAGAGGAGGACGAGGAGGGGGCACCACGGCCTCCCACAGAGTTCGTTTTCTCAAGAAATTTCTATTTAATTATAGTTTTAGTCTTTTCACGCAAATTACTTCCTAGATTTTGCCAAGATTTTGCCAAATAATTATTTTTTGTTTGACCATAGCAGTTTTAAGTCAGTTTAAACACCCTAAAGCAGGCATGTCCAAACTATGGCCCGGGGGCCAAATGTGGCCCTCAGACAAGTTGTTTTTGGCCCTCAGGCTTCCAGGTGAATTGGCCCAAACTACCACAAGTAGTTCTTTTTACTGCATGTTTTTGAAATCTGCCTTGATCAAGCAAATGTAGTTTGTCCTTTTGAGGGTCTAAGCCTGAACAAAGGTCTGGAGGGTCATTTAAACATGTTATAAATGCACAGTTTTTAATTACTCACTGTTTTGACCTCCAGTCTATGACCCTCGATCGGCCCTCACGCTGCTCTGTGTTTTAATATATGGCCCTAGATGAAAAAAGTTTGGGCACCCCTGCCCTAAAGTATGTGAAATTATCCTTTGTGAGCTTTTAGCCATGTTATAATGTTGTTTCCTCATCAAAAATATACCCAGAATTGTGTTTTATTTCATTCTCATATTTAAGTAACCCTTTATTATTAGTCTGTCTACATCTCCAGAGCTCAAAATGCTCTGTTCCACCTTGTGATGTCACACTAGGTAAGTTAAAATGACTTAAATTAAGAACATTTTTACTTTTTTTGAGTGGATTCAACTTGACAAGTGAAATTATCTGCTGTTAAAATAAGTTTGTTTTCTTAATTCAAGCAACATTCGATTTTAAGCACAAAAAAAGTTGTTTTTCTTATTTTAAGTGTAGCAAGATGTATTTTAAGTACAAAAGTCTTACTCCATTGGACGATCATTTTACTTGTCCCAGTGAAATTTACTCAAATCATGGTA
The DNA here is from genome assembly GCA_030686955.1 of Odontamblyopus rebecca. Lineage (NCBI taxonomy): Eukaryota > Metazoa > Chordata > Actinopteri > Gobiiformes > Gobiidae > Odontamblyopus > Odontamblyopus rebecca. The sequence goes on along the minus strand of CM060672.1, from coordinate 12,386,987 downwards.
AAACCTTAATCGACATCATCTTAGCTTGACTAGATTTTGTTTTTTGCAGTGGATAAAGGGGTAGTTTTCAGGTTAGCCGCTACGTTTTACCTTTAGTTCAGTAAAGATCGACAATTTAAGGTCTGAAATCATCCAAATGATTGTATTTCTGGAGCTTAAAAACCACAATCGAGCACTTCCTGTAACATCACAAGGTGGAACGGAGTGTTTCCTGTTTGAGAGAAGAACGCAGAGCCTAAATATGCAGGATTTGTGCGTTAAACATGTGTGAATAATACAAAACTCAACTGCAGGTGTGTTTTTGAAGAGAGATAGATTAAAAAACAGTGTGATATTGCAATTTTAGTCAACAAATCTATAACACTGGCATTGACTGAAGATATTTTTAGTCAAGTAAATGAGCGCTATACCCCCCACGAAACAAACACACAAAAGAAGAAGAAGAAGAAGAGAAAAGCGCACGGCTGGTCATGGTGTTCTGGTAACATGTCTCAGCTTTGACATGGTCCAGCCCTGTGAAGATATGTGTGTGTTATCAGGAGGCTGGAGCAGGGGTCTGAGTGCGTCTGCTAACAAGCTGTATTTTTAGAGTCACGTGAAGAACAGAAGGCCCACAGCACAGCAACAATGTGAGCGAGAAGATCAAATAGGAATAGTATTAGTTATTATGTTGTTATTTAAGTAAAAGTACAGATACTAGAGCAAAAAAAATACTCAAACAAAAGTAAACACATGGAAAAATCTACTGAAGTAAAAGCAAGAAGCGCTGAAAATCCATCATTTAGTTTCTAGCTGTTTTCATTTGTTTTTGTTTTTTTTTACGTTTTCCGGCTTTTCAGCAGGTCTCAAGCTATAATAAATCTACTCTTCTCTCTAATTTAATGTCCCATCTCTATTTTAAAATTTTATGATGATTATTTATGTTTTGATTTGCTTGTATTGTGATTTGAATGTATTTCTTATTCTGGAAAGCACTTTGAATTACTTTGAGTACGAATTGTGCTGTACAAATAAACTTGCCTTGCCATAAATACTTTTACTTTTCAGTTCAGCTCAAAAATGTAGAGAAGCACAAAGTACAACAACAAGTAAGATAACAGGTCTCGAATATAATGAAGTGAAAATAAAAGTATAAGCGACATTTTGATGATATTTGACCATTCATGAGGTATAATATTTGGTCATTCTAAGCCTCATTGGACAATAAACCAGTGTTGGGAAACAATGCATTAAAATGAAAAGCATTTACCTTTGAGTTTGAGTGTTAATTCTATATAATATTATGGATTGAGGTACAGTACAGACCACGTGTCCTTTCTTGAGTTGTCCTCCATATTTTTTTATTGGGCTGGAGTAACATTTTACAGTTTGTCGTAAAATAACAGCATGTGCACACTTTTTCTTCTCTTATTTAATTGGTCTTGACTGGAGTGAGCACTTGACATTTAACAGCCAAAGAGTGTTAGCTTCACAGCATATTTCACCGGCGCTGTGAGAAACCTGAGCGAAAACAAAGGGAGGGCGGCAGGATTGAGACACAAATCTGATTATGTGATATTGTCGTCTGGATCACTGGCTCATGGCTAAAAGGCCAGTGTGATATGAGCAGTGAAGGCACAATCTGTGATGACACAATATCCATGTATTGACCAGTGTAACAAACACACTCTGCACTACGTCTCACACTCTCTCTCAATCACCGCAACCCCTCTCTTCTTTCTTTCTTTCTTTCTTTCTGTCTTTCTTTCTTTCTTTCTGTCTTTGTTTCTTTCTTTCTGTCTTTGTTTCTTTCTGTCTTTGTTTCTTTCTTTCTTTCTGTCTTTGTTTCTTTCTGTCTTTGTTTCTTTCTTTCTTTGTTTGTTTCTTTCTTTCTTTCTTTCTGTCTTTGTTTCTTTCTTTCTTTCTTTGTTTCTTTCTTTTTCTTTCTTTCTTTCTTTCTTTCTTCTTTCTTTCTTCTCCCTTCTTCTCACTTCTCTCTGTCTCTCTTTCTTTCTTCCTTCTCCCTCCTCTTCCTGTCTCTCTTTCTCTCTGTCTTTCTTTCTTCTCACTTCTCTATCTCTCTTCCTTTGTTTCTTTCTTTTCCCTCCTCTCCCCCTCTTTCTGTCTCTTTCTTTGTTTGTTTCTTTCTTCTCACTTCTCTATCTCTCTTCCTTTGTTTCTTTCTTTTCCCTCCTCTCCCCCTCTTTCTGTCTCTTTCTTTGTTTGTTTCTTTCTTCTCACTTCTCTATCTCTCTTCCTTTGTTTCTTTCTCTCCTGGTTTCTCTTTCTTTCTCTCACTATCTTTTACTCTCCATCTCTCTCTCCCTCTTTTTCTCTCTCTCATTCTATTCCCTCCTTTGTCTCTCTCTCTGTCTTTTTCTCCCTCTCTCCCTCTCTGTCATTCTCTCCCTCTCTTTCTCTCTCTCCCCTCTTTCTCTTTCTCTCTCTCCCTCTCTGTCATTCTCTACCTGTCTTTCTCTCTCTCCCCTTTCTCTGTCTCTCTCCATCTCTCTCCCCACCCTTCTTTCTCTCTCTGTCTTTTACTCTCCATCTCTCTCTCTTTCGCTCTCTTTTTCTTTCTCTCATTCTTTTCCTCCTTCGTCTCTCTCTCTCTGTCTTTCTCTGTCTCCCTCCCTCCCTCTCTCTGTCTTTCTCTCCCTCTCTCTCTTTCTCTCTCTCCCTCTCTGTCATTCTCTCCCTCTCTTTCTCTCTCTCCCCTCTTTCTCTGTCTCTCTCCCTCTCTCCCCACCCTTCTTTCTCTCACTGTCTTTTACTCTCTATCTCTCCCTCTTTTTCTCTCTCTTCTTCCATTCCCCCCTTTGTCTCTCTCTCTCTGTGTTTCTCTGTCTCCCTCCCTCTCTCTGTCTTTCTCTCCCTCTCTCGCTATCTCTCTCTCCCTCTCTGTCGTTCTCTCCCTCTCTTTCTCTCTCTCCCCTCTTTCTCTGTCTCTCTCCCTCTCTCCCCACCCTTCTTTCTCTCACTGTCTTTTACTCTCTATCTCTCTCTCTCCCTCTTTTTCTCTCTCTTCTTCCATTCCCCCCTTTGTCTCTCTCTCTCTGTGTTTCTCTGTCTCCCTCCCTCTCTCTGTCTTTCTCTCCCTCTCTCGCTTTCTCTCTCTCCCTCTCTGTCGTTCTCTCTCTCTCCCTCTCTCTCCCCTCTTTCTCTGTCTTTCTCTCCCTCTCTCCCCCACCCTTCTTTCTCTCACTGTCTTTTACTCTCCATCTCTCTCTCTTTCTCTTTTTTCTTTCTCTCATTCTATTCCCCCCTTCGTCTCTCTCTCTGTCTTTCTCTGTCTCCCTCCCTCTCTCTGTCTTTCTCTTCCTCTGTCTCTTTCTCTCTCCCTGTCTTTCTCTTTCTCTCTCTCTCTCTCTCGCTAACTCTCTTTCTCTCCCTTCCTCTCTCTCTATCTCTATCTCTCTCTCTATCTATCTCTATGTATCTCTTTCGTTGTTCCTCCCTCTTTCTCTCTCTCTCTCTGTCACACTGAGTGGTTGTTTTTTCAAGCCTGTAAAAACACCTCCTGTTGAATAAACTCAAGATGGATCAACTTAAAGCTTTACTGTGGAACCTTCAGGCAAAACAACATCTTTACGTATCCAGGCGACACCAGAAAAGTGCCTTCGTTCACCTTCTCGTACTCGTACTCCTGGTTTGGGCAGGAGGCCACACTGATCCACTCCCTGTGACTTCAGACTTTCCTCCTCCTGCCGCTGCCCTTTGATCCGCCTGGAACGTCACTAATGAACCATTTGTGGGCAGATTGACCCGCTGTAATTGGCCCTGAGAGACCCGGCTCTTTGTTTCCGTTAGCTTAGCCTTTCCTGTGGCGTCGTCACGACTCCGTGTGTTTACTCGCACCACAAAAAACTGATCATTCTCTGACTTTTAAAGACTTTAGATCAGATTATGAGCACTGACTGTTCATAGCTGTGCAGGTTTTGACAAGGTACATCATGCAAAAATGGGAAACTAATTAGCAAAGACTAAATTGAAATAGAAAAAAATTGTTTGTTTTTTCCCGTAGAGATAAATAAGTGTAATGCCATACTGTGGAGCATTGCAGGCTGGAGATGGACCCTCTACCAGAAAAGTTACATAGTGCATCCTTAAGACTTAAGACCTGTTCTTACAATAATTTCAGGATTAAATAAAACTGTAACTAATGAGAATAAAATCACAACTCAAACAGTGATGGGAAATTTGGAAGAAGAACTGAACATCTACTGGAACAAACAATATGTAGGTAAGTTAAAATGACTTAAATTAAGAACATTTTACGTTATTTGAGTAGATTCATCTTGACAAGTAAAATAATCTGCCAGTGGAATAAGTGCTTTTTTCTTAATTCAGCATTTGATTTTGTTTCTTACTTTAAGTTATTTTCTTATTTTAGGTGCAGCAATTTTAGTATTTTCATATTTTAAGTACAAAAATCTTACTGCACTGGCAGATAATTTTACTTGTCAAGTGAAACTTTCTTAATCCAAGTCCTTTTAGCTTGACTAGATTTAGTTTTTTGCTGTGTAAAAACTGATCACAAGGATTGGTTAAAAATGTGGCAGCATCACCACCGCTCTCGTACATGGAGGGAGTTTGCCTGGAAGAACCTAATTAAATTTTTTATCACACCTAAACTAAAAAGTAAACAGTTAAAGATGCATCATGCTTGTTGGCGGAAATGCAGAGAGATTAATGTGGAGCGTTCTCATATATTCTGGAAATGTCTAAATATTCCTGTATTTTGGGAAATGGTTTGTGATGCACTGAGGCGGTGCTGGGATTTTCTGTCCCCTTGTCGCCTGAACTGGTCTATCTTCACTTCTCGAAAGACACTATTCACCAAAGTGATATATATCTGTTCAAAGTGATGTCATTAGCTGCCAAAAAATCAATAACCAAGAACTGGGGCAGAACTACCGAGCCCTCAAAAGATCAGAGGACATCTATAATAAAAGACATTTATCTAATGGAAAAAATAACTCATAGACTGAGATCGCAAGAGGCACAAATGATGAAGAAATGGGAAAAATGGACATTATATCTGCAAAAGTAGACGATCCTGGTGTCACCTAGGCTCCTGTTCATGCTTTTGTTTCTTAACCATTGTGTTTATTTTTTTTGTTATGATTATAAACTGAATATAACCAATAAAAATAAAGTGACAACAAAAAGACTTATAAGACTTGTTGCACTGTCTTCCAATGACCTCTTGTATAAAGCTGAGATGTTATATTTTATTACTTATTTTTCTATTTTATTTTGACTTGTACATATACATTTATATAATTGTGCCTTATTTGAAACCAGTCTTTTTTGCTACTTATATAGAATTTATTATTACCATTTATATTTTTTCTCTTTGTTATTATTGTATTATATTGTGATGTGTGAGCGACTGTGTCCAAATCATTTCCCTTGTGGATCAATAACGTTTGCCTAAGTCTAAGAGAGTTTAGATCAGATGATTAAATATGTAAACAGTTATATTTGATATGAGTACTGACTGTTCATACCTGTGCAGATTTGACAAGGAACATAATGCAAAATGATAAACTAATTAGCAAAGACAAAAATGAAAGAGATAAATAAGTGCACACTGCAAATTTCTCTGATCTGGCCAAGATTTTAAAACTTATATCAGTTTATTCCTCTTGTTTTCAGATTTATTTTCGATTTACTAGTTCTGAGGCTGCTTAATTCTAGTTTAGGGGTAGATTATGTTAAAATAACTTGTCAGATAAAATTGTCTGTCCATGCAGCAAGATAATTTCACTAGTTTTAAGTCATTTTCTGATAGATTTAAGCGTGTAAGTGTTGTCATACTGTGGAGCATTGCTGAAAAAGTTACACAGTGCATCTAAAAGAAGAAGAGTTCATGTAAAAAATTTTGTACTTTGTCTTCCAAATACAAAAATCCATTGATTAACTGACACATGCCACTAGATGTTTTTCATTATTAGATTTCTTCTTTTGTGCATGTAAACAAACACCAAAAATTAGATCTGATTATGGGGTTATCTGATTATTCCGGTTATCTGATTTCCTCCGGCCATGTAAATGCACCAGTGACATAAAGTTCACATTAGCTGGACAATAGCGGGGCTTTCGGAGGCGGACTCGTTCTGTCTGAGGAGGCTCTGTTTGTGTTCCTGCTTTTAAGTGGCGTCTCTTAACTATCAGCACCATCTTCATGCGTTTCAGTGATGTCATCTGAGCCCATAAATTCTCCGCTCCGTGCAGCTATCATTACCAAAGCCCTAATTTGGTTAGGTTTTGCTGAGCTTTTTGAATTCATTGCTATCTGTGTATTTACTGTCTCTGATGTGAAAGCTGCGCCTTGTCATTTTTCTGGTGGAGGGTCTCCTACAAGCCGGGAATGTTCCACAGTATGGCATTGTGCTGCACGGAGACAATCACGTGGAGCAATGTAGACAAATTCCCAGTTAAATCTGCAGAGAAATGATTCCAGTCACTGTATAATTGATGTTTTTAAGGTATTTTTGGAGTAATAAAAGCAGCTCTAATTGGTTAAATGCAAAACAGATCAATGTAATGCTATACTGTGGAACATCACAGTCAAAGTAATAAGTGATTATGGATTCCCGGTGATAAAAGTTAAATAGTGTGCCTATTTTGCAGCTCTGTTGGGAGTTTCTGTACGTGATCATGATAAATTAGTTTGGCAATAATGTAGTCAAGGCCCATTTATTTTCTAAGTACAGAGATGTAAATAAAGTGTGTTTATTATTCATCGATAAGAAAGTTGCAGAAAAACACTGTGAGCAAACGTTATCTCTGAAAACCCAAAACGACTTTGTAACACTTTGCAGCACCTTCCTTATCCTAATCTCCACTGAGTTGTTGTTGTGAAGACTAGAATGTTCCGCAGTAGGGCATTAAACATATCAAACACACAGGCTGTTTATATAAAAGGACATAGTTAACCTGTTCTAAATGAGAAGTGAGCATGGGGGCGTTTTCGGATCCATCGACTCTGGCTTCAATTGACTTTACATTGGAAATCTGTCGCTCCTCTCTCTGTAACCGCTGCTGTGAGCCTCGTCATCTCGGCCTTAAAATGTTCATACTGACCGGCTCTACATGATCCTGGTGTTTTTATTTCACGATTTTGTCCGTAAGTACATTCCTATTCCTGCACAGCAAAAAGTGGAGTGTGAAAATTGACTCTCACAGAATCTATTTCAGCATTTTCTCAGGGTTTATATGAGTCTAATCTGTTCTCGAGTTGATGTAACATTTTTGGAAATATTAATTAAGTAACACTGCTCCAAAGTTCCTGTTTAACCCCGAAATCAAGTGTTAAATTAGCGTTTTGAGAGTAACCGGATAACATTGGTTAGGGTTCTCCTCATTTAGCTAAACAATACACAGAGGTGTTTTTTTTACACTTTATTTTAGTTAAATTAACATTCTGGGGAGTAGTAGTTACACGCTGTAAAGTGTAAATTAAGGTGCACTGTAAAACACATTCAGTGCATGTAAGGCCTTTATTTTCTTGTACAAAACTGGTTCAGACTGGTCTTCTCTCGAGGGCTTTTGAAGTGGTGGGTGAGAGGTGCCAAATTAACACTAAGGGAAGTTGAATGAACAATAGGGAAAGTTGAATTTTCTGGCAAATTATATTGCAAATAACCCCAAATTAAACCCTCATTTAACTTTCAAATAGGTAAAATAACACATTTTGTGTTTTACTCTGAAATTTTTAACCCTGTTTTTGCTGTATTATCTGGAACTCCAATTTCACTCCTATAAGTACTAGCCCTGGTCAGCTTCATTTGACTATTTGAACGCTATGGATGACAATACACACACTTAGTCCACTTCTTTCTATGATGAAACGCTAGAAAAGTGTATTAATTTTGTATTCAAATGCATAGATCGATTGTTATGTTGATAGATATAAGAACAAGAAGACAATTCACCAAGTACTAAATGAAGTCAATACACATTAGTACCTCTCCTAGAACAATGGTGCTACTTTGTGTCTATCTGTCTTGTGTCTCTAATGGAAAAACACTCAGGGCTTTTAGCTTCAGTTCAACCTTTCCAAATCAGACGCATTCAGATAAACAAACTAGTAATTTCACTGTGATCCTCGTATTACCTGCTCGACAACTGAACTCTTAACAGCATTACTGACGGCTGAGATAGGGCGTGGGTTTACTCCCCAGGGCACAGCTGGGGTCAGGACAAAAACATCAACGCAATCCTGACCCCCTCGTGCTGTTATACACAAAGACATGGGGTATAAGAAGGCATAGGGCTGTGTGATTAACTGTACTCCAGCTCGCATGGCTCGGCGCAGAGAGGACAGCTTTAGTGGACAGCACACACGGTAAGTATGTCTCCCAGGTCTGAATTCCCAAATGTTGACACAGGTCTGCATAATGGACCTTAAGTGTGTTGAGTGGCTCTGAAGTCTCTAAAAGCAGGTCAAAGGGAGGTAAAACAATGAGGAGGTCAATTTAAAGCAGGACCGTAATGTAACGTCTCTCCGTGGAAATGTTGCTTTGTCTGGAATGTTCTGCAGTGGTATAAAATGTGGCTTTTTCCAAGTGAAAGCACCAGGCCAAGCTACAGGTTTACAACAACTGAATGAACACGAGATAAGTTAAGATAAGGTGCACTATCTAACATTTTAGTTGGGGCAATGTCACCTTTTTGTTTCTACACTACAAGCTTAAGATATAAACACTTAAATCTATTAGAAAATGACTTTAAAGTAGTGAAATTATCTTGCTGCATGGACAGATCATTTTACTTGACAAGTTATCTTAAAATAAACGACCTCTAGACTAGAATCAAGCCGTCTCAAAACTAGTAAGTAGAAAATAAACCTGAAAACAGGATGAATAACCTGAAATCTTGGCCAGATCAGAGAAATTTGCAGTTATAGATACGTCATTGCTCAGCTTCAAATGTTCCTCAATATGACATTAAAAAAGCTCTACCTTACATGGTTTTAATTGCTCAAAATACGTAAAAAAAACAGGCATTCTGACTCTCCACAGATCTAACCAGTAACTTGGCCTGGTATAGTCTCCATAATGAGAGAAAGATTTAATGTAGTCAAGATAAGAAGACTTGAATTAAGAAAGTTTAACCATGATTTGAGTAAATTTCACTTGAAAAGTAAAATGATCTGAGAGTGGAATAAGACTTTTTGTACTTAAAATATGTATAATACATCTTGCTACACTTAAAATAAAAAAACAACAACTTTTTGTGCTTAAAATAAGAAACAACATCGAATTTTGCTTGAATAAAAAAAACACTTATTCCACTGGCAGATAATTTTCCTTGTCAAGTTGAATCTACTCAAATAAAGTAAAATGTTCTTAATTTAAGTCATTTTAACTTACCTAGACACTGTTTTTTCCAGTGTACTGCAAAATATTTCAGACAAAGCAATAAATATAAAGCAGATGGCAAACCCTCCACCAGAAAAGCTACACAATGCACCTTTAATACTGTACTGTGGAGCAAAACTTAAGCTTGTGTTAAGTTTAATTGTTAAATTAAGCTAAAAAAAAGAAAAGAAAAAGAAAACAGTGCATTACATATCTTAAAGTTTACTTCCTTACAAAGCTTTAGCCATTTTGTGTATTTGGTAATTACTTGTGAAATGATTTGGTCCATGTTCTGATCAGGGGAATAGTTTGTGTATGTAGCAGGATTCTCTGCAGTCTATAGGTCACACTGCACTTTTCAAAGGCGGACAGGACTCGGATCCAAAGGTCAGCTGTCACTAAGACTTTATCCTTCAAAAAACAACTGGTGGCCTGCGCGAACATGACTGACCACATTCAAATACTACCTGCTATTACAGTAATGCATTTTAAGGCGAGGCATCACCACGAATGACTATGGGGTCATCTGTTGTTTTACACAATATCCCTGTTGCAAAATCTGATTATAACCAATATAACACCTAGAGAAGATGCTGTTATCACTATAATAAGTTTAATAAAAACAAAAAAGGTGCAAAAAAAAAAGCTAATTAAAGAGGAATTCCAGCACGTTTGAGGCTAAAGTCCATTGCTAGAGGTGGTCGAATTCTGTCAGAAGCGAAAAACCGGCACAGATCAGTGTTTCCTCGGCGGAGATCTCGCTGTGGCAGTGAGTCTGTCAAGGCAACAAGCTAGTGTAGTGATGGTGATGGGGGCAAGTTCTTAGCTTCCGTGTAAAACACCAATTTGCCCAGAAGAAGCTTAACACCACTTTCTAACCCATCTTACAACGTAGCCACAAGTCTAACAAACAAAACGCTCTGCCTGGCTCACTCATTAGTGTCTGGAAACGTTATAAAAGAACTTTATAAGTCGACTGTCGACTCCAGCAGCGGCGAGCGGCTCGAGATGCCAGAAGCAACAAATGAGGATCAACTACTGACTGTGAAGAACAATAGAAACTGCGAGTTGTTGAAAGAAAATGGTTTGGGGATGTATGTTTTTAATGTTTCCAAAAAATTTTATTCACTCATAAATAAATAGGATTAGAAACGACGTCAGCGATCGAGTCTTTTGGGCTTTTGTATGCGCAGTGAGAAATCAACAAGGTAAGACTAAGGCTGCTTATAAAGTTTTCAGACACTAATGAGTGAGCCAGGCAGAGCGTTTTGTTTGTTAGACTCGTGGCTGTTGTAAGATGGGTTAGAAAGTGGTGTTAAGCTTCTTCTGTGTGAATCAAATTGGCATTTTACGTGGAAGCTAAGAACTTGCCCCCATCACTACACTAGTTTGTTGCCTTGACAGACTCACTGCCACAGCGAGGCAACACTGATCTGTGCTGTTTTTTGGCTTCTGACAGTATTCGACCACCTTTAGCAATGGACTTTAGCTTCAAACGTGCTGGAGTTCAACTTTAAGGTGTAGTTACTACAATGCAATGCAAAATATATAATTTATTTATGTAAATTTTCTTTCATTTTTTTCCACAAAAAACCCAAACAGGCATATGGGGTCAGCTTATATTGCCTTCAGTATGAAATTTTTCTCCTCTAAACTGCACATCAAATGCATTAGTTTGTATTTATGTTTGGTTCTAGTGTTGGCTCCATATAGAATTGCAGGCATTATGCACAAGACAAATATTCACTTGGTCTCATAACAATATAAAAGGAAGAGCAAATACCAGAGCGATATACAAAAGTCTGGGTAACAAATGAGGCAGAGTTGATAATTCAGTTTCCTGCGGTACAGTAAAGTAGACAGAAATAGCTGCAGCTCGAAATAGAACAACAGTCCAACTTCCTTTTCAAACTCCTATCATTGCATTCATTCTGTGCCCTCCTCACACCACGGCCAAAAGTCCACACTTGTCCCCCTTGAGGTCTGTCACTCATCGCCTCGGTCGCCACGTTCAGACTTTGCCACAGCTCGATAGCAAAGGGTTTCAGAATGAGTTAAAATTCATAGCAATTAACAGGAAGCTGAAAAATAACATGGACAGCTCCCGGTTATAGGGTCACTTTGTTATTGGAGTTTCAGCATACTGGGGTCATTTAGCAAAAAGTAAATCAATAAAATAAAAAATAAATATGATCTAAGTTCCTTTTCAATCTCCTATCATTGCCGAGGAGCAATGTGGACCTTACAAGGTATTTCTGATTAAACCGATTGTACAACAAATCCAACTGCAATTAAAGTATTTGAAGTATTTCAATAATTGGAGTGCACATTTTGAAAAGAGTTTTAGGGACTATTTGAGATAACTAAAATATGAACTAAACTAATACAAGAATCCCATGTATTTCAGAGTATATTTTGTTAAATTATGCTACACTATAAAGGCCTATGTACGATTATAGGGTCACTTGCTTATTGTTGCTTATTATTGCTTGAGTTTCAGCACACTGGGGTAATTTTGCAAATAACTAAATTCATTAAATTAAATTAAAAATAAATACGGGTTGACTTCTGTTTCAAATTCCTATCACTGCATCCACGCCACACGCCCCTGACACCATGTTCAAAAGTCCATTCTTGTCCCCCGTGAGTCCTTCGTCAGTCATCGCTTTTGTGCAACTGCGCCGGACACAGCCTCTTCGCCTGTCAAATTAAAGTAAACCGAAAATACGGTAAGACCCCTGCTGCACCCCCGTGTGGAAATAATTAGCCCCTGGTTGACGTGCACTCCTGATGGGACCAAACCGTGACATGTTCAGATGAGTACTGGCAGTGTGGGCACCAGCTGTGAGCCTCCGACAAGGCTCTGCTCAAGTGTGGATAGGCCTGTCCGAGGAGCAACGTGGCACAGCTTGTACAATCATGACCCTTACAAGGTATTTTTGAGGAACTGTACAACAAATGTTATGTAAATAATGCTCTATAAAGCGTCTTTGTGACATATGTCTGTGAAAAGCATTATATAAATAAACACTTACTTACAAATCAGTGATATAAGGGTTTTATAAAATGATCTAATTGCAATTACCGTATTTTTTGGACTATAAATCACACTTTTTTCAGGGTTTGGGTGCTATATATTCCATAGACCATATATATGAATCATATATATAAATCAAAAATGAAAAAACTAATTGTTATCAGATTTTTCATTTTGGTTTTAGAGACAAATAATAAAGAAAAGAGTTTTTGGTTCTATATTGAAAAATGAATGAACAAATGACACGGATTGTTCTCTATTTGGTTGTTTTTATTACGATAACTTCTATAACTTGCCTTTCGGTTCTTGGTCTATGATTTTATAAAATTAATTTCCCCCAAAAAGTGCGACTTACAGTCCAGTGTAACTTATACATGTTCTTTTCTTCTTCATTATGCATTTTTGGCTGGTGCGACTTACTCCGGTGCGACTTATAGTCCGAAAAATACGGTAAATTAGTATTTCAATAACAGGAGTGCACATTTTGAAAAAAAGTTTTGTATGGATGATCATTTGTTTCATCAGATTTTGAATTTTAAATGCAGTTGAATTTCTCACTTTGAATTTTGTAACTCTGAAAAAAACTATTTGAATTATTTTTATTCTGAATTTTAGTTCCTGAAATTTTAAGTGTACATTTTCAAAGTTCAAAATGTCAAAATTCAAAATTAAAACTTTCAAAATTCAAAATAAAAAGTTTCAAAATTCAAAATAAAAATCTCACCTTTTAAATACTGAGCACAGATATTTTCAAGTCCTCAAATTCAACAGTCAAAAGATCCAAGATGCCAAGGCAGAAGCAATCGATCCAAAGTGATCTGATCTAATTTAATAGCAAACAGGAAACAGTGCAGAGAAGCGATCTGATTGGTCAGAATTAGCCTAGTCAAAACCTCGTCCCTTTTATTTCTTAAGTGTAAACCCCGCCCACAGATGAGAATGGCCAATAGGAAACAGCCTCTTTCCTCCTCACTCACAGGATCGATTGCTTCTGCCTTGGCATCTTGGTTCTTTGGAAATTTTCATTGCAAATTTTATACTCTGGATTTTGACCTTTACATTTGACGGCTTGAAAATATCTCTGTTGACTATTTAAAAGGTGACATTTTTATTTTAAATTTGAAACATATTGAAAAAGTATACTTCAATTTTCAGCAACTAAAATTCTGAATCAAAACAATTCAAACCTCTTTTTTCAGATTAAAAAAAGGCTTGAAAAGATCTGTGCCGAGTAATTAAAAGATGAGATTTTAATTTGGAATTGTGAAGATTTTTATTTGAATTTTTGAAACTTTTTATTTGGAATTTTGAAACTTTGAACTTTGAAAATCTACACTTAAAATTTCAGCAGCTAAAATTCAGAATAAAAATAATTCAGAACATCTTTTGTTCAGATTAGAACATTCAAAGTGAGAAATTCAGTGATATTAAAAATCAATATTCAGTGGAACAAATTATCTTCCATAGTTTTAAGGAGTATTCATATTTGAGATGACTGAAATATGAACTGCTAAACTAACACAAGAATCCCAAGTATTTCAGAATCAAGCTCCAAAATAGTTGTTAAATTATGCTGCACTATAACGGCCTATGTAACTTTTCTGGTGGGTGGTCTGGTCTGGTCTGGTTGTCGGCGTTAATTCAATTACAAATAAGGAAGTAGCTTGATAAATATGAATTCTTCCTTTTTGTATCGTATTGTTTCAAGCTTAATGTCAAGTGTGATTAGTCTTATACTTGTACTGTAAGCTGTTTGTTTTGAGAGTGTGGAGCAAACATGAATGAGGAGGAGGGCATTGTTAAGGCTTATTGAAGTTCAGAGGGAGAAATGCAAAAGGAAACCACACCCGCATAGGCTGCATTAAACCAGGCTCCATGGGATTACCCTGTTACCCCTGGCACCAATTTGGTAAACCCTGATGGGACAGCCTGGCACTGGCAAATCAGCACCACGCCCAAAGCCCTACTTTTAGGAAACACTTGTGCGGTAAACAAGATACACAACTGTCTTAGCCTTTTCCTTTGTACTTCAAGTTAGTATTTGAGTTTTTTATTTCTTATTTTTTATTTCTAACATTTAAAATCACTGGTTATATTTATTTTCATAACAACATCATTTATTTAACTATGTATTTCTCAGCTGCAAAACTCAATAGCACCTCCTAGTGGCAGGAAACATAAACTTCATCAACTGTCCCCTCAAGATTGTGTTAAAAGATGCACAATTTTTACCTTTTTGGTGAGGTTAAAGCTGTTCTTATCTCCATGGAGACCTACTGCTATGCTTATAATGTTCCACAGTGTAGCATTATTCAATTACAAGTGATTTGAACTTGAATACACACACGTTCTCACTGTTGTCTTGCAGTCTTGCCTCTCTCTTATCTCTTATCTGACCTGTAATTTAGCCTGCCGGTGTCAAATGCAACACTGCGGGACATTCTAGGCAAAGCAGTAACATCTCCATAGATAACCTTGAAAATTTACAAAACTGCTGGGCTTGAATGCAGTCTTTATTGGAATGTCTCTCCTGCCAACCACACTGTGAGCACTTATAAATATAGATAAATATTGCTACTAAATGGCACGTCGTACAACTCATGTCAAACATTTAATCAGAAACGGCCACGGAAAAAATGTGCAAGATATGAAGAGATGAGGGACAATAAAAACAAAATGTGAAAAGTACGTCGTTCATATCTAATGTCTTGTGCAGTAGTCAGATTATACCCGGTTGAATTAGCTTCTCATCGGAGCTCCAGTTCCTTTAACTGTTTTCTTCAAGTGGTGATAATTGGGCAGAATTTTCATAAGGAAATCAAGCTGCAGAGTCTGAGGCTGACAAAGAGAACAAAAGATTATGTTACACGGTTAATAATATTTAGAACAATACACCTGATTTAGCCTTAATAAAGCAATAAAGACTAAGAAGTAATAAACAAACAGTTGATAGACAGTACAATAAGAATGATTCAGCTTTAATTAAGAGGTTTAGCATTAGGACTTAGAGTTTTTTGTTAAACCTTAATCATAAACAACTAGATTTTCATGCTATATTAAAGGTGCATTGCGTAACTTTTCGAGTAGAAGGTCAGCTCTGTGGAGAAGTGGGCCGATTCACAGTAATAATGCATGTTTTAACTATAGTTCTGAGAAATAAAAACAACTGTAATTGAATAAATACAAGGAATAATAGCTTAATGTCATATTGTAGAGGCAATAACATATTCCTGGAAACAAGAACATGGCGGGCCCTCCATCAGAAAGAAATGCGCCTTAATGACTAATTTGATCTAACTATCATAAACTGTTACATGTTACTCCTACCATTTGAATAAAAAATGTTTGAAAATAGTGAAAACATGACTTACCTGGGGCCTCTCGCTCTGAACACGTCTGATACATTTTGACCCGTAGACCACAGTGTTTTCAGGCACCACCTCACATGTGTTGATTTGGCAGCACGCGCCGATGATGCAGCCGCTGGTCAGGATTACGTTTCGACCGATCTCAGCTGTAAACAAAGGCAAAGTCAAAGAAAAAAAAATACTGGATACACAGGGCTTAATTGAAGTGTGTAGACTTAGATTTAGACTTTATTGATCCAAAAGGGAAATGATTTGGACACAGTAGCTCACACATCACAATATAATATAATAACAAAGAGAAAAATATATAAATGGTAATAATAAATTCTAAATAAGTAGCAAAAAAGAGCAAGAGACAGGTGTCAAATAAGGCACATTTTATATAAATGTATATGTACAAGTCAAAATAAAGTAGAAAAATAAGTATAAAATCTTAGCTCTATACAAGAGGACATAGGGAGACAGAGCAACAATGATATGATGATTGACAAGACATAGGGTTGTCTGTTACATAAGGGTGAGCTGTTGTACAATTGTAGGGAGTATTATCTGTTACATAAGAAAAAGTAGAAGTAGAAATTACCTTTAGATTCAATGACGTTGTTATCCCCGATATTCAAAGATCTCGAGACTGTGGAGGAGTTGTTAAGGGTTTGAACACATGTATCTTTACAATAAGTAGCCTATTCTGTGAAAGTGATGAATTTGATTTGTTTATTTCGAGTTTGTGCCAAGAAAGAAACAATAATCATACATACTGCATATACATCGCAAACAAAAGAAAAGCACTTACCTTGAAAAGGAGTGGGAAGAAGAAAAAAACGCACATTATCCCACCCCTGTTCATTACATAGTTTCAAAAGTTTAAAAATTATGTGGTTGCTGTACAAACTAAACAAATATTTACATACAGCAAAATGAATGACATTCTATGCATACGAAATATAATTTTAACCCATATTCTTTCTTTCTTTTTGTATGGTCTGTATCAGAGTTGCACAAACTAATAATAATGAGAAAGAAGGAACAAAAGTTTATCGTTTATGATCGTACAAAATAAACCACAATGAGAATGAAAAAATGTAAGGATTTTTTTTGCTTTCATTTATGGTCATACAAACTAATAATAATGACAAAGAAGGAACAAAATGTATCGTTTAGGATCGTATCAAAATAAAAGGTAATGTTAAAGAAAAGCATGTGTTCAGTTAAGAGTCGTGGTTTTACTTAGTCTTCTAGGTATTTCTATAAGATTTGATTTTTATATTATTTGCAATAATATGGTCATCTAAGATAAGCCATACATCTACTCCACGTCTGGTAACATACTTTTTTGAGAGGGGTCCGAGAGAATTAAATAGATTATATTGAGATATGTTCAGGCAATGTTGATTTGAAAACCTGACATAGGTAGTAGCAAAAGTAGTAGTTGTTGTAGTAGTAGTTGTAGTAATAGTAGTAGTTGTATTAGTAGTAGTTGTAGTAATAGTAGTTGTTGTTGTTGTAGTAGTCGTAGTAATAGTAGTAGTTGTAGTAATAGTAGTTGTAGTAGTAGTGGGAGTAGCAGTAGCAGCAGCACCAGCAGTAATAGTATGACTAGTCAAAATCCGTAAGTAGGCCAATAACAAGTTGATTATAAATTTAAATAAATAAATAAATAAAAATCAAGCACTGACACAATTACGTATGAAAAGTTACGTTATTTAGACCAATTAAATATTTTTATGAAAGGACATACAGCTCTGGAAAAAATAAGAGACTACTGCAAAATGATCAGTTTCTCTGATTTTGCTACTTATAGGTTTGTGTTTGAGTAAAATGAACATTTTTGCTTCATTCTATAAACTACTGACAACATTTCTCCCAAATTCCCAATAAAAATATTGTCATTTAGAGCATTTATTTGCAGAAAATGACAAATGGTCAAAATAATAAAAAAAGATTAAATGCTTTCAGATCTCAAATAATGCAAAGAAAACAAGATCATATTCATTTAAATACAAAATACTAATGTTTTGACTTAGGAAGAGTTCAGAAATCAATATTTGGTGGACACAGCAGGGTTTTTTATACTTTTTCTCCAAAAATAAGCTTTGGTTCGGGTGATCGCCTCATCAGTTCCTCATTAAACAGAATGAGGTGTGTTTGTGTTGGACTTCAACATGCAGAGATGCTGATTTCAGAAAAAAATGCAGTGGTCTCTTATTTCTTCCAGAGCTGTAAACCTCTATTATTTCTTATTTGAAAGCTGAACGGCTCGTAAGTGCCCTCTGGTGGACAAAACAAGAATTACAAGCGCTTTTACAAAACGTAGCCTGCCGATAAAAGTAGCGATGCTCTTATTAAATAACCTGCAGCATACACACAATAACAAGGTTAATAATAATAACAAAAGGATACCGCATCCAACTTCAAACACATTGTTGGTTCCAATTATCATCGTTTTTGGTTCGAGCCCTGCGTCTGGCATGATATTTTCTGGATAACTGCGCACAAAAATATAAATAAAAACGCGATTGGAAAAGAAGGGTGCGTATTATAATTATTATTATTAAAATGAGCCATAGTCGAGATTTAAGGCCATTACCTGTTAATAATAAGAGCCTGCTCCTCTATTAAATTCCCCTCTCCGATAACGATGGGCCCTGATTCTGCAATGATCCTGGCTTTGGGATGGACTACAGTTCTCGCACCTGTACAGATGTTAAAGCAGGATTTAGCATTGAGAATGTGCATGGACTTTATAGTGAAAATAAAATAAAAAGCCTCACCAATGGTCACGTCTCCTTTTATTTCGCTTTCTACGCAAACCACGGCACCAGGTGAGATTTTGGCACTAGAGGAAAGCAGAAGAGTCATTTAAAAGCAAATAAAATGAACACAAATATCAGAATTACCGTGTAGCCCAAACCCAAAGCCTTAATTCGGAACAACCCTGATAGTCCAGGTCTAAACGCGGTGCTTTATTTTCATCCCATAGTCTACGCTATAATAAAAGAAACGTTTACTGACCTTTTCTGTGCCATATTTTGCTTACTGGCGTCTGACATCGTAAATAAAAGGAAGAGTGTGTCGATAATTGACTATTTTTCCTTGATCCTCCTCAGAGCGCAGAGATTTGGATGGAAAATATGAGGGTGTTTGCTGCCATCTTCTGGAAATGACTGAAAATGAGCGACATATGTGAGGAAATTTAGGTTAGGATGTTATTTTAATTTCTCAAGTAAAAGCAAATATGTGACAGAAGTAGATATAGACAAGATTAAACAAGGCTATGTTATTCTATAGGCGTGATTCTTGGTTTTAAGCATAGGGTATGTGTTAGAAATGGTCTGTTTGAGGAGACTGTCGTGTCTCCGCAGATCCTGCAGGGGGCGCACAAGAGCCTATAGATCAGAATAGACCTAATAAAACCACTTTATTTACGCCTATCAATAATGATTTATGTTAACAATTAGGTTACGTAGACAGGAATGAAATAAAATAATATAATAATAAAAAAAATAGGGTAAAAGTGGCTTAAGAGTCAAAAGAGTAAAAGAGTCAAAAATAAAATAAAATAACATAAATTAAACTACATAATAAAATAGCACATTATGTAGGCTGTTATGTATGTATGTATGTATGTATGTAAGTATGTATGTATGTATGTAGACCTATGGATTTGTATTGTATTGTGTTGTATTGTGTTGTGTTGTATTTGTATTTGTATTGTATTTATTTATTTATTTATTATTTTACCACGATTAATGCAGAAACTAAATGCATGGACTTTAGTTCTAGGCAAATCTCTAGACAAATACATGTATAATATTCCTGTCTCCTGTCAGTGGCCTTGACCTGGAGTTTCTCTGACATCGGTAGGAATGAGTTTTACTATGTCCAGCAAGACTAGTCTTTGATTATTAGGCCAATTTATTGGGAATTCTAAGTAAACCTATCCGTGCGATCATTTCAACCCACACGAAACAAGAAACAAACAACATAAGCCTACATATACAGAGGCTGTAAGTGTAGAGGCACCTTTGGTTTTATTCTGAAAAGCTGGAAGTGCGGTGCGCTTGGGTTTCTGCGCTTTGACCGTGGAGCTTTGACGCTCTTGGTTCAGTCGCATCTCGGACGGACAAAGAGCGGCAGAACGAGCAGCATCCAACCCAGCCACACTTTACCGACGAGACAGATCCGCAACACTCACATTTAAAGCTATTTGCCATGAACATTTCCGTCATTTTTCATGGATCCGAGGGCACGGAGCAGTTTTTTGGCGAGTCTAAAACATGTAGTCAACTTCGTGGAAATATGTAACAAATGAGAAGTAACATGGAGCAGTCAGCCACTCTGGACATTGAAACGCTCAAGGTGAGTTTTATAAGAAAAAGTCCAAAGAGCCGCGTTACGTTTAACCAAAAGTCCTTATTTAGATTAAAGGGGCACCGTGTAACTTTCTGGTGGCGCGACACCTGCTTGTCTCTATGAAGATGCTGCAATTACTTTGACTGGAATGTTCCACAGTATGGCATTACATGTACAGGCTATTGAAACAGTCTTACGGAGTGCAGGGTCACCTCTCCACTAAACTGACTTTCTTTATTTTGGATCCCCATTAATTATTACTGCATCGAAAACTGAGCAATATTCTTCTCAACACAGACAATTACATTAACAGGAACATTTCAGTGCTAATTTCACACATACATATGAGCATTTTGTTTGTAAAATTTAGGTTTACAGACAAACGTTGTTATTGCCTCATAATAAAACTGTTTATCCCTTTAAATTTGAATTACATACAAATTTAAATTCACAAGACTGTCTCCTGGTGATATATTTTAACAATCATGAATCTTTTTAAGTATAATTTGTTTTTTTCCCCATCCTCTTTTCTAAATTGTAATGCAAACGGAGGGAGACTGTCTAAACTGATTTCTTTAAAGTATTTTAGGTAAAAGCAGGGAGCCGTGCATCAGTGTCTGGTCCCCATGCTGACTGTGAAGGTAAACAGACAATTAAGAAAGAGAAACTGAACCCGTTTGCAGGTCATGTTTTACTGTCAGCCGCATTGTAACTTGCCCAGGTGTTGTCATTGCTTGTCTCCATAGCACACTGCGGAACATTACTGACATCTCCGTGGAGACGAGTAAGTTATGGACCCTCCACTAGAAAAGTTAAGTGCCCCTTTAAACCCACAGCGTGTAAAATCTGTAAGGTTTACTTCTGAGGCAATCCAAACGATAAATTGAAGGTGAAATGCAGCAGATGTTCAGTGGACGCCCATCACTAAACTTGGATGTGAACTGTCACCTCCAGTTTCCAGTCTGAATAATGTAGAGCCTGTTTTTCACCCGCTGAACAGAACGGCTCGGGGCATCATCCTACATGGAGGTTTTTACATATCTCTCCCTTGCACTATTTCTCATACTCTGCGCGTTCACCTATTCAACAAATGGCGTAATAATGTGAGCATATGAATATTCTGCGCGCATGGCCTCTCATTATCATTCTGGTCGAGCGCGGGAGCCGGTAACCCTTGGGTACAGTGGATCTGCAGTCAGCGCTGTGGTGTCAGGAGAGGTATTCAGTGGCCTGCCTCTCACACGCTCAGAACATCAAACAAAGAGTCACTTATACTACCCTTCGCCTTGACCCTCCGTTAGTGTGACAAACTGTCCAGTCGGGTGCGCTACCTTTTTATTCTGGTGGAGAGTCCGCCACCTTCTTCTCTCCACGGAGATGTTCTAGCTTTGCCTGGAAATTTCCACTGAATGTAAACTTATGTGTCTTGCTGCATTTATTCAGGTGTTTTTTATTGCTCGGAAATATTTGAAAAACATGAATTCTTACAGTGAGTAGGGTCCTTTCTCCATAGATACGACCTGTAACTCTTGTCTCCATGAAGATGTTATTGTTTTCCCTGTAGTATTTCACAGAATGGCATTAAACATATTTACCTCCATGGAGACAATAAGGTGATAAAGATAAAGTTAGTTGGTTAGTCAGAATATTTATTTCTAACTCGCACTTGTAATTCAATAACAACATCACAGTACAGACACAGATATGCACAGTTTGAAAAGGGGATGGATGAAGCAAAGCACCTGCTCATTTCCATGACTCTTATTGCTTTGCCCGTTCAGGGTAGTAAACTTATCTATCTTAAAGGTTGTATAGAGGGTTTTCCAAGGAAAGTGAAATACATCGACTGTTCTTTATTAAATGTTACGCAGGCATGACACCCCCACCCCTCCTCCACAGCTCCCTAAGAGGAAACGCCTCCTCCCGCCTCCTACTTACGCTAGAAATCATGATTGTTTACAGTCAGTGTGTGTTCAGAATTGACAAATTGCTGTTGAAGTTATTTAGCGACCAACATGTCATTCTTTAGAGCAGTGGTTCTTAACCTGGTTTGATCGAACCCCAGGGGTTCGGTGAGTCAATCTCAGGGGTTCGGCAGGGGTCAGACACACGTCCAGCTCATATGATTGGTGATGCCACGTCCCGTTTGGCCGTTATTGGCTGCAGGAAATTTTGTGCGCGCAATAATCTTGTGACTATCGTGATGGTGTTGTGTAATTTCTTTCTTAATATTTTCCCTTCATACTAACTATGTCGAGCAAAAAAAGAAAGTGGTCAAAAGAATATGTGCAATATGGATTCACATGTGTGCACCAATAAAATATATATACCTGTGTTTTGAATTTGAACAAAATATATTTTATTTTTCCAGTTAAGAAGGGTTCGGTGAATGCGCATATCAAACTAGTGGGGTTCAGTACCTCCAGCAAGGTTAAGAACCACTGCTTTAGACCCTTCATCTGCTTCAGTGCATGACTTTGCTGGAAGGAATCTCCAAGAATCACCTTAGTTTGGCATCACTCTCTTTTTCTTTCAGTGACCTCAAAAATGGACTTTCTGGTCGTGGTCTTGTCGGCCATTGCAACATCTTTTTACAGCAAGGAAGCTACAGTTCGAAAAAGCCGCTAAGAACCGCTGCGTTGGTTGTGTAAACAGCGTCTTGTATGTGAAATGCGTGAGAGGCGGACGTAAACCACATAATCCCAGCGCACCGGGAAGTCAATTACGCTAGAAACATAGGGAGTTTGATTGACACTCTAACAGCCAACAGGGAATGAGGCTTCGTTATCTATTGGCAAATGTTTATCTGGCCCCACCACGTCCACAGTTGATGGATTTTCATCATAATTACAGCTGCTGCATCTCTATAATGCTAGTTTTAACTTTCATTGACAACTTGAAACTAAAAAAAATCCTCCGTACAACCTTTAAATGAACAGTTTCACAGTTTTGAATGGGCTAAGGCTTTCCTCTCCAGTGATCTGACCTGGAAACATGGCCTAGTGGGGTCTCCTGCTTCTCTCCACGGCGATAGATGTGTAGAATACATCAGGAAAAGCAATAACATCCCCATGAAGACAAGCAGACAGCAAACCCTCCACCAGAAAAGTTATGTACTGCAATTGAAAATGTATATTCTGGTTTGTTTGAGAAATTTGGATTAATTCTCAGAGAAAGGCAGACTCTTATATCGCTATCACTGTGAACACTTGTCTAATTGTATTCAGTGCCATTTTTAAACTGCAATTTACTCTGCATTAGCACACTTGTAAAGAGCCCCATCCTCACAGGACTTCCAGAAAAGTCAACACTAAACAGAAGAAAAACCTAGAGGAGTTATTTGTTTTTTTGCGCTTCGTGACATTGTGTGCTCTGGTGAATGCAAATGACTGTGGTGCTGTCCAAACCACCCTGTTCACAGCATCAGCTTCGGATTAGTAAGAAAAAGTTGCCTTACTAATAAGACACACTTCTACAATACTTTATAAAGATGTGAGTCTGGTCACCATTGAATTTCTCTGAATTCAGATGGCTGTGATTAACAGTTGGATTAGCCAATAAATCACATGCATGGCTCGTCTTAATCAAAACAAATAGCAAGATAAATTGATAGAAATTCAAAAATATGGCTGCTTTTGAGGAAAAAAGGATGGAAACAATATCAGAGGTGACTGAAAAACATTGAGGAGTTCTAGATAATCAATGAGCGAATCACTAAACTCTGTTAATCTGAGGTGAGAGGAGAGGTTAATAACATGGATTGACTGTGCTCATGTGTCAAGCCTGAGTGACTGTACAGTATATTGTCCAGCACTACATGTTTTTGTCTTTTGCTGTCATGTCTGTGTTACGTTAGTGATACTGACCCCTACTCCGAGCCAAATCTGTCCACGAGAAGACGAAATAAATGAAAATCTGAACCTCAGAGAAATTGGATTTTGTTCAAAATGATACGTGACCAATGAGCTCCTTTGTTTCACCAAACTGATATTTCTCTGTATAAAAAATACTGAGCAATATTATTCTAGACATGCCAGGGAAAGTATCTGTCAACTTGTATTAGAAATTTATCTTCCTCCACGGTCGTCAACAACAAAAAGGAGACAACAAACATGAACAAAGCCAACCTTAAAGTGGCGCAAAGGTCAGGGTAGGGCTTCATGTAGCAAAACGTTATGAGGAGGAGACACTATGGAAGCTCTTTGTGAAAACTCTTTCAAACAGGCTGTGTGATGTCGAGACGCCTTTGATTGAGCAGCTGCGACCTTTGGGTAGCGTCGGCCATATTGGAGGTCTTTGATCCCCCCCAGTGTTGATGTACAGTAGGGGTTACCTTGTAGTTTGAGCTGGTGGGGGAATGTGTTATCCGCCCACATAGAAAAGGGCAAAGCACAAAGCTCAAGATGAATCCATTGACAAGCTCTGGTCACGGCTATTGTTGCTCCAGCACTGACGATTGAGCCACAGAAATTGAATTTCACATCTAAGTGTTGGGCTATTGACAGCAGCGCTGAAGCTTGATTTTCGCATCAACAAAATGTGAAATGCTCACGTCAATATAATTGTCTTGCCAAGGTTTGCTTTCAGCCTCTGTTGAATGAGCGCTTTAATGAAGAGTGTGGCACATCATTTTTCATAGGATTGAAAATAATACTTCCTTCATTCAAACTTAGATTGTGTTTATATCAGTTGGAGGTTGTACTTACAGCAGAGCCTAGGGATGGACGATATGACAAAAAAATGTATTTAAAAATAAATAATTAATTAATAAAAAAATAATAAAGCATTTTCTGTATTAATTTCCTAAACATAAAGAATGCTGACTTTTAACCAGATTCATTGAACACCAAAAATACTCTTTTTTCATCCAAAATGTGATTTCTGCTCCAAATCACATGCTTTTACTGGCTGTAGACCTCTCCATTAGACCTTAGCTGATCATTGATGATGAGTAAAAATTCAAGGAGACGTTCTTGACAATGACGATAGGACCCTGATGAATACTCGCGCAATAGGAATAGTATTCACTGTCTAGTATTTCTTGCGTTGCAGGTATATGCAGCACACGTCTTTGTGCCAAGGACACGTTATGCTCAATTATAGTTATATAGTATTGATAATATAGTGTAGAGTCCACAGTACTTGTCTATAGCCTGAAATCACCTCTATATTACATTTCATTGCACCTCAAGTGCTGTGCAGCTTATTTGCTGCTGTTTCACTATATAACAGAATTTACATAAGTTGAGGAACCCATCTTAAATTTGTTTTCCAACCCCCCACAGAGTAAAAACATCACTTTGTGACAAATTGAAAGTGCTGCACGCTAATATCTTTCAGTCTAAAGACTAATAAGTATTTTATCAAATGCAAACCAAGAAGAAAGAGTTGTAAACATCTTTAGGTTTGACTATGAGCATGTGAATACTAATGATGTGCTAAAGAGTTTCTGAGATCCAGGTACTATTTAAGCAGATTTAAATAAATTCTTTCTTTCCGTTTGATTATCGAATAGTGCAGCATTTAAGTCACCGTACCTGATTTTTACTGTCTTAAAAAGATGAAAAACAGAACTATGGTTTATTTTTAATGGTTTCCTGTGGTCCAAAGTTAGTCCTCACCTAACCTTATGTATTTTGAGCACCCTTTTTAGTAACTGTGACGAGTTTATAAGCGCTTCTCACAACTGTCAGAGACCAGTGCAGAGTCATCTGGTAATACAGCAAGTGCTCCACTGTGTTTTTAAACTCCATACATATTCAGTGGAATCATATGGATGATTTAAGCACAGAATTGTCTGTCTTTACTTTACAAAAGGTAAAAGGAAACTGTTAACTTGACATTACGAGGTTGAAGAGAACATTTTGAGCTTGGGAGATGTAGACAGACTAATAATAAAAGGTGTAAACATGAGTGAATGAAACAGAATACAACACCAGATATGTTATTGAAGAAGTAACAACATTCTAATGTGGCTTAAACCTCACAAGAGTCAATTTTGTACAATGTAGGACCTTTAAGCATTGTTCAAGAAGACAGCACAAAAGGGAGCAACAGGCCTGCTTTACTATTAATGTATTTCTTGTACACAGAGGACCATACTGACTTAAAAATATATAGTGGAGCAGCTGCACAAAGGAATGCTGTTTTAAATAGAAATTTGTTCCAAAGAGAACCAAATGGGGGAACAAGTTAGCAATGCCATCTCAAGGTAAAGAAGTGGGTCACTGCAATGCAAACTTTTCTGTTAAAGTCAGTCATCGCCTCTCCAACACTGGGGTTTAGCAGCCATTTTGTGCACTGTTTGGATAGCGGAAAGGATAGATGGTTAGTGTATACAGCTCTTATAGCAGCAGTGTTTTCTTACCTCCAGCTGAGAGGGCCTCATGGGGCTCTACTGGCAGCACTGAGCGAAAGCCAGTTAGCGCATTTTCTGATTAACATTATGGAGAATTAATATCTTCTGATTTGATCTCATTAGGCCCTTGTGGGTAGATGCAGAGCAGAGGCAGACCATGGCAGCTGTTTGATGAGAGCCCGTGTAGAATATTGGTCTAACACTAATTGATGAAGACGAGGAGGCGAGAAGGGACTGCTGGGTAATTGGCGGCTAGGAGTATGTATTGTAGTGTGCTATCTAAATAGTGGCAGTTTGGATGGACTGGATAGGAGAGGATATCACAAAGGCTTTCAGTTTTTAAATATGATAATTTTCTGCACAAATACTGCAACTGCTAGCACTGTAGTTTAGATCTGTACAAACATGTTTTGACATGTGATTCTTGTGCTAGTTAGATTTTTTTCAGTTTTTTGTCAGCTTTTCAGGAACCGTCTGAAATGTGAAGTTTGAATAGAATCATATTCTTCAAAACCCTGTACCTGTTTTTTCCATTTATTTGAGAAAAGCTCTATTGTATAAGCAGCTCTTGAGGTTAAAATATGTCCACTGTGTGTTGCCTCCTTATAATTATAAAGTGTTTTAATGCCTGTTAATCAGGAATGCACGTTAGCATGTTAGTTAGCTCTACTGTGACAGCAAAACTCCACTCTGTGAAAAGCGCTTATTACTTCAGACTGATGCAAATCACAGTAAAACACAGGTACAGCACCATTAAAACATCAATCACAAATCTAATTGCAAACTTGTCAGAATAAAAATCATAGTGAGACATTCTTCCCAAATCGTTCAGCCGCAGTAATTGGTGGCTCAGAGTATGTAGTGTGCGATCTAAATAAGGTCTGAAAAACACAAATTGACAGATCAGATCTTAAAAGGGACCAGAGTTGACTAAACTAATATAGATTTAGTGTGTGATAAGTCTATAAGAGCCCACTGGCTGCTGCCCAAACACATTTTTGTAGAGTGCCCAGGGGGAACCACTCACTGTGTAGGTGCCAGAGCTCCAATAATAGAAAGTGCATGTAATCACGACCTGTGCAGTGTGTTTTCTTTGGGTGAAAATGGGTTTTAGTTTATCTTTGGAGCTATCTGTAATCATTATAAACTGTAAGTGCACCAATAAAGAGGGTTTGGATTGGTGAAATGGATATCAAATGGATGTGAGCATGTCCATAGTGCAGAAAATAGTCTAAATTGTTTTATGAAACAGTCTAGGACAAGTATAGGACCTTTAATACCATACTGTGAAATATTACAGCTGCTTACATTGTGCACCTTTAAAATATCTGGTTAACTTCAGCTTATGCAGTGAATTCATGCAAATAAAAATCTATTGTATTGACATTTGTAATGATATGTGCATTGTAAGTTGAACTTGATTAAGGTCATGGACTTGATTAGTCGCTGTATAGAAAAGTATAGTCAACATTATTGCAGTACTTGGCATTAGAGGAATCACACACTGCAAAAAAGGCCTGTCAAAAATAAGAAACAAATACCAATTTTGAGGTAAAAATGCCCTATTTTAAGTGAAATTATCTGCCAGTGCAGTAAGAAATTTTCACTTACCAAGTTTTCTTAAAATAAGACGAAATACGAATCTCGTTCTAAGCAGAAAACACTAGTTTTAAGTATTCAAGATTTTTCACCTTATTGGTTTGAGAAGGAAGTTAAAGAGGCTTAACCTGGCTTGATTTAATATAAAAAGTGCTTAGAATAAGTTGTAATATCTAGATAAGATATATCAGAATGGAATATCTTGAAAGAAGTAAAAAAAAATAAATAAATCATCTTATTAAGTAAAAAAAAATCTTAAAATTGGTCTTTTAAGATGAATCTGCTTAATTCAAGTCAGTTTAACTATTCTGGAAAATCCTTTTTTGTAGGGCAGGGTCCCTCACGATTTGATTTGATTCTCACGATACTATATTATCACGATACATATGATAATTGATTTATTGCACTACTTAAAAAAACAAATATATTTTTTTTAACATCAGTATTTCTTTGTTAAACCAGTGCCTGTGTAAAGTCAACTTTCTCTGAACAAACATCAAAATTGTAGCACTGTCACAAAGTAAATTAATAAAATATACCAAAAATACTCAGCCCACGATAATAATACTGTTTCAACATATTTAGTATCACGCTACACTGATATTTCTATATTTTAACACACTCCTACATGGCACTGCCTTTATCATGGACAGTCAGGCTTACTGTACGAATATAGATGTTTTTGTAACGTACCTTAGACAGACGATTACTGTGTAGGTGTGAAGTGTCTAAATATAGAAAGTGCATGTAATCTTATGCAGTAGTAGGAGTAAATGCGTCGTTGGTTGGAGTAGTTTTCAGACCAGCGTGTTGGAGGCAGTGACATTTGCCTCTCTCCTACACAAACACGCCAGAACACGGGTATTTCATAAGACAGGCCTGATTAAGCAGCTCAAACTGGAGCACTTGGACCAGGATTAAAAAGCATCGCCAATGACTTCAACCAGATTTCCTCCTCAAACACTGAATCTAAACTGTTCCACTTCCTGTTGGGCTTCTTTGTTGTTTACATTGATGAAAATTTAAAGAACTTTAGGTAATAAATGGAACAAAATGTGAGTACACAGACAAGACAGATGGACAGACAGACTGCAATAAAACAATTTCCACAGAAACAAAGTCTTCTATCTCGACAAAGTTTTTGTTGTATTGTTTCATTTCTCAGAACTTGTGAGTGAAACATTAGGAATGTTTGTTATGATACATTGGAACTATAGTGATGGACTGGGCGACAGAAGTTAAATTCAGAACAATGTTTGTATATTCAGGCGTCATTGCAATCCATCAGAAAGCTGCTAAATATTTCCATTTGTGATAGAGGCTTTGCAAAGCTTATGTACTGCAAGATAACCACTAAAGTGCAGGAATGTCTCTTTTTACCCTAACAAATTATGTTTTTACAGCCTATATTTGATTTATTATAAACAACATATTATGTATTCTAGTTTTTCCTATACCCACAACAACAATTGTATATATTTCCAGCCTGTAATATTTACTATATGGGGCTGGGCAATTGGAAGTGTCTAAATCAGACATGTCCAAACTATGGCTCAGGGGCCAAATGCGGCCCTCAGACTATTTTTTTCTTTCCCCTCAGGCTTCCAGGTGAATTGGCCCATATTACCTTAAGCAGTACTTTTTTGATAAAGCCAATCAAATATTGTCATATTGTTAAATGTGTGTTCATGTCCTTTTGATGCTCTAATCATGAATGAAGGTCTGATTACTCATTCTAACCTGTTATTAAACCACATATTTGAGTTATTCTCTGTACTGATGACCTGACCCTGACCTCTGTTTTGTCTGTGTTTGTCTGTGGCCCTCGATGAAAAACATTTGAACATCCCTGGTCTAAATACAGAAAGTGCATGGAATTTTATGCAGTAGTAGGAGTAAAGGACAATGTGCAGTTACATTAAAAAGATGGCTGCACCAGATTTAGCGTAATGCTACTTTCCATCTGTAGTCCACTTTCCATCTGTAGTCCAGTAGTTTAGTTTGTAGTACTGTATTTTTCGGATTTCACACTTTTTTTCAGGGTCTGCGACTTATACTCAGGAGCAACTTATATATTACATTTTTCACACTGTGAGTCCATAGACCATATATATGAATTGTATATATGAATCAAAAATGAAAAAATAAGTCGTCATCCATTTTTTCATTTTGGTTTTAGAGACAAATAATAAAGAAAAGAGTTGTTTCTTTGTTTTCTTATTTTTGGTTTTATTTAAAAAAAACGAATGAATGAATGACACATAGATTCTTCTCTGTTGGGTTGTATTTATTACTATAACTTCTATAACTTGGCTTTCAAGATGAAATGTCGGTTCTTGATCTCTGATTTTAACAAATAAATTTCCCCCGAAAAGTGCGACTTACAGTCCAGTGCAGCTTATACGTGTTTTTTCCTTCATTATGCATTTATGGCTGGTGCGACTTATACTCCGGTGCGATTTATAGTCCAAAAAATACGGTAATTTTCAAAGCAGCGTGTTGGAGGTAGTGACACTTACCTCGCTCCTATCTTAAAAATATGAATCACTATTACATGATTATTTTCTCTTTTCAAAAACATAAACGAAGTAAACAAAAACAAGACAGACTTTTAATTGAGGAAAATCAAATTTCTGCCTCCCAACGTTTGAACTGCTCTAAACCACATACTTTTACTGACAGAAGATTGGCTGTAGGCTTCTCGTTTAAAATCAGCCAAGCAAATAATTGACGATTAGATGTGACTGAACCTCAATCTTGATTAAAATGTGATTAATGTCCCAGCTTTATAGTCATGAGTCCATAAGTCTTTCTAAACTTTTACTCTGAACGCCCCTTTTCTTGCCTTAAAGGTGCACTATGTAACTTCTTGGTTGGGGGTCCGTCGCCTGCTTGTTTTTATGGATATGTCACTGCTCTGCTGGGAATATTTCACATTATGACGTTAAACAGCTCCAATTTACATTTATTCAGTTACAGGTGGTTTTATAGCTCACAAATACATAAAAAGGCAGGTTGCCTTGCCACAGATCTGACCTGTAACTTGATCCGGTTTGGTCTCCATGAAGATACAAAAGCTTAATATTATACTGTGAAGCATTCCAGACAACATCTCCATGAAAAAAAGGATTTGACAGGCCCTCCACCAGCGAAATTACACAATGCACCTTTAACAAACTTCCCAACGCACCAACACCAACAAGTAGAAATGAGAGAGGACAGAAACGAATGATCTAAAAGACTGTTTTTGTTTGGGTGAAAAATGAGCTTTGTAAGTAACAGAGAGTGTTGCGAAAGTGAAAGTGGTCCGTGATTTGTCCACCCGCCTCCACCTTTGCCATGTTTAAACAACACATCGACAAAACATCACATACAATGCACTCGTCCATCCTCCAGGCTAATATATATGCATTAAAAACTCTGCCAGGGAATCACAGCATCCATTGGAAACTGTGGGTTGCCATAGAAATTACAAGTGCTGACGTTTCCCTTGGCAACAGTGAATTTAAAATAGACTTAAATCCGTGTCCATATCGGGCATCGCTTTAGGCAAAAGTCAGTTTTAGGGCATCATATGTATTGACTGGTGTGTTTAACGTTTTCTGGATGAAGTTGGATTTGATTTGTTGCTATGTGGACTGCGGAGTATTATAGTGTTTGCAGCTTTGAATATACTCATACTCAGTCAAAAATATTGACCTTCTCTTGCGATGTTTTTCTCTTTGTTTACTAGTTTTACATAATAGATGCATACACAACACGTTAAATATACATGAAGTAAAGAATTATGTAGGAAAGAAAAAACATTAAAGCGAAACCTGATTTTTTTTCTCCATGTGTTTGAGCAAAATGTGTCTTGCTGCAGTACAGATATATGGTATAAGCAGCTCGTGAAGTCAAAATAAGTGGCTGTGTTTATTGTTCGATAATCAGGAAGTGCGATTTAGCATGCTAGTGGTTGTTAGCTTTACCGTGACTAAATAAATAGCTTGAAATGCATAAAGTAAGAGAGGAATAATTGGACCACCGATTTCAGATTCCTCAAAGTAGAAACCTTTTGCTTTGTTGACAGCGCTGCAAAGTCTTAAATCTAAAATGTAAACATATTATTGAGTTACTTCGCACTTTCTTGTTTACTTCTTTCCATTTGTGTTGATCCACAGTCGTTATGAGGTTTTAATGATAATTTAAAAAAACATTATGTCAAAGCTTTTGCCTGGTAGTGTATTAGAGCTGAGCGGCTTGGAAAAAATATCATTATTTTTTGCCATTTTTCTAAACAGATTCAGATGAATGACAAAAGGGACTGAAATATGAGCTGAGAAACTAACACAAGAGTCACATTTTAGAACCTGTTAGTACAGATTGAATCTCAGCATATCGCTTAGGATATTTTGCTGTTTGTGGAGGGGACATATGGTACTATAAATGTTGGAGTTTTTGTGATTTACTAATTACGTCCATTCAAATTGTGATTTCTATTTGATTGTGATTCATCTTGCAGTCCTATAGCGTATATTGGAAAACGTACAATAATATTCGTGAGGAAGTTTGGTTTCTATCACACTTTTTTTTTTTAAATCCAGCTACCAATGACTTAGTGCACAGACTGGACTTGGTTTTCTTCTGGTTCAGGGTTAAACATTCAGTCGATTTAACTGCAAAGGACTTTGGGTCAAAATTTAAAAGTATCTGATAAAAAAATATTGGATTATCTGTCATTGTACTGATCTCCTGTAGTTAGACTTAGAGTTGTATCATGTTTTTTCTTCTGTTTTGAGAAATTTCAGTGTTTGACCCACCCTGTGTGGGTCAAACAACAACAACAACTTATGTAACACAAAATATCCTTTACAAAATTGATACTTAACTGAACTGAGCTTTTAATAACACGATTTATGACTTCAGCTGCAACCTTGAGACGGCCTTATTGTGTGTCATTGCAGATGGTATAAGCAACGTCAAAATGACAATAACACATTTGGATGATATATTGGTCCAGAAAATATCAAAATAAATAATAATATTGAATCTCATATGACTGACAAGATAATACTGGAGAATCCCGCTCTTCAGCAGTGATCAGAGAATAGTCATAGCTACTTATTTCAGTATACAGTGCAAATCTTACCAAACTACCAAAGAATTTCTAAACTAGTGCATTGTAAGAATGTTCCGATCATTTTTTTTTGGCCCCGAGTCCTGAGTCATTTGAATATCTGCTGATACCGAGTCCGATACTTCTATAAAACATTATGAAAAGAACTAAGCAAAGAATAAGATCCAGGATGTCCCTTATTTTAGTTTAACATGTAACAAACTGAAATAGTTTTTAAAAAGTGTAATAGTGTTTATTATATTGTAAAAAATACAGACAAAGCCTTATTGAAAGTGCAACTTTTCACATCAGAGTAAAGGAACAAGGGTTGACCATGTTAGTCCTGGTTTAATACTGGTTTTAGCTCTGGTTTGTTGTCACAATACTAAAATTTCACTGAATTTTGATACTAAGGACACAGAATCAGAAGGGTTTTATTGCCATATGAGTGAACAGGTTCACAACATTAGGAAATTGCTGCGGTATTTGGAGATGCAGTACTTGGAGTGGAATGTAGACAAAATAGACATTATAAAGCCATTCAGGAAAGGTTCATTTCTGTCCTGTGAATGTGACTTTTTTAGTATCGGTACTTGCTCTAATGAGTATCTAGTTTCAATGCTAGATTCATGATTCTCTATACCTTTTTTGCACCCTACTAGTGTAAAGAAGGTACATGCGATTTTGAACCCCCATAATATTGTTTCATCTACAACGTCGTCCGTCCCTTTCGTCTTCTTTCGCTTTATCCGGCTGGGTCGCGGGGGCAGCTCTTCCTGACCCCTATGAACCCCTCTGTGAGTGGTGAGCCCACAGGACGGTGGACGTCATGGTCCTTGATGTTAGTTCATGGAGGTGCTACATGTTTTGAAAATGCAAACTCCACACAGAAAGACCCACGAGACCCAGGGATCAACCTTCTTGCTGTGAGGCCACCGTGTCGCATCTACAACTTATTGAACGATAAACAAGCAAATGGTAAAATGATATAATTGCAGCACAAAATGTTAATATTGTTCGTTGTCTAGTTGTTTGTTTCTTATCACATTTTTACCACAGCATAACACGTGGGTTTTTGATAGAAGTTTTACGGTTATGAAGAGTTGCGCAGGGCTTGTGTGACCCTGCTCTGACAGTTATACTCTGCCTCTGTGTAAGCACCTCTCATAAGGCTCTTGTCCCTCAGTCGCATCGCTGGGTAAATTGGACGCGCTGACATTTCTAGGCCAGCTGCACAGGTCATTTGTATCTACTGCAAAGTCACAGCTTCCGTCGGCGAGGCATCTGACACTTTTTGGAAGACGTGACCCAATGTATTCGTCCAAGGAAACAATCGCTTAAGGAGGAGATGGAGTTGTACTGTGGCGGAGAAGAGGAGAGAGTGATAGGAGTTGCAAACATGACATTTCAGATGGTTTATAGAGAAATAAAGATGTTTGTGAAATTCTTCACAGATATAAACCAAAAATATCTACTTAGGCATTTAATAATTCAGGTTTTACCGATTATTCATGTTCTCAAAATCATAGAAAGCAAGGTTCAGGATTTCTCTATGGGCAATTCACATTTTTTTTCTCCAGTACTTTTCTAGTGGAGCTACTTTGCTTCATATGTTTCACAGTGCGGCATTAAATGTATTATTTTTCTCCATGGAGACACCATCAGAACAGGTTAGAGGTCAGATATGTGTAGAGGTGACCTAGCTCCGCAACAAAAACACCTGCAATGAAACTTTAATGCCATATTGTGAAACATTCCAGGCAAAGCAGAAGCATCTCCATGCAAATAAGCAGGTGTTGGACCTTCATTAGAAAAGTTGCATAGAAGTCAGTGCATTTGTGTTATTATTTTTGTCACTGAATCCACAAACAGCATTCACTTACTTATCTTACTTATCTTACTTTAATTAACCATGCGTATTTGATGTCCTAAAAACGTCTATTTGAATCAGAAATTGAGTGTTTTTGAACATAGTTTATTAAAAAAAAAACAGACTGTGCTCCTACGAGAAAAAAACATGACTCAAAAACACTGCTGCTCTGAATGGAAAATGGAAATCTGTTATAGATTTATAGATATAAAAATGTCATGTTCTTTTAAAGAAGACAGTGTCAATGTAATGTTCAATTATTTACAAACGTACAAAGGTTCTGTAGTGGTTTGAGATTCTGTAGAAAGTCTTCTGGTTGGATAAATAGTGTTTGGTGTTTGTATGCATTGTCTGAGCTCACACGTACATCTGCGTCACACTTTGGATTTATTTCTCCAAATCTTTGCAGACACTGAATCCACAATGGCTGAGCGCGATGATGTGTCCTGGGTGGTAAGGAGAGGAAAGCGAGGAGATTACTGCTGTACACGAGGCTTTTAGCTCAAGTTTCAGAACTGTAAAGCCTGCAAGATATACAAGAAATCCTGATTTGAATAGTCACAATCACAAAATTGCTACGGCTTATTGAAGTAACATAATTTCCAACAAGAAAATGTAGCTTGGACCTCTACAAACATGGTCCGATATGCATGGGATTATTGTATTAGTTTAGGAAATCTAGCGCCTATTTGTCTACATGGATTTGTTGTTGGTTTGTCAGTATTTCACTTCTGACAGAAAGTGTAATACATAATGTGTACACACTGCTCTGTCCTGCATTCCTTTAAATATAAGTGTTTTTACTGGTCAAAAATACCTTGACGTACGTTCTTACTGTGAGCAGGGATGTCACGCCTGGTTGCATCACCTGTTTGTCTCCACAGAGATAAATAAATATGGATGCACCGATACAATATTGGTATCAAATATCAGATACCAGTTCCAAGATCTTGGTTGAGTCGATATTTCATTTTGGTTTGTGAGCTGGTGTAGTAAGACAACTCAAAGGGGAACTCCGGCACGTTTGAAGCTAAAGTCCATTGCTAGAGGTGGTCGAATTCTGTCAGAAGCCAAAAATCATAGCCGCTCGCTGCCGCTGGAGTCTGGATTTTTGGGCTTTCGCAATGCGCAGTGGGAAATCGACAAAGGTAAGGCTAAGGCTGCTTATAAAGTTGTTTTATAATGTTTCCAGACACTAATGAGTGAGCCAGGCAGAGCGTTTTGTTTGTTAGACTCGTGGCTGTTGTAAGATGGGTTAGAAAGTGGCATTAAGCCTCTTCTGTGCAAATTGGCGTTTTATGTGGAAGCTAAGAACTTGCCCCCATCACTACACTAGTTTGTTGCCTTGACAGACTCACTACCACAGCGAGATCTCCGCCAAGGAAACACTGATCTGTGCCGTTTTTTGGCTTCTGACAGTATTCGACCACCTCTAGCAACGGACTTTAGCTTCAAACGTGCTGGAGTTCCCCTTTAATGGCTGATGTTGGCCAAAAGCACCTCATATAAATTAACTTACGCTGTTCTATAGTTACTTTCAAAACCATTTTGTGTAATATATTTATTTAACCATGCACCATTTGTGTTTAAAGAAAATAAATAATATGTTCAGTCCCTGGCCTGGTATCAGCTGATACTGGTTATCGGCAGACACCTAGAGCCACAGTATCAACATCGGTTTCAGAACAGAAAAAGCTGGATTAGGGCATAATTATAATTAAGTATAAATAAGTATAATGTTTTCATACTTTGCTACATTCTTGGAAAAGCAACTACATCTCAAGACAAGCACCTTTTACTAGAAAAGTAACATAGTGCAGTTTTAACCCTGATACCCTACTATTAAAGCATAAGCCTAACCTAATTGCAATGCTTGTCAGGAAAAATTGCAATTAGAAATCCACCCCAAAACACAGGTCAACCCGTTTAGACCTCTACTGAAAAGTAATTAGCCACAGCAGATCCAAAGTCTCTGCTCACGCGGACAAAGATAGCGGCTAACGATAAGTGCCATCAGTGTCGTATGCTAAAGAGTATGAATAAGGCATGTGGTCTCAGACTTGACTAATGCGCGGTGTTTACTCTTTGTTTCTCCACAGGGAAAGCCAAGCACAGGTGTGGCCATTGCCTATGCGTGTGTTGTGCAATTAAAGGGTTTTAATAAGCAGCGCTCCCAGGGAAATCA
The DNA here is from genome assembly GCA_030686955.1 of Odontamblyopus rebecca. Taxonomy (NCBI): domain Eukaryota; kingdom Metazoa; phylum Chordata; class Actinopteri; order Gobiiformes; family Gobiidae; genus Odontamblyopus; species Odontamblyopus rebecca. Next base: position 12,349,769 of record CM060672.1, on the reverse strand, counting down.
GGAGAAAGTTATCCACCTCTTTGACGTTATATGATTCTGCATTAGTGTGGGATATAATGATGGTATCTGGACTTAAAGGTACACCGTGTAACTTTTCTGATGGATGTTTTATGGCCTGCTTATCACTACAGAGATGTATTTGCTTTGCCTAGAATTATGCATTAGATTTGCTTATCTCTAGCAGGTGAACAGGTCAAGTTAGAGGTCAGATCTGTGGAGAGGTGACCCTACTCGTGGTCAGAATGTGGGTTTTTAAGGTATATTTTGACACGACACCTGTAATGGAATAAATAAAAGACTGATAAGTTTAATACTGTAGAACATTCCAGATAAAGTAATCATCAGCATCAGAAGCCAGTGGTGTACCCTCTAGCAGAAAGGTTACACAGTGCACATTTAAAGTTTGATGGTTGATGGTTGAAGTTTATTTGTATAGCACAATTTGTACGCAAAGTAATTCAAAGCGCTTTACAGAATAAAAAATACATTAAAATCACAATGCAAACAAATCAAAACATAAATAATCACCATAAAATTAAAAAGAGAGAGAAAACATTAAATTAGAGAGAAGAGAAGAGTGTGGAATGAAGAATGAAAACCTTTCTGTCACCTGCAGCTTAACAGAACTGTTTCGAGCCTGGATTTAAACAGAGTCAAAGTAGAGTCTGTCTCACATGTTCAGGGAGACTGTTCCAGGTTTTAGCTGCATGAGTCTGAAACAGTGACTCCTCGTGTTTAGTCCTGATGGTTGAACACAGAAGAAGAGAAGTATTGGGATGAACAGACCAGGGGTCGGCCACCCGCGGCTCCAGAGCCACATGTGGCTCTTTCACCCCTGTGACTTTGGAAAATAAATAATGATTATATTTAATTACAATGTATTTTTATTTTAGTTTGTTTGTTTTTAAATGTTAAAAATAAACACATTAATAATAAATAAATACATTTGTAGATAATGATAATCTTGTAACATTAAAATAAAACGTTTTTTAATATTTTTGTCACTCAAAATATACATCAAAGCCGCCGATGTGTGACACCCTGCACAGATCTGGCAGCCTGGACTTACCGGAATCTACTCCAGCAGCAGATTTATTGAGCTTTTTGACCCCTGGTAGGTAAATGATGGATAAATCCAAGAAAAGAAAAGTTTCTGAAGAAAACAGAACATTTAATGCTACATGGGCAGATTCTTTTGCTTTCACGGCTGATGAGACTGGGACACTTGATAAAATGATGACGGAACACAGAAGCAGACGGCGTTTTTGGTTCGCTGCAGGTGGATAATTTAGTTTGGAATTTTTATTTCCTACAAGGACTCAAATAGACATTGAATATTTCATTTGAAAGTAAGCATCAACCAAGTATCAGAAATAAACTGTGTTCTCTGTAACATTTCACAGATTTCATAAGTGCAACACACTATCGTCTTTTATACAGAGCACACAGGTAAAAAAAAAAAGATATGCAGTGTTATCCTCATTTTAGATGTTAAAAGGGTTTTGTGGCTCCGGCTGTTTTCTTTTCGAGGTGCTCCAAATGCCTCTTTGAGTATTTAAGGTTGCCGACACCTGGAGTAGACCAATTGCCCAGTGGCGCAGTGGCACGGATGCTGTGATGTGGGCCGCTGCCAGAGATGGTTGGACGCTAACTTTAACTTAAAAGCCATATTTATAATGGAACATTTCATTCCTGCTCTGATGCACGCTCAAACTGTGTGAATATAGACCATAATGTGAACGTTATATTGGCAGACCTCAAAACAAGTTTATTCCTCACTTTATGTTTTGTATCTATTTCTTTACGAGTATAAGTTTTGGAAAAGTTTCACGTCTTGTATTAAATGAAATAAAGTTACGTCCCGTTTCATTTCAAACATAAAATAGGCTCTTGTTGTAATACACCAAATATCTTTCCCTGTACTTATTTGCCCTCTCTTGTTTATATGATCTTCCTGTCCTATCAGACTTACTTTGATACTTTGCAGCTGATGTCGTCAACATTACTGTGTGATGCTAACTGTAAGCACTACTCTGTCTGAGGCTTTGTTAGACTTTAATCTGAGCTTTATTTGAACACAGTCTGACCATAAAGAACTGTTATGACGCAGCTCTCTTAGGGACAGGGGAAGAAACAAGAATCAAGATGTAAAATGATAAAACTTAAATTGTAATTTATTTAAAAGAAATGTAAAGGTAAAACTAACAAAAGGGTAGGGAAATGTGTAAACAAAAAGGGACAGAATTGAGCTGTACAAATTATTTTAACCCAGAAACAACAGAACAAGTCTCTTCAAAGTCGCAAAGGACTACTAGTGTCTCAATTACCAGCTTGAAGTGAATCCACCAAACACCAAAGAGGTTTGCTGGACTGAGGCACAAACAGGGATCAGCTGCAGAGATGTAAACATACAGTATATGGCTACAGGAGACCTGCATCAAACTCAAACCTACACAAAAACTATGTCAATCGTCTGTGCTTCATTTGTGCTGTTTTGTGCTGCAATAAGTTTCATTTGTGCTCCTTTAGTTTTTGAGAAATTATCGATGACGTCATATAATGACCTTAGAAATAATAATTAATAATTTTAGAAATAAACTCGCACAAATTAAAATTGTCACAGCACAAAACAGCACAAATGAAATATAAACGTTTCCTATAATTTTCTGCATGTTTTGAGCCTATTTCACATTTTGAGGGGCTGGATGACGTCATCAACCGAAAATAAAACTGCAAATATCTTAAGAACCGTAATAGCACAAACGAAACTTTTTACAGCACAAACGAAACACAAATGATTCACACCATTTTGGACATTTTAGTGCATTTTGAAGCTTCCTGAGGGGCTGACCCCAGTTTGACCTATAAAAGAATAGTTAATTTCTCAAAAACTAAAGCAGCACAAATTAAACTTTTTGCAGCACAAAAGAAGCACAAACGATTGACATAGTTTTTGTGTAGGTTTGAGTTTGATGGGGCCAACTTCACAGAGGTCTACAGGAAGAGCTGATTTACTTGGAGCTAGAATACGTGAGCTGAAGTGTGACGTTAAACAAGTCTCTCACAAGCTAACTAACATTAGCCAACACTTTTTCAGTTTGTCAGTCTCACGTTTTTGCTAAAAATCAAACATCAAAACAGCAGTGAACGCTCGTGTAATCACAGGCTCCTGAAAATGTGTGCTTTAAATCCATTTTGTCTTTTTATGGAGTTTTCAGACCGTTTCATATGTTTTTTGACAGCGTTCACTAATGCGTGCACTGTGTCGCCATGGTAACCGGAGAAAATTCCACCATATAACACATGTAGAACACCCCCAGCATGGCACGATGTCAGCTCAGGTATCAATGGGAAGTGTAAGGGATGAATCTACAGTAGTTTACTGCACGGTGAAGGTTGACAGGCATAAATATTATAGAGGAGGGCGCTGGAGGGGAGCCGTAAACAGGAAGCTGTCACTCCGGGTGTCACTGTATAAGAATGCAGGGCGCAAAATGTCAACAAGTAATTAACAGCGAAAACTGCTGTGCCCTGTGATTAAAACTCAACAAATCATTTTATACAAAGGTACACGCACAAATGTCAAAGCTTGAGGCAGAGAATAAACAAAGCTGCCGGTTATAATGGAAAGTAAATATGTGTTCAGGAGCCACTTACTGTTGTGTCTTCATAAGGATGAGTTAGAAACAGGATTACAATATCATATTTTAGCGTACGACTATAGGAAGAAGAAAGCTCAATATTGTACAATTATTCATCGTTATTGACTTCAAACGAGAGCAAACGACAGTGCAATCCTTAAATCTCTTTTATACTGTGCAACCAGCTTTATAAATCTTCTGAATGATAAAGTTCTGGCTAAAACTAACAGTTATTTAGTATTTAGTATTTTTAGTAGTTGACCGGACAGCAATAATTTTTTCTTTTGCTCATATAGATTTTCTGAATACAACATGTAAGATTATGGTACAAAAATATATAGAGGGATGAAGTGTATATGTATTTACTTAAATGTAATAATGTTGCTATCTATAAATCGTCTTTTGGCGTGTGTTTTAGAATCTGGGTTAGGGTAAATTTTCCATTATTTCTTTCCTTAGATTTTTCGGAATATAATCCAAATATTAAGAGTTCAACGGCACCACAGAGGCAGCTATGTGGTTACTAATATCTATTTAAATAAAATTATAGGTCTTGTGGTCATTCATTAACACATAGCTGATTATCCCAGAGTTTTCAGACTTTTAATATAATTTTTTTTTACGAAAAATCTATGAGAAAATGAATGGGAAATTTCTGGAACTGGTCTTTGTTGAGCTCTATCGTCCATATAACGATAACTGCACTTAATGTGACATAAATAGATAAGAATGAATTAATCCTTTGTTCAATATTAAGGCTAATTAAAGTCTAGTTATTATACAGTGTTAATTTTTTTCAATATAGCAACTTGAGTAATCAGAGGATAATCTTGATCCCTACTTGATTCTAGATCTTGACTGATGAGCCCGTGTCTGCAGCGAAATGAAACATACCACCTTTTGTTTAGTGGGTGTGGTGATATCTCTCACTTAATAAAATAACATCACCCAAACGCCCTTGTCTTTAAACACGCTGCGTGATGGATTACTCCGCTCCGGCTTCTGTTCACCACATAGCCAGATATGGAATCATGAAAGCAAAGTATGAACGCACCAACTCAAGACCTTATTTGTGCCTATGTGTGGTTAAGATATTACTATAACCTGTTTAAATTCACTCAAACACTGCATTTGGGGAGCTTGTCCTGCTGTAGACTTGATTTGTTTCAGTTCTAGTCCTGGATCTGCACCAGGTCCCAGTCTTGTGTGGTGTGGGCTATGCAAAATCACCTCATGTTATAGCGTTCCTTGAATAAACACATGCCTGAAGCGGTTTTACCTGTCAGCTATGCATGTTTGCGTAATCGATTTCTCCCAAGCTCAAAGTCTTGCAGCTAACCCTTTACGGTGAGCTGCAAGACTTTGTCCAGTGCTCAGTTCTCCACAACTAATGAAAACCAAAACACAAGACTGCACAGAACAACTTGACAAATCTGATGTGATGTGCAGTAGTTTCATTAGCAGGACGAACAGTGATTGTTGTGACAGCTCTGCAGAGGGAGTGAAGAAGGTTCAGAGCTTATAAAACTGAAAATGAAACGAATAAAACATGTTTTTACTTTGTTTTCGGCTAAAATATAATTTTCTTTACAGTAAAAGGTAACATGGTAATATAAATATGTTACATGTTAGCCTATAGAAGTAAAATATCGCCTCTTTAAGCAATAGAATCGTCATAGCAACTCTAGCTCTCATTTGTATCTATGTCTTAGAGATATACTGTACATATACATATATAAATATACGTATAATCTGTGTATATGAACAAATGTTCATGTGTTGATATGTGTATGTATGAACACAGACTTAGTCTTCTGTTGTGGCGACTAGGTCCACTTACAAATTTGATAACTTTATATATTCAGGAAATTAATACTGAATGCAAATAAGGAAAACAATTATGATTTGAGTATATATTTCCCAGTTCTACCTATATTTAATCTCCCCTCCGTGCCTCAGCCTAGAGCCTTTTCGGTGGCATTCAGGAGGTAATATCCGACTGACAGCGCTGTGTTTGCTTTGCAGATTACCCAAGAGCACTACATCCTGGCATCGCAGTCTCTCCACCTGCCCCGGCCTGGCTGTGAGGGGAACAGTTGTGATGGGGGCAGTTCGGGTGTGGTGTATGGCTGGAGGAAGAGAGGGCTTTACTTTTTCCTGCTCCTCCTCCTCGTCACTATGATCGTCAATCTGGCTCTCACCGTGTGGATCCTCAAGGTCATGAACTTCTCTGTGGTGAGTGCAAAGAAAGAACTAATAGATCACTTCTTTTTGCAAGTGAAGCGTGCCAAGGTCTTTAAAGGAGCCCTACGTAACTTTATTGCTGTGGCTGGAATGTTCTGTAACAGGGCATTAAGTCTATCTAGGCCTGGGCAAAAAATCGATTTAAAATAAAAACCGAGTTGGCAAGTCATATCGATTTGTTTTTTTTCAGAAAATCAATATTTAAGATTTTTTTTATACAGCGCGTACATTTTGCATTTGCCAAGACTTCCTCTAGGCTTTCCGTAGTCACTTCCTGCAGTGCGCCTCTCACAATTTCCCCCAAGAACGGCACAGGCAAAAACAAATCTCTGTCACAGAAAGAACGCTCATATAATCCACTGAGTCGTGTCCTTTAGTCCGACAGATGCTGACCACATCAGCGCACAAATAAAGAGCTGCTTTTTTTCAGCATTTACAGTTTATGCAAATGAGCCATGTGGTTTTAAGTTTAGTTTCTGTAAAACGTAAACAAATGGGCCAAAGCTGCATTAAACACATTATAATCTCACACGGGCTGATGTGGCTCTATAGTGGTCATGGTTTATATGTTGTAATGTTGAGTTTATTTATGCAGATTAGTAATAGTAATAATAATGATGACAATTTTAATATAAAAACATTAATGATTAATCGATAATCGTTTATTCTCCCGGCGATTGATTAAGAAAATTTAACCAAATGCCCATCCCTACTGTGGACCATATGAAATGTTTCCAATTTATTCGGTGGAGAAGAGAGGTTTTCACAACATGGTGAAAGCTCTGGATGCTCGAATCATGAATTGAGTTTTTTATTAAAAAATCTAAGAGTTTTTTGGGGGGAATGGCTCAGCTTTAAGTCTATCTAAATGAAAATGGAAGGTGATGTTTACTGGTCAGACTGGTGAATAGGCGACCACTTTTACAGTAAAAATACATGTTTTTCATGGTATTTTAAAAACAAAACTAACCGTATATTTGTAATGCGTTTTTACTGAACATGGCATTTTGAATTGGGTGAGACATTTCTTCCTCTATGTATAAATGTGTTGTGTGCAGTAAAAGAGTGAAGCATTATTATAAAAGGCTCTATTATGTATTTAGCATAAATCTTAATCTTATATTATTGTACAAGACTTGGTTGTACATATATCAGACTCACTGGGAGAGACAAAAAGACAAAGAACCCCGTAGAGGCTCATCATTTTGGAATTAGAATATTTTGTCTGAAGAGAAATTATGACATTACAATTATAAGTTTCAGACTATTATTACATTATGGTATTGTAGTATAACTGCAGTCCCTACCCTGTAATCACGCAGTGGGGAGTCCTGCTTTAATTTCACTCTTACTTTGAATTGCCAATTTCATTTAGTTTTGCTGGATTTGTGCACTGGAATGAAAAAATATGTGGGATGTTTTAATAGGATTTTTTTTATTCATGAAAGGCGTATAGGCAGCACTGGGCTGCACGGGTAAACAAAGTGAACAAACACCATAAAAAAACAGAAAAATCACATCAGCAATTTTAATAAACCCAAAAAAGCAAAGGCAGAAAATGGCTTTGAACCAAAGCTTTCAACAAAGTGACAAGTTCAAACAAATAGATTGCCTTTTTAGCATTCTCATAACTTATTTGATAATTATTTTTGTCAGTTCAAGTACATTTCTGAAAGCAATTAAAATAACTTTGCCCTCATGAAGACTTGAATTGAAACGCGTTGGTGTATGTAAAGCATACTTCAAAAACTGTGATTTTTTGCCTATTGAGCAATTAAAATAAAATGGAAAAAAGCTATGGAGAGATACACAGAAACATCAGACATTTCATGCATATTTTGAGGTACATTTATAATACATATAATTTTTATTTTAATTAATTAATAAAATGTATAAGTAGAAGTACAAAATCCTTTCAACAACTTACAATAACATTATTCACACATATTAAAATTTGAACACAAAACTTTCACATTTACTTCTATTATTAAGGGTTTTTGTGCCATGTTATTGCACCATTCAGGATCAATTATACAGTTTATGTTCCATTAGTGTTGTTAAATGTGGTATTTTGCAGTTGAAAAAAATGAAATGAATGGTTAACTTTATCTGTCTGAAATGTGAATCGTCACTTGTGTAATGTGCGTTATGTAGGTCAAGTGTTTTCTTAATCTCAGCCAAAATTGGTTGACCTTAATACAAACGCACAAGGCGTGAAGTGCACAGTGTAGCCAAACATTTCACTCACTGCACTCTTTCGCTTTTTCTCTCTTTCTGTATCTCTCTGTCTCTCCTCCACCTCTCTGTCTCCTTTTCTCCCTCTCTTTTGATGTCTCTCTTTCTTTCTTTCTTTCTTTCTTTGTCTCTCTCTATCTCTTTGTCTTTATCTCTCTGTCTCTTTTGTTTCTCTTTTTCTCTCTCTTTTTGTCTGTATCTCTGTTGCTTTTCCCTCCCCCTCTGTCTCCTTCTCTCCCTCTCTTTCTATCTCTCTCTTTCTTTCTTTCTCTCTCTCTCTTTCTGTCTGTATCTCTTTGTCTCTCTCCTCCCCCTCTCTCTCTGACTCTTTCTTTCTTTCTCTCTCGCTGCTCCACATCTCTCTCATTCTCCCCCTCTCTCTCTGTCTCTCTTTCTTTCTCTCTCTCTCTCTGCCTATATCTCCCTGTATTCTCTCCTCCCCCTCTTGTTTCCTTCTCTCCTTCTCTTTCCATGTCTCTCCCCCCCCTCTCTCTCTCTCTTTCTCTCTCTGTCTGTATCTCTCTGTCTCTCCTCCCTCTCTCTGTCTCTCTCTTACATTCCCTTTTTCTTTCGCTCTCTTTCTGTCTGTATCTCTCTCTCTCTCCTCCCTCTCTTGTCTCCATCTCTCCTTCTCTCTCTGTCTCTTTTTTCTCTCTTTCTGTCTGTATCTGTCTCTCTCTCCTCCCCCTCTCTGTCTCCTTCTCTACCTCTCTCTGTCTCTTTCTCTCTCTGTCCCTCTCTATCTCTTTGTTTGTGTCTCTCTGTCTCGCTCTTTCTTTCTTTCTGTCTCTTTCTGTCTGGATCTCTCTGTCTCTTTCTCTGTCCACCCGTCTCTCTGTGTCTTTTTTTCTCTCTCTTTTCTGTATCTCTCTCTCTCTCTGCCCTCCCTTCGCTCTGTCTCTCTCTTTTTCTGTCTGTATCTTTCTGTCTCTCCTCCCCCTCTCTCCCCCTCTCTCTCTCTGTCTTTCTCTTTCTTTCTTTCTTTCTTTCTTTCTTTCTTTCTTTCTTTCTTTCTATCTCTTTCTGTCTGTATCTTTCTGTCTCTCCTCCCCCTCTCTCCCCCTCTCTCTCTTTCTCTTTCTATCTGCATCACTGTCTCCTTCTCTCCCTCTCTCTCCTTGTCTCCTGTCTATTTCTTTCCTTCCTTCTCTCTCTCTCTCTATCTCTTTGTGTCTCTGACTCTGTCTCTCTTACACCCCCCTCCCTTTCTCTATTTCTCTTTCTCCCTCTGTCTCTCTCCCTCTTTCAGCCTGTCCATCTCCCTTGCTCTACCCCCCTGCCTCTGTCTTTATCTCTGTCTATTTCCTTTTCTGTCTGTCTATCTCTCTCTCTATCTCTTTCCCTCTCTCTGTGTGTCTCTTTCTTTCCTTCTCCCTCTCAGCTCGGATAAAGAATTAGGGAAAACTAGTGCGCCGCCATGACACCCAAAGTCTTTATCTATAGCGAAGGAGAGTCTCCGTGACATATTCCACAACAATACACACAGTTTAGCACTTTGTCAACAAACTGGGGCTGGCAGCTCCCCCCTCCGCCTGACGAATGTGTCCCCGGACTCTTGCTATCGCTCCTCTGCTCTCTGGGATCCATCAGTCTGTGTCAGGAGTAAAGATGCTATCAGTGCCTCTGGTGTTGTGCCACAAAATGTACCCCGTTATTCTGTGTCTCCCCGGGCCGCGGCTGGCCAGCTCCCCACTCCACCTAAAGCCTGTCAGAGTCTATTAAAGAGTAATGAGGTTCTTTGCTTTGGAGTTTATGGATTAGAGGAGATAAAGTATCGCTGGTGTTAAAGCGATAAACAGTTTTAAAAGGCCAGTGTTATGCGTGAGGCTATGATGTTGTTTCCTCATTGAAAACAGACCTGGAGTCGTGTTTTGTTTCATTCGCACACGTTTAACACACAAACCTGCATGTTTAGGCTGAATTCTCTCAAACGGAAAACACTCTGTTCCAGCTTGTGGTGGTAATAAGTGCTCCGCAGTGTATATACACCTTCACTAGCATCATTTGGATCGTTTCAGCCCTGAAATTTCCCATCTTTACTGAACAAAAGGCAAAATGTAGCTGTTAAGTTGAAAACTACTGCTTCATGGCATCAAGGCAGAACAAAGGATTGTGAGCTTGGGACCCAGTAATGCACGGTTAGTCAAACATGCGTAAATAAATGAACAAAATACAGCTTCAGCTTTGTTTTTGAGGAGGTAACAACAGTCTAACATGGCTAAAAGCTCAGAAGAGTCAGTTTTGCACAATATAGGACATTTAAATAAAATTATATATCTTTTTACTGGGGAAAAAGTCCTCAAAATGTATAAATATAACAGGTAGTTAAAACCAATCAGTATATATAACGCATTTATTCATTCATTCATTTCAAATCACTGCAAATTGGCCTTTAAACAATCCTCCAGCCCTGACCAAATGTAAGGTAAGGTAAGTTTATTTATATCGCACTTTTCACAGATACACGTCCTCACAGACGCTTTACAGAGCATTATTAACAGAGCATTATTCATTCAGCTGTTGATGTTATAGCTTTTCCTGGAATATCTTGCATTTAACCCCTTAACGCTGAGTATCACAAATATGCAACAAATCATTCTGATCAAGATATAAGCAGAGATAGCGGCTGCATTCCCCCTGTCGCAAATTTGCAGCATACATAAATTTCTTTTTTTTTTCTTTTTTTTTTTTACTATAGTCAAATTAATAATCTCAACTTAATTTCCCATCTACTTAAAGGCAAAAACACACACAAAACTTTTTTCATATGAATCTATATAAATTCAGGTGTTAAGGGTTTAAAGGTTTTATTGCTAATACCTTTAAAGCAGGTATTCTAACTGCGCACGAGCTCGCCTCTCCACAGATATGACCTTCAGCTTGCCCCGATAGAGGTTTAACGCCATACACCATCGTCATGCACTCATGCAGGTGACTCTCCCCCAGAAAATATACATAGTTCACCTACGTTTTGGACATAGGGGCATAGGATTGATCCACTTCACCTGACAGGAAGAAGAGGAAATGCACCTCAACCGTTGCTACAAATACTGCATTATTCCCAAAATGTTTCTGCAGAATGAATAGATTTAAATGGAACAATACGCTGTCTGCATTTATAATTTCTCTAATGCACAGATGGAGACATTTCTATAAAAAAATAATGTTTGAGGCTCACTCCAACTGATTGAATTGTTTCAAGCTTTACACTGGACTTGTCAATACCATAATTAGTATTGCAGTATTGCCTTTAATCCTAATGGAGAGGACCACTTCTTTGATGTCTATAGAAAACCATAGCATACGTCTACTTTGATGCTCTATACAGAAAGCCGTAACATTAGAGTGTATTATTGGAGTAACAGGTACAAATGAGACAATATGGATCACACAGGCCTTTGTGCGTACAAGAGGATAACATGAAAGAAATGGTCAGGGATATCATTAGTCTTAGAACTTTGAAGTGAATGTGGCCTGAAAGCTAAATGGGATCTTTCTATTGCGTCCGACTCTTGAAACGGTGAAATAAAAGTATTGTATAGTAAAAGCTGGGGTCATTTCATATCAGGATGCCAGACGCGCAGCCACGGCCAAGGAGAGCCAGACTCACCTAACTCTGCAAGATGAATTAGATCTAAATAGTTCACTTTTTCTTTCAATATCATGGACACAAGCCTTTACTTTTTGGAAATATTTGAGTAATGTTATTCACTTCCATTACTTAGAAACAATTTAAACATTTTTACAAAGATAAAAGCGCCTACCTTGCCTTTCAGACCAGATTTTCCAATACATTTATCCAAATATCAAAAGTTTGTAGACAATTTTCAGTCCAATTTAAAACAAAAAAAATCTATTAAATGTTTTTGCAGTTTATAAAGTCTAAGAAATGGATTTGTGGTCATTAGCTTAGTAGCCCCTAGCGAGCTTTTAAAGATTCATCCATCTTCTTATGCCTTATCCGGGGCGAGAAGTCTGAGCACGGACTAACACTTCTCCTCGCTGTTCCTAGGTCAGCCGAGAGACATAATCCTCTCTACGTGTCTCCTCTGGGACCTCCTTCTGGGTGCTTTTAAAGATTTATTTTTCATTTATTAACTCTTAGTATCAGTTAGAGATCGTCAGGATATGTTGTTTGTTTTTATGACGGCTGATAAGGGCTTAGGCTTCAAACATTTAAACATTCTGACTGATTGTACCATAGAGGCACAGTGTAGATGTAAATGTGTTGTGTTTGAGTTATGACGTTGGTCTTCATGGTAATGTTACTGAGTAATTGTATCTTAGAGGATAATTATACTGATGAATTTGGTAAATGTACATTTTAGAGGATATTGATGACAATTTTAATGTGTAAACAGTTTTCTTAATGTATTTTGTACCTGCTCAAGGACTGCAGATGGAAAATAGCTTGTAGCTAAATCTGGCACAGAGCATCATTTGTCTATGAGTCTAATGTTATCTGTGCACTGTCCTTGTTTAAATAAATCAAATAAATAAGCTCTGCTGATAGTTTTGGGCCGATATGTAGGGCCACAAACCTTTAACAGACTGTGCAGTGACGTTTTGTGCAGCTGTCTCTTCATTTTAATTAGTTAAAATAAAGCTTTGTGTTTATTTTTATGCAAGAGACCAAAACACAATGTCGGCCAATGCTGGAGATTTAATTAAAGTCCAAATATCAGCTTACTATATCAGAAAACAGAGCTATCTCTAGTATCTAGTATATCTCTAGTGTTTATTGACATCTTTTATTTTAAGAACTTCATGTCCAGATTTGAGAAAGTTTGGATTTGTTCTTGTTCTTGTCACTTTTTAAACTTTATAAACAGTTGTATTCACCATGGTCTCTCAAAACTGTCACCAACAGTTCCCAAACTCTAAACATTTTCACTCAAATCCACAATTTCATTTACATAAGCAAAAATATGCGCACCTTGAGATTTTCCTTAACAGAATTCTTATGTAAAACCACTGATAACTTGTGAGCACAGTTATATAAAAAAGTCAATGCCCAATTTCACTGCGAGTTCAGGAAGTCCCTACGGATTTGAGTTTTACATATCATTTGAACAGCAGACAACTTTCAGGCCAATGCAGCTGTAGTTGACCCACACAGACCCATCTTTTTCTTATTAGATGAAGCTATTTCCCTTTTGTAATTTCCATAGGTCCTCGATTCCAGTTTTCTGTCACATTATCTGCGGCTCTCCCCTCTGTCTGTGCCTCTCCGTTTGCAGGATGTCAGTCTGTCATCGCTACGCCATGTCCAACTTCTCTCCCGTCAATCAAACCTGCGCTGGCCACCGTGTGCAGCTCAGAGAGGAACACTATGGCTAACACTTTTCAGACTCTATAAGGGCAGCTTTTTTTCCTTTTTTTTGGAGATTAAGGTGTCAGTTTACGTTTTTCAAAGGTTTTTAGCTGAGGTGGACATTTTAAACACACCCAGCATTTGAGAAAAGACTGAAATATGAACTTATCATCTCTAAAAGAATCACAATCTTTTGAACATGGTTATAATTATAATATTAAAGTGACACTGAACACTAACTACACTTTTAAAAATTTGTATATGGTGTTTAAATAGTATTGAGTGTTTCCACTTTCTGCTCCAAAACCCCCAAAACTAAGGCCACCTTCAGACTGCAGGGTTTAATGCTCAATACGGATTTTTTTGTAAAACCAGATATTTTTGTGAGATAATTCACGCTTCCAATTAAATGCGACTTGTTTGTGATCTCCAGTGTGAACTTTAAACACCCCAAAAGTGTCCTGCATGCACACTGGAGGACACAACGTCACAGCAGCGAGCTCAGTGTTTACGGAAGTCGCCTAAACATGGACGCTGCATTGAGCAACTGGAGATTTTAACGTTGCAGTCGTACCAGAGCCACAATATGTACATCTTATTTTTTTTAAGGAGGAGATCGAGAAGGAAAAAGACGAGGTTTTTGGCCATTGCCTTTTGTGGGGCAGTGGCAGCAACGTCCGTAGAAAGGAACAGCAGGTCAGATGAATGTGACCTGTGCCATTCAGACTGAAGTCGCATGTCAAAAGATCAGATCTGTACTGGTTTTAGGAGCACATATCCAAGTGGCCTCAGTCGCATTTGAAAAAATCGGATCTGTGTCATTCAGACTGTCATTAAAAGATCAGATACAGGTCGCATAGGGGCGAGAAAATCAGATTTGGGTCACTTCAGGCTGCAGTCTAAATGTAGGCTAAGTGTGCTGCCTTCAGTGGCCTCTGCAATTTCCAGTAGTTGGCGACATCACACAAGACTGATTACAGATACCGGGCTACAGGGGCTGTTTGAGAAGAGGATAATTGTTTGACCAATCACAGTGTTCATATATTATTATTACTTTTTATTTATTTAAAACACGGACTGTGCACAGAAAACATTAAACTCAGAGAGGAAAGATGCTCCATGCCAGATTTAGCTACAAGCTCCTTTCCTTCTGCAGTCCTTGGGTACAAAATACATTAAGAAAAATCTTTACACATTAAAAATACTTAAATTAATTGTCATCAATATCCTCTAAGATGTACGTTTACCAAATTCATCAGTATAAATACCCTCTAAAATACAGTCAGAATGTTTAAATGTTTGCAGAAGCCTGATGTTGACACGCCTGTTTGCTCGGGAGACATTGTTTTAGCCCAGGAGAGAAAGTGTTGTAGTTAGTGTAAGTTTTAAGTTCAGCTGGAAGTGTGTTTTTTTGCTGCTGTGGATGAGGAAGCCGACTGTCCCATCACAGGACGTTTAAAGGGAACGGTCAGATCAGAAATTACAGATGAGCAAAGATGTTCTAGTGATTTGCTCTGATCTTAATGGGAAGAAACCTCTTAAAAGAAGGTTTAGCAGCATTGTGGAAAATTCTATAGGCCCTTTTAGTGTTAGTAAACAGTGATGACGTGGGCTCGGTTGCGCACACATTTTGGCAACAGAAGTAGGGCAGAACTCAGCGGCTTGTCAAGCTCTGTGAAAGGATTATCGCCAGAAGATCATGAATATTCCTCAACAAGGCGTCTTTGACAAATGGAGTCCGACTGCCAGATCCTTGACTGATCACTCAGTTAAACTTTAAAACTTTAGTCCGTTGGTAGAATATCGATTCTGACAACCAAATACAACAACAACCAGACATTTTAGTGCTGGAAAGGTTTTTATCTCCGTCTTCTGTCCGTGTTCAGTCTGAATGAATCAGAATGAATGGGGAACAATGACACTTTTGTTGCCAAAATGCACACACAGCTTTTTTTTAATCACTCCTGCCCTAAAAGGGTCTATGGAGGAGCCGCATTTCAGAATAAAAAATCATATTGTCAAAGTTTAACATGTTGTATCTGTTCATTGTGTTACAATAATGTTTATAACGGTTCCTTTTACCTCCAGAAGCCGCCGCTCCTCTCCTCACTCTCCCTTTAGGCCTCCTCTTGGCTGCTCTAATTGAAATATGGCTTTGGGTGGAGTTTAGGTGTTAAGTCCCACTTTAACTGCAAGCATAGCAGGATTCCACATAAAAAATATTGTGTTGTTTACAAAAGACAGTCTATTACTACAAATTATTGCAGCCTTTGCCTTAATTGGGCCAATTCAAATAAATTTTGATTGTATGCTGTAAAGCTGTGGAAAACAAGATACACGACATCTAACAAAATGTCCTCTACAAAGTTACAATCTAACTGAATAAAACACTGTTAATTAGACCTCTACAAACATGTTCTGAAAGGCATGTTTTTACTTTAGTTTATTTTTGAGACAGGGACAGTGTACAGTATACATTAACCTTAAGGAGAGATGCATTGTCTCAGGATGTAGCGCTAGAGCTCATTTCTACCCGTCCCTGGTGTGATTCTTGTATTAGTTTTTATCAAATGTTACTGCATGTGCAAGAAATGTACAATATCAAACAAAAAACAAAAAAAAATTACAAAATGAATCCAAATCTGCACACTTGTCAGAAAAATCACACTGCACAAAACAAAATCTAGTCAAGCTAAAATGACTTGGATTAAGAAAGTTTTACCATGATTTCTGTTCAAATAAAGTAAAATGTTCTTAATTTAAGTCATTTTAACTTACCTAGATATTGTTTTTTCCCGTACATATTTTGAGCCTTGGTAGATGTTAATGTGGTGTTTGTGTTTTTGTGTTGCAGGACGGGATGGGCAGCCTGAAGTTGGATCAGGACGGCATCCGGGTGGAGGGCAAATCCGAGTTTCTGTCTCCTCTTTATGTGAATGAGATC
Source organism: Odontamblyopus rebecca (assembly GCA_030686955.1). Lineage (NCBI taxonomy): Eukaryota > Metazoa > Chordata > Actinopteri > Gobiiformes > Gobiidae > Odontamblyopus > Odontamblyopus rebecca. The sequence goes on along the minus strand of CM060672.1, from coordinate 12,333,391 downwards.
CAGTCCAGAGGGGTAAGTGTGTAAAGGCATCAGTATTTTCTTCAGAGTTTCCCATTAATAGAAGAAAGTTTGGAGGTTTAATTTTCTCCGCCCTAGTCTTAAAACAAGGTGTATAAATTGGTTTTACAAGTTACTTTTTCACTTATTGAACTTTCATATCATCCTACAAAGTAATTAAAAAGAACTATTTAAAGGTGAATTTGAAGCACACATTTTTACTCCAGTAAATTGGAATAAAGAAATGCATTCAGATATTGATTGTCTGTGCCACCAGCAGAATTAGGGATACACAGATCAGATACTGAAAAAATGTCTGAATCGGATATTGGTTCAGTCGAGATCCTGGTAGGACATATACTGGTCGTAGTTGGCCCAAAAAGTCTCATGTTTAAATTTTTATTTATGGGCCTACATTTTCTGTCCATTTACAATTTGCTCAGTTAAAAGGGTTCAAATTTCATAATAATTCAGCACATTTCTGTAGCACCTCTGACCTCCATGGAACCAAATAATTTTTTCGGAAATCATGAGTTATTCTGCATGTTTTTTGTGCTTAAAGTGTTAAAATGTCATGTGGTGCGACCGTGCATCATGTGGTGCGACTAATAACAGCAGTAATTCTATGGCTGGAGTTTAATAACAGACAAAGTCGACTTGGATGAATGGGATTCTTTAGGCATTTTTCTTCATTTGATGCATTTTACAGGGCAGAAAATATCAATATGCATTAAAAATCAAAAGAAATGCCAGTTTGTTTCTGTACACTTCATCTTACTCAGAACTTAGATTAATATCCCAACCATGTTTTAGAAAATAAAACAATTTTAAGGTTATTCTCAGTCACACCACATGACAATTTACACTAAAAATGCTAAATATAAATGTTAAACATGGATTTATGCACTTGACACTGTAAATATTTGAAACTAATATTTTTTTATATTTTAAAATTTGCCTGTTGAAAATACTTATACGTCATTGACCCTTATACGAAGTTGTTCTGTAGTTACTTGAGATATTTGACAGCTACGTAACACATTTGGATCACGTCTGTCTTATTTTATTTATATTTTTAGGGAATAACTGCTGTTTTCAGTCACTGTAATGGTATAAGTTAATATCAGGTATGAGTAAATACTCAAAGCAAATCAGAATCAGTATGGGGACTGAAAAAGCTGGATCAGTGCGTCCCTAAGCAGAATGTATGGGAAACATTACTTATTATAAACCTGCGCAGAAAGATGAATTCCCACAATATCTGTGAGTCAACAAACTCATAAGAATCCATCCATCAGTGGTTCACACCAATCACTGAGCAGCACTGAGGTTTGGGTGGAAGCCAGAGGTGAAGCGCCCAAACGAATCAAAACAAACAGAGGTACTTTTGCCTATTTTAGCAGAAATACAGACTATTTTGTTCGGGAAAAATGTGCAAAAAGAAGCTCTTTTATGGAAGAGAAAGATGTTTGTGTTTCCTCTCATCTGTATCAATCACAAATCAAAGTCAGATCAAAATGACAAAACCTTTTACAAAATTGCTCCACCTTATTCCCTGCACAGTTCGAAAGTTAAAATCAGTTTATCACCAAAACCTCACAGTACCGTAGCCTCAATGGAGAGCTCATTTCCTTTTCCTTCCTACAGCGCAATATCGAGACTCCCATCGACTGGAGATTGGTAATATCTCCTTTCACCTCTGCCACTTTTAAACCTTTGTACAGATATTAAATGAACGGAGAGAGATTGTAGACTTCTTCTTCTGGATTATCATTCAGCCCCTGTCCTCCCAATCCACCCCCTTTGATGTTTAGTAGATTAACCAGCACGACCCGGAGAAGTTGTTCCAAATTTTCCCTTAGCACAATTGGATCATCCTCCTTTTCAGTGATTAGCTATGCCGCAGTAGCAATTTCAGGCTCAGCAAACCGGATAGCGTGTAAATTTGTCCTTTTTGTGCGTTGAAATTGGCTCAATTGTAGCTTCAATTTGCCACAGTGGATAGAGGAACAACTAGCGAGTGCCCACTTGGTGTTTGATGTTGTACCCAGAGCTCAAAGTTCATTCAAAGACACTGGGTTTTGTAAACAGTAAGCTCAGGGCTGGAGTGTCGAGTGGAGGAGCTGTCGTAGTGAAGTCTCTGCCAGGTCTTAAGGGATTGAACAAGGGCTAATTCAGGAGCAAGTTAAACAGAAACTTGACTAGAGAAAGCAGAACTAATCCATGACTAAACCAGGACCAAACCAAGCACACTTTACTTTTAATGTTTCTATGGCAGGATGCAGGCTTTATTTGACAGGACAGTGCAGAGTGAAATGGGGTGAAGAGCAGATAGACATTCAGCAAATAGTTGGAAAACATGTCACGACGCTGTGGCTGGCACAGAATCGACCATATGCTATGCATCTTCAACCACTTCTCTCCTGGCAGCAAATCATTCAAGTAGTTTATTTATCTTCACTGTGTAAGCATCAGTAATCCAGGACTGTCAAGCACCACTTTTTGGATTACCCTGATGACGCTATTCCAATATTATATAAGAAATTGGTCCAAACTTTACAGATTATTATTTTGGACCAGGGGTGGGCAATTATTTTTTCCACAGGGCCACATGAGGAAATAGAAAATATGGTTGAGGGCCAGGCCAAAATGCTTAGCTTAATTTTGCGTAATATTAATTGTTTTAAAAAAAATAAAAAGCAGTAAATAGCATTCAAAAAACAATATCTAGGTAAGTAAAAATGACTTAAATTAAGAACATTTGACTTTATTTGAGTAGATTCATCTTGACAAGTACAATTATCTGCCAGTGGAATAAGTGTTTTTTTCTTAAATCAAGCAACATTTGATTTTATTTCTTATTTCAAGTGCAAAAAGTTGTTGTTTTTCTTATTTTAAGTGTAGCCAGATATATTTTCATATTTTACATACAAAAATCTTACTGCACTGGCCAATAATTTTACTTGTCAAGCAAAATTTACTCAAATCATGGTCAAACTTTCTTAATTCAAGTCATTTTAGCTTGTCTAGATTTTGTTTTTTGCTGTTTTTTCATAAGCTGTGAAGACTGGCAAGAGTTTATGTCATGGCTAAGCAATGATAAAGTGAAATTACTCAACAATGCCTTTCACTGAAGAAAAAACTAAAATAAAAAGGTAAAATTATAAAATATGTTTTAAATTTCCTTAAACGGGGCGGTCAGAGATAACCAAATGAGCGGTATGTGGCCCGGGAGCTGTACTATGCCCAGAGCTGTTTTAGACATAGACTCGCACTGCAATGAATATTCTAATTTAGCCTACCTCCATAACATACATACATTTGCATTTTTCTGTACATCGCTCACCTGGAGATTAAAGGAACTCTACGTAATCTGCACTCTTGCGGATTTTAAAAAGGTATTACAGTCAACTGAACCTGGGTTGCCAGCGCCTTAACGTGCATTTCCTCAGTTGCAGAGGCTGGGGAGAGTCATTTGGGGTTTTAACCCTCGAAGACCTACGTTATCGTATACGAGGAATATGTTTTATATAACCATGCATAACTTTCTAAAAGTAAAAGATAGAAACTTACTTTTTTCCCCTCTGAAAGCGCAGACATAGAGGTTTTCGTACATAGCTGCCCCATTATCCTACGTCACACTCACGTTGCGTCATGACGTGCGAAAAACGAGTGTCCAATAGGAACTTTGTTTTGTGCCAAACGCGTGCGCTTCAATCCATTTTGATCGGCCAAAACTTTGCCAAAGAGTGAAGTGAGTCAAGATGGTCGACTCCTCTCGGCTGTGTGTGTTTATAACGAGTGAAAAAGACGCCCTAAGTGGAGTTAACTCACATACATGGCAAATTACGCATCTTGGTGTGCGTAATTGCGCACCCTTTCTATTTTTATTTGAAAGGTTTATCTCACTCAAAATGAACAAATACAAATGTAATAAACACCATGGAAATGCATTACAAGTGATGTGGCTCTGGGCCTGGACCTGACAGGAGCTGTTTCCATGACTGGACCAGAAATGTAATGAAGCGATTGCCCTTTTTTTGTTTTGTTTTTAGGACAATATGGATATTTAAAAAAAAAAAAAATGTAGCTAAAGCCCTAAAATTTTTATGTCCAAAAAGTTGTTTATACATGTTTGCTGTGTGTTTTGTATAAAAGAGTGGGAATTTTATTTTCCGTTTTTTTTTTTAAATCTTTATTTCTGGTCCTATAGCTTTTATTACAGCCACATGACACAACTACAGCAGCAGATTGTGAAATAACAGGCTGTACTGAATAAAAGGATGTAGAACACTTCATTATAGGGTAAAAGCTGCAGTTTTAAAAGCAAAATTAAGAAAAAAATCCAGGCAAGGAGAAATGCATTAAAATTGCCCTTAGGTCTTCAGGGGTTAACTTAGATCATCTTGAGCCAAAACACCAAATTATAACATAAACAATATGACCATCATGCCCACGGCTTTTATAAGTAAGAATAAATCAGAATTAGAATTGTTATCTGCAAAAGCAATATTTGATTTGAACGTGTCTCACTCATATCTGGGGACACAAGAAGGTCCCGTTGAAGTCAAAATAAAATCTAAATCTTACTTACTCCTACCTCCTAGTGTTTTGTAAGTACGTGTTGTCATCACAGATCACGAGAGCGTCCGCAGACATGGCCCCGAACACAGACCCGGAGAGCTGATCTCATTTGGCCCCTGTGTTACTACCTGTTGACACTTTTACTGTCTTGTTTTACAGACAGCCGGGGACTCATAAAGGACCCTTCTTATCTTTCTGTAACAGGACAAAATGGGAGCAGCTCGGTCGATATTTCTCACCTGAGGAAGTGTGTCGAACTCAGAGGAGAGGGGGATTACGCGGTTCAGTGTGGAGTGCGGTGCAGTTCCTTTGTCAGATAACCAGCCCTGATCAATAAGCCATTACCACGTACAACAGTGAATACTTTACTGTCTAAGAAGTACTGTGCATAGGACTGAAAACTGCAGGGAGGAACTGCTAAATAGACTTAAAAACAGTGACTAAGGAAGAAGCACGAATAATTTAAAAGTTAAAAGTGACATCAACTTGTGTCATTCATTTGGGCTCAGTGATACGGGGAAAAAATATTCTTTCATTAAATTGTAATTTGGGTAATGGCGTATAATAAGTACGCCTAATTAGCCTTAAAGGTGCACTGTGTAACTTTTACCTGCTTATTTCCATGGATGCGTCATTGCTCTGCCTGAAATGTTCCACTGTATGGCATTAAACAGCTCTACTTACATTTATTCAGTTACAGGTTTGGGTTAGGTTAGGTCAAAAATACCTAGAAAAACAGGCATTCTGACTTTATTATACATTGTACTTATTATGCGCCTTTCTGGACACCCAAGGTCGCCTTACAACAACAGCTATAGCGCTTTTTCACACTTTTTCACTTAGAGCAGGATGGCCTCTCCACAGATCTGACCTGTAACTTGGTTTGGTTTGGTCTCCATGAAGATGAGCCCAGTACCCACAATTGTATGATTGTATAAGCAGCTCTTGAGGTCAAAATAAGTCCACCCTGTACTGTCTCCATCTAATTAAAAAGTGTGTTATTGTTTGCTAATCAGGAAGTTCATGGTTAACATACTAGTTATTGTTAGTTTTACTGTGACAGCAAAGCTCAGCTCTGATCTCTGAGAGCTGCAGAAAAAAACGCTATAAAAATGATGATGATTTTTATTAGGTATTATTACTCTAATCACCTAACCCGACTCCTTAATTAAGAAATGACTAAACCTGAATTCTTCTTAATAAATGATTCTCTTTCGGCGCTTCTCAAACCTGGAACAACATCCCTGTGATTATACACGAGGTGCCACTCAGCTCCTTCTCTGTCTATTTAAATCATGGCTACTGGACGATCAGCTCTGTCCAAACAACTGAACTTGAACAGTAACTTTTGCACATGAGCCGGGGGCTGCAATCATATTTGTATATTTGTTTAAAGTAATATTGTGCATGTGGAAGTAATGAGAGTGTATGTAGGACCTGTACATTTTAATACTAACATTGTATGAGTGTCTTTTATATTAACGCTGCATGAGTGTGTTTTATACTAACGCTGCATGAGTGTGTTTTATACTAACGCTGCATGAGTGTGTTTTATACTAACGCTGCATGAGTGTGTTTTATACTAACGCTGCATGAGTGTGTTTTATACTAACGCTGCATGAGTGTGTTTTATACTAACGCTGCATGAGTGTGTTTTATATTAACGCTGCATGAGTGTGTTTTATATTAACGCTGCATGAGTGTGTTTTATATTAACGCTGCATGAGTGTGTTTTATACTAACGCTGCATGAGTGTGTTTTATACTAACACTGCATGAGTGTGTTTTATATTAACGCTGCATGAGTGTGTTTTATACTAACGCTGCATGAGTGTGTTTTATACTAACGCTGCATGAGTGTGTTTTATATTAACGCTGCATGAGTGTGTTTTATACTAACGCTGCATGAGTGTGTTTTATACTAACGCTGCATGAGTGTGTTTTATATTAACGCTGCATGAGTGTGTTTTATACTAACGCTGCATGAGTGTGTTTTATACTAACGCTGCATGAGTGTGTTTTATATTAACGCTGCATGAGTGTGTTTTATACTAACGCTGCATGAGTGTGTTTTATACTAACGCTGCATGAGTGTGTTTTATATTAACGCTGCATGAGTGTGTTTTATACTAACGCTGCATGAGTGTGTTTTATACTAACGCTGCATGAGTGTGTTTTATATTAACGCTGCATGAGTGTGTTTTATACTAACGCTGCATGAGTGTGTTTTATATTAACGCTGCATGAGTGTGTTTAACACTAACGTATGAGTGTGTTTTATGTTAACGTTGTGTGAGTGTGTTTTATAGTGATTGACACACGTGGGAGCGGGTGTTGTAGGTTTTTGTCATGTTTTATGAATTGTGCAGGTGATGTGGCCTTGGTCCAGCAGGGGACTAAGGATGGAAATTTGCGTTACATATTTACACGTCCATGTTTGTTTCTTACATTATCTTGCCTTTTAATATGCATCGTCCCTTTAATAAATAAACACAAATGCAAACAAATAGTATGTATGTTCATGACTAGTGTAACCAGGGTTTCACGTGTATTGTTTCTTATTAAAAACAGAGACGCTTTGAAAATGAATTTAATTGAACATAAACAGAACAATTTAATCAGTGCCATTTAACACAAAAATAGTCAAATTTATTCCTCCAAAGTCTGAACTCAAGCTGAACATTGTCAATTTGAAACAAGCATGTTGATGTGATTAAAGTGTGACTAATGCCAACAGATCTAGTTCTACAAAACACTGACACAAATGCAAATATTATAAAATAAGTGGTAACATTACTGCTATTGCTATTTTTTACTACTAGTGGGGATGCTACTGTTTAAACTATTAATGTATAATGTCACGTCTTTATGATAAACTGTCACTAATCTAAAGTTGTAACTCACTAGGATATTAAAAAAATGTTAAAATGTCATGTTAAGTTTTATCTCCCATTCTTAATACATGTTTATAATGTCTAGGGATAATTTAAATGACTCATATTACCATATTTTCTGTTATAATGTTGTTTCCTCACTGCAAACACACATGCACTTGTGTTTTGTTTCATTCCCACATGTTTAACACACAAATCCTGCATATTTAGGCTTTAAAGAGTTCTTCTCTCAAACAGAAAACGCTCCACTTTCCACTTTTTGATGTCACGTGTTAATACAGGAAGTGCTGCATTTTTATTAAAGTTTGATTCATATTATAACTCAATCATAAATTAAATCATATTCTACTGAGCTCAGCAATTAAACGCACACCTATAATTTAAAATATCCATCTTTATAATGCATCTTTTTTAATGATATACGACTCAAATGACTTGCTACTTCTGACCAAAGCGTGGGACTAACTAAGTCTCCAGTCCATGAATCAATCAGGTCTTTGAATCCTCATCAGTGAAGCCAAGTATAACATGTGAATACCAATGTGCTCTCTCTGTGGGGGCAGGCACAGAACTCAGCTCGTGACGAATATGTGAGGATATGTAGGGTCGAAATTCACAGCTAGGGTTGAAAAAGATGTGACTTTCAATAGCTTAAAATTATCATATTATTGCTATTATATTATTAGTAATGCAATATTGTAATGTACAGGTGAAGTTCAGTACAAATAAACTTCAAGTCCAAGATGAACTACTTACATTTGCCATATATTTACCATGGATGACTCTAACTACTCCCCAGCTCTCACAAATGCATAAGTTTTCTGACTCATTTATTCATTAAATGTCCTATATTATGCAAAACAGACTCTTGTGAGCTTTAAGCCATTTTACCAACTCAAAAACATCCCTGGAGTCGTGTTTTGCTTGAGTAATCCTTTATTATTCTGTTTACATTTCCCAAGCTCAAAATGCTCTATTCTATTTCGTGTACTGATAGATTTCATATTAACAGCTCCTTTTACCTTTAGTTCAGTAGAGATGTGCAAGTCCAGGGCTGAAATGATCTGAATGTTTTCAGTTTGAGAGGAGAAATCAGTTTAAATGTGCAGGATTTGTGGGTTAAATGTGTGAATGAAACAAAACACAACTCCAGGTATGTTTTTGATGAGTAAAAAACATCATAACAAATCAGAAAATAGCATAATATCGGCCCTTTAACAGTTCATGCAAGTATCCAATATTAAAATTGCTAGTTTAAACTGTTACCCGTATAGTAGCTCTAACTTTTTTTCCCCCAGACATTGGTTCATGGTCTTATTTTAACACAAAGTGCTGCTATTACACCAAAGATTAAATTAAATTGACTTTTTTTTTTACAAGTAATAAAGAGGATACTCAAGCTTTAACATCTAAAACAACGTAACTGAACTTGAATTATGGATTTGACATTTACCCGTGTACAAGAGGTCTGTGCAAGAACTTTTTTTTAAGAAATTAAATTAATCTGCAATTATCTACAGGAAATCTTGTAGAGTAATTACTACGACAAAAGCCTGGATAACAAGGCCAGAGCTAGTTCAATTACAGAACTCACACGTTTTATCTTCATACAAACTGATAAAAGTTTGTTTTAAAAACAGCCAATTAAAGATAACACTTAAATGAATGTTGCCTGGAGCTGTGCAATTAATAAAAAGTTAATGGAGATTCAGTCGTGTCAAATTGTTAAGGATCAGCTCCTGTCAGAAACATGTGATATGGAGCAGAGTTCAGACTTTGGTGTATTATTATTATTATTATTATTATTATTATTATTATTATTATTATTATTATTATTATTATTATTATTATTATTGACAAATCCGAGGATGCCAGGCTTCACAATCACCACCCACTACTACCACATACTTAATGCAACAACAACAAAATAGCATAAAAAACACAAATTAAAAAACTAAAAATGTATAAGCAACTCGACAGGGCCCAAACCATATTAAAATAAAGAACACAACAAAGAAACTATAACAATAATGATGATTATTACTGCTATATCTCTAACGCCATTGAGCAAATATTCCATTTTCTGTTAGGCTCCAGTAATTTGTTATTCTCCACAGATTGTGAATTATGTTTTAAAATATTCTAAACATAAATTTGACATTGTTGAAGCCTTAAAAATATAAGTCTTTCCTAACAAAATAACTGTATTCAGAGAAGGTGTGAATTTCCCCTCAAAAATGCACAACATGATGTTTCTCGGAGGAATTTCAAAAGGACAAAATTCAAGTAAATTTCAAGGACAAAAATAAAACAGGTGAAACAGGTCTTCCTCTTCCTTCTCACAGAACCTGCAGTATGTGCCGTTTCCTACCTGCCATTTATATTATTATATTATATATTATTGGTGGAATAAGTTTGAGTATTTTGTTTTGTGTGTGTGAGAGACAATTAACTTTTAAGATATATTCTCAGGTAAAAGTGTGTCTTACAATATCTGATCAGCCTTAAAGGGACAGTTCAGAGTTTTGCACACAGGGCCTCATTTCCTCGTGAGTCAGTGTGTTGGAGACATTTTTTAAATATTTCTTCCAGTCCTTTTGGAGAGGTTGCTGGTGCACCAGACTATTGATATGAATGTCTGTGTTGATAGAATAATGCTTGAAATAAAACTAACCTTGCATCGCATGAATCGTTGCGCATTGAGGGACTATTTTCTCATATATCAGTCCGCTGCTGCCGAACATTTTATCAGGAAGTACAACTCACTGCTACTGCTCAGACATAAATCCTTCAAATGCAAGGTTGCTTTTACTTCTAAAATTATTCTCTCAACACAGACATTTACATCAACAGTCTGGTGTTATAATTGTTTTGCCTCGGGTGCACTGTGGAGTGGGTAAGACTGTTTTTAGTGGCCATTGACATGCACTAGCCTAGCACCAGCGTCTTCTCCAAATACAAGGACTGGATGAAATATTTTAAAAAGTGTCTCCACACGTCTCCAACACTCTGGCTCACGAGGAAATGAAGTCCAAAATTACGAACTGTCCCTTTAAGGTCGGGTAAAGACGCATTTTGTAACTTTTCTGGTGGAAGGTACATCATCTGTTTTTGTGGAAATGTTATTGCTTCCATAGTAAGCCATGGTTTTAATAGCTCAAAACTCGAAAATATGCAGTCGTTCTGTGAGCAAGCTCCCATCTATACGGAACTCACCTTTAACTTGCACTTAATGCCTTAATGTGGAAAAAAAAGTAATAACATCTCCATAGAGACAAGCAGGAGGTGCACTATTAAAGGCTCCATATTATGCTATTTTCTTATCTATGTTATAATGTTGTTTCCTCGTCACAAACAGACCTGGAGTTGTGTTTTGTTTCATTCACACTCCAACAACTCCAGGTATGTTTTTGAGGAGGTAACAACTTTCTCTGTGGTTTAACGCTCACAAGAGTCAATTTTGTGTAATATAGGCCCTTTAAGAGTTGCTATCGAGTTAGCACTAAAAGTCAAACTGGCGAAGTATTCTTCAGACTTGATAAAACTCTTCTTCACAAAAATATATTGATTTGCAGTCTTCAGCAGGCGCCAAACTCCTAAAAAGTTTCTATTGCTTTAATTACCATGCCTCGAAACCACACAGCTGCATCTTCAAACAGCGCCAGTCCTAAAGTTTGTCAAATTAGGACTTCATTGTTGTCTCTTTTCCATGGATTGTGTTGCAGTAATCTGTGTGTATTGTCTTTGTTGATTGGCTGGTGGAAGTGGCTTTGCAATTGTCCGAAATGGGTATGGTTAAAAATATTTCCCAAAGCGCAGCTATTTTTAAAACATAAAAACATAAAACATGAGAATCTGCTGCTACAGTGAAATACAACTAAAGAGGAAGGGCCGTTTTGAATTGGTCCCATTTCTATTATGAAGCCATTTTAAATCAATATTACAGTTTACAATGAGCACATTTTTTACTGTAAAATGTGAAAAACCAAACTAGTTCATTCTAAACAGTTTGCAGAGTTATAGTTATTCCTCTTACCTCAGGGGTGTCCAAACTTTTTTTTTTTATCAAGGGCCACGTATTAAAACACAGAGCATGTGCCAGTATCAATAGGAGGAGAGACTATTGAGATGGCACAGTCGTATAAGTATCTTGGAGTCCCGCTGGATAATAAACTGGACTGGTCTGTACATGGCAGAGAAGTGCACAAAAAAGGACAGAGCCGACTCTTCTTTCTGAGAAGACTGAAATCTTTTGATGTCTGCAGTGAGATGCTGCATGTCTTTTATCAGTCAGTTATGGCAGGTGCTCTTTTCTTTGGGGTTGTGCTGGGGCAGTGGTCTAACTGTAAGAGACAGTAGCAGTCTCGACAAGCTAATTCTTAAGTGTGTTTCTGTCATGGGGGTGAGAGTGGACTCAGTGGGAGCCATTGTGGAGAGGAGGATGAGGAGCAGGATCCATTCCATCCTGAACAATAGCAGGCATCCGCTCCACCAGACTGTGGCTGCTCAGAGAAGTAGCCGCAGTGACAGGCTCCTCTCCCTCCGATATAGGCCTGAGAGGTTCAGGAAATAATTTATTCCTGCTGCTATAAGACTGTCTAAAAGCTCTGGCTAATGTGCACCTCATTACTATCATTAGTAACTTTTAACTTATTTATTTTATTGCAAATGTATTTATTTATGGAGGTTTTTTAAATTGGTTCTTAGATGTGTGTGTCTTGTTTTATGCTACTGAACAACTTGAATTTCTCCTCATGGGGATGAATAAAGTCTATCTATCTATCTATCTATCTATCTATCTAGCAGCGTGAGGATCGATTAAGGGTCATAGACTGGTGGTCAAAACAGTGAGTAATTCAAATCTGTGCATTTATAACAGGTCTAAATGACCTACCAGACCTTTGTTCATGCTTAGACCCTCAAAAGGACACGCTACATTTGCTCGATCAAGGTTGATTTCAAAAACATGCAGTAAAAACTACTACTGGCCAATTCACCTGGAAGCCTGGGGGCCAAAACAATTGGTTTGAGGGCCACATTTGGCTCCGGGGCCATAGTTTGGACATGCCTGTCTTACCTTATGCATTCCTAGTATCCTAATTTTTCACAGCGATAAGTTTATTTCACATATTTGCTGTAAATGTAAAGCTACAACAACTAGAATGCACACACCTCGTGATTATCAGACAGTAAAATGCCTTATAATTGAATGCAGACAGTACAAGGTGAACTTATTTTGATTTATCCGATATCTGTACTGGGGCAGGTTTTGCTCAAATACATGGAAAAAACTCTTCAGACAGTCCCGTCTTAAACTTGGCCAAATTAGAGAGTTTGTAATGTGAAACTGTGTGAAATGAGTCCTCCTCTGTTGTCATTTCCGTGGGCTCTCTGGCCTAGTCTGCTGCATTGTCTTTGGTGGTTGGTTGGTGGAGGTGCTTGGAGCTCCACCTGTGCAGAGCTGTCTGTCACACTGACAGGCAGATGGATGGGAGGAAGATTGTGTATATTATTTTATCCTGCCCCCGGGGCCTCCCCTATGCGCACCTGTCCCACCAGCCGCTCAGCACTGCATTACAATGGCAACTCTGGGCAGCTCATGTTAAGAGCACTCAGCAGAAGAACTCAGGACGTGGCTGTATTATCGTTCATTTATCCAGGTTTAATTATGTATCTTTTTATTTTTCAATGCATTTAACAAAGACAAATATGCAAAATACACATTTTTTGGTTTGACCTATCTGTCTGTGTATATAACTATCTATGGCTATGTTTTCATTTTGACAAAATATCTGATCATTATCTGATTTCTGCCGTTCATCAGATGATTCAAATGCACTTTACTCTAAAGAAGTACATCACATGAAAGTAATCTGACTCTTCAAACCTGTGCGGTTTTTGCCAAGACAAAATATGCAAAAAAGGGCAAACTAATGTGACAAAGAAACAATTACAATTTTACTTTATCTTCCAACTACAACAGTTAATCTAAAAACATTGATTAAAACC